>JANRMT010062840.1:10604554-10644631 GCA_026402145.1 Polypterus bichir lapradei | reverse complement strand
GCGTATCCCATGACGTGGTAGGAGGGTTAGAGTTGGTGGGCGGGGCTCTGTCGAGCGTATCCCATGGTCTTAGAGTTGGCGGGCATGGCTCTGTCTTACTTGCGCTCACTGTCGTGCATGCCCTTTAGTGAATTATATATATAGATGTGTGAATACAAAGACTTGTGTGGCATCTTTTAATGCCATTGAAATACCCACAGCACTCCATGTGGATGCTATGGGCGTGTGGTTTGGATTCAGCCTCCAGGCCTATAAGCCAGCCATTCTCAGTATTAAAATTAACACCTTTGGCGTGGCTGTGATATTGTAGAAGCTTTGCCACCCCAGAGACCAATATATGTATGAAACGGGAGCTGTGTTGTCCCACGTGGAGTACTTTTATTGATAGATCAGCTTCTGCTTTCAAGTTTCAGACAAAGGCTCAGTTCTGTAGAAGCTCCGATGATAACTCCCCTTTCAACAACTAGGAGAGTTCACTGGGATTTAAGGGCGCACACAGGACCTGCTTTCAAGTCCATTGTCCATTCTCTTCTGATATGTTGTTGGTGCTGCAGAGGCACACAGCAGGGTGCTGTCATGCATAATTAATGGTCGCCTTTGTGTGAAAGCAATTAGACTTTCCATTTAGGAGGGCTATCTTATCAGCGGAAGATGCTGCGCCTCGCTGGCGATGCAATCCTCGAGTGAAGGAGCCTCAGGGGGATGATTGGGCAAGCAAGCGAGAGAAAGAGAGAGAGAAGAATGGAAGACATGACAGCGGCACAGCTGAGCAAACGTCTGCCCATCGCATCTGTGCCACAAGCACACATCTGCAGTGCTCCTCACACTCCAGAGTGAGGAGAGCGGCACACCAGGAGGCACTTGCAATCTCTGTGGCTACGGGATGCAAGTCGGAAAACATTTTACTTGGCGGTGTTACGTTGAATGCCGTTGGGGTGGGGAGGGAATAACATTCTCAATGCAGCTGCATCCTACTCTGGGTAATAGTGGACACAAGAAGAAATACAACTCTGATCAAGATGCCAGTCCATTGCAGGGCTCTCTCACACTTGCACCAGGCCAATTTAAAACGGAGAAGACAATCTAATCTGCACGTCTTTGGAGATAAAGGAGGAAAACACGAGTGCTGAGACATAAGGACAGCATGCAAAGCCTACATGGACAAAGCTGAATGTGGGTTATATGAACTCCGTGTACTTGATTTATGAGGCAACATGATATGTTGGAAACTTATACAGGGCTCTAGACTGTGTCCTGCTCTGAAAGGGATATGCATGAATGTAGAAGATAGATCAGTGTTGTAGATGTCAGAACTCAAGGGCCTCCAGACGGCCTCTAATCTGAGAATGTGATGCTAACTCATCCCTAAAGCATTGACCTCCCATTTTTATTAAATTGAATTCTCCTTCTCATATCAGTGGCCTTACCCTCTGTCCACTCAATGCTGCTTATAACAGGTAGGCAGGTATCAGTAGATGGTGGGCGTGTGTGCCCTGTTCAGAGAGAACATGGATATAATTCAAGATTTGAAGTGACTTTCAGCGTGGCAAAAGTAGTGGAGGCCAAATGCACTGCCTCGAAGTTTTCACACATGACATAGTCAAGAGTGCATCATAACCACTTGACAAGAGGCCAGCCTTTGATGAAAGGGGCTGATGGCGGCTGACAAGGCTTCTGTAGATTATTACCCATGCACAACCAAGGCTCTAGGGAGAGGCATATTAAAATGCACAATGTTTGTGTCGTTGAGTTTTCCTTCCACGTCCCCAAAAATGTGCAGCTTATGTTACACGACGTCTCTAAATTGGCCCCCAGTGTTAAGTGTGCTTTGTGAGCAGGGCTGGTTCAAGGGTACATTGTGCCCCTCGACAGTGTTGGTTTCAAGCGCCCCAAAAGAGACATCCAATAGAAGTGGCACCTTGTAGATGCACGTTGTTGGATCCATAACTGAAATTGACGAAGGTGGAAGACAGGGGGGGCCCTCAAGACTACATATGAAATGGAAATGGATGGCTTCACCCCTTGGAGATTGGCACCCTTGCAATGGCCTATGAAACAGATGAGGAAGTGGTTTCAGTGAATTTCAGCAGGTTACGCTCCCTCTGCCCAAAGATATCTCACTATAGTGTGGTGTTCAACATTGGTGCAATCCCGCAGTGGAGCGTCCATGTTCATTTGACCTTGGCTTCAACTAGACTAATGGAAGAGCACTGCACTGTGCGTGTTTGAACAGCCCATAAGCCATTGTGAGCTTATGGTATTGCATCAGCTTCTATATGTTGCAGTTACTGTGCAATTTTCAAATTGCCTTTACTTTTTGATTTGCCCGTGTCTGTGTCTGTCTGTGTGTGCGAATAGAAGGATACACTCTCACAATAGAAATAGTCAGTCAGTCATTTTCCAACCCGCTATATCCTAACACAGGGTCACGGGGTTTGCTGGAGCCAATCCCAGCCAGTACAGGGCGCAAGGCAGGAACAAACCCCGGGCAGGGCGCCAGCCCACCGCAGCAATAGAAATAATGAAGCCAATCAATCCATGAATAAATATATTTATTGTAATATTGTGCAGAGATTTCAAAATGAAATGTCGGGAGGTAGTATTAAATTGCCTGATAACAGTGGGCAGAAAAGAAGCCCCAGAGCTCACAAGTATAAGCCTGTGGCTAAAAGTGCTCCAGGAGAACACCACCTGGAGGGGATGGAGTGGACTTTTCATGGTGGCGTCCAATTTTACCATCATCTTCTTTTCCACGGCAGCTTCCAGCATGTCCAGGGTTCACCCTGGACATGCTGGAGGAGGCATTTCTGATAAGCTTGTTCAGGCATTGTGCTGCTTTTGAGCTCAAGTTGCTTCCCTAGGAGACTACAGAGTAGAACACCCCACTGGCTCCTATGGACGGGTAGAACATTTCCAGCGGCTTGCTGCACATCTCAAAAGACTCCACAGGACGTCCAGTCTGCTCTGCCCCTCTTGTGCAGCACCACTGTGTCGTCAGACCAGTCCAGTTTGCTGTTTATTCGAACCCCCAGGAGTTTGTTCCTCTGCACTATTGCTGTGTCTTCCCCCTGAATGGTGATGGGTCTCGGAAGTTTCTTGCCATGCTGGAAGTCCACCACCAGCTCTTTTGTTTTGCTGCTGCTGAGTAGCAGGAGGTTCTCCCTGTCCCACAAGATGATACAACCTTCCTGGACTCTGACTCCTCTTCATTATTAGCCCTTAACTACTCATAAGTACTTGCATGGTGCACTTTATGCGCCAGTGCTAAAATGGCGATTTACTGTATATGCACACTGTGTGGCTGTAATGTAAAATATGACAATTTTAAATTGAACTTTTTTTTAATGTAATAACATATTACTGAATAATATGACACAGTCTAGGACTATCTGATAATAAACCTGATCCACTCCTCTAGTGCTCATTTGTCACCGGTCACACTTTCATTCACTGCTGGATTTGCACATGGATCACATTTCATTTCAGTTGTTTAATGTTCTTTGCAAGAAGAATATCTCATCACGGTCATACACTCGTAAGAACCAAATGCACCATATGGAACTTGTGATTGTGCATCCACTCCTAAAAACCGGCTGGGGGCATTCTGGAGGGGAAACCATTGTGACATGGTACTTGTAGTGAGAGATGACGGATGCTGCCAGTAGATTCAAGTAAAAGGACGTTGGACAAAAATAACTGAGATTGGTGTACAAAACACTCGGCGTGACTAGTTAAGAGTTAATCCAGCCTATGAGAGACGAGTCATCTGAAAATTTCTGTTGACAGCAAGTGCTGGTATTGTCCGGAAAGTATGTAAGTGCATCGTGTACGTGTTGTGTGTATGTCCACAACTGTGCATATATTGCAGGGTGTTTTTCTGGTCTGCTGGTTTTATTTTATTGTTGCCTTTCCTTTTGAGTTGTATTTTGCAAGTGCCATCTTACTGCATTTTTACTTTCTTGTATACAAAGTATAGGGGAGAGTATTATAATCGTCCAAAAATTCGATGTTGAGATTTTGATGAATCGCAACATTTTAGACCTCCCTGACTTTCTCATATATGAAATATAGGGAAAGTATTATAATCGTCCAAAAATTCCATTTCGAGATTCTGATGATTCTCAATGTTTTAGACCTCCCTGAGGCTGAAAATACCATCGTTGGAATTATGTCTGTGTTCCTGTGTCTGCGTGTGTATGTGAAGACGATAACTTGAGTGCGCTTTTACTTAGGTCAACCAAATTTTGCATACAAGTATGAGGTACGATATTCTATTTCTATCAACGTTTGGGCTATTTCTGTTAACTGGAAGTGGTACTTTACCTTTTATTTGTGCAGCTGCAGAGTCTGATGTATTCAACTTTTATAATAATTGTTTGATATACTGTATTATTAATTTGATTTGATTTGTTGGTGATGGTACTTTAATGTACAGAATATAAAAATATAATCATTTTCTCGCGGTTTACTCCTCAAATATCCTTCCCCATATCTTAATATATGAGAACGTCTAAGGGAAACCACTCCTGATTTTTTTAATCCAGAATGAATGCACTTTGGTGTTTATTGTATTTCTTGAAGTAGAACATTGGCAGGTGCCCTTATAATAGTGACGACGATATAAATTAATTGGTTCAACTATTTTAGGCTGTGTTTTTTTTTTAAGAAAGGCACTATATTTAATTTACTATTTAATATGATGTAAAATTCCTGCAAAGTATGCTCATTCTTCATCTTTAATTTTGCTCAGTAAAGAAATAGAAATGGATTAAATAAAACCAAAGCAGCTCAATCAGTGTCCTGTCACAACTGGTTAGTTTCTTCAGCCCGAGCTCATGGGCACCACGATGAAGTAATTGGGTGTAGAGAGTTAATGTCTGTAAACGCCATTGCTTTAGCATTCTCTCTCTTCAAAACTTTATGGCCAAGATGAATTGTCTTTCTGATAAAACGTGTAGATTATAGACTTTTTAATGGCCTTATATTGCAACATAGCCACCATATACCCAGATTGTAAGAGGAAGTTATTGTGCCCCCCGCCCCCCCCCCATGGTATTCAGCCATCCTGACCCAATGTCCTTAGGCCACAAGAATGACAATATGACAGAACAAGTTTCCTGAGAGCCAAGTGTCACTTATTACTGAGTAGCTTTTGTTTTCCTGAGTGTGGGAGTCGCATGCATTTAGGGGAAAAAACGGCCTCCCAAACGTCCGTCTCGGTGCAACTGTTATTTCTAGTTGTTTGTCTCCCCTCGTAGCTGCCTGCTCATTGACTCTGAGCCCATTTTTCATGTCCGAGTATCCCAATTTAGTGTGCTGCATTTCCGGAAATTGCTGCTGACCACTGCGGGTGAAAACTGGACAGCGTGCCAGCGTTTGCTTCCTGAGAGAGCGCTGCCACCGCAGTGGGGTCACTGTGGTAGCTCGGCAGCACCCCTTGGCAGCACCACCACTTACAGTCGGCATTCTTCACAAATAACTCCCTGAAATACCAGCACTGGACTGCGGCCATGCCAACAGCTGGACTGTGTTAACGTTTAGTGTGCTGAAACAGCCCTTCTGTTCTTTCCCTTTTAACATTTAATTATCATTATCCTCGCTTTCTCTCCTGTATAAACAAGCTAGTCTGCCAACGTGGCTTCTTTTATCTTGGTGTTTTTATTTTTAGTAATCTGTATGAATTAATGCAGCAGCAGTGCTTTTTTTTTTTTTTTTTAATATAAACTTTTCATCACAATCTGCCCCCCCACTGGTCCTGGACACCTCTCTTCTGAACTGACAGCTGTTACTGTGTGTTAACATTTTAAATAAACACAATACAGACGAAAGGCTCCGACTTTCATCCCGACGTGTCCTAGGCTTAGCACTCGATGAAGCACGTGTTTGCTGTATGTGTGACTTGCCCGGAGGCAGGCAGTTTGTCCACCTCTCTGTCTCCTCGGCACTTGTCAGCACCTGCTTGAATGCACTTATTCTCCCTCACACGCCCGCACGGACGCTTTGGCTCCATGGACCAATTCGAAGCATGCAGGAGCAATTGGAAGCCAAGTCCAGAGTTCTGCACCTCATGCTGGCACCGACACAGCCGGGCACACCCCGCCACTGAGCCCCCCAACTCTGCCAGGTGCAGCAATGGAACAAAATGGACAAGGCAGCATGTTGGCAGGATTAGAAAAAACAGAGAGAGATGATTCAGAGGTTACAGGGTGGAATGTTTGAGTTGCTAAAGGAAACCCAGCAACCTGGCACTTTTTCCAGTTTTAATTAAAATGCTGAACACTTCTCCAGGACCACCACCTTTTCTAATCCTTCATTTTTAATTTCTCGTATACAGTATAAGTATAAGGAGGGTATTGTAATCATCCGAAGATTCGATGTCGAAATTTTGATGAATCTCGATGTTTTAGACCTCCCTGACTTTCTTGTATAAGGAAAGTATTGGAATCCTCCAAAAATTCCTTTACGAGATGTGGGTGAATCTCAACATTTTAGACCTCCTTGAGTCCGAAAATGCCATTTCTGGAATTATGTCTGTTTGTCTGTGTCACTTAGGTCAACCAAATTTTGCATACAAGTATTAGGTACAAAACATAGATTTCTATCAACTTTTAGGCTATTTTCACTATAAAGCATTTGTACTTTTTTTATTCGTGCAGCTGCAGAGTCCGATTTATTCAATTTTACTTTTATAATATATTATTAATTTGATTTGATATGTTGTTGATAGTTCTTTAATGTACATAATCTAAAAATATAATCATTGTCTTGTGGTTTACTCCTCAAATATCCATCCCCCTATCTGAGTATATGAGGACACTAGCAAAATACCCGCGCTTCACAGCAGCGTAGTACTGCCTTAAAATTTTTATTAAGAAGAAAAGTAAACCTTTTTAAACTGAGGGAAAATATGCCAATAATTATTTGTTAAGGATCTCTTTGTATGCCACATTGTCAGTTCGGTCCTCCAGTTGTAATATGACCAAGCTGTAGCTGTGCGCTGAGCTTACTCTTGAGCATGCAACGTACAGTTGGCCATGTGAACAGTAATCTTGTTTCAAATCTCACAGCTTGGATTGCTGCTGTCATAATCGGTTTGAGTTTCATGGTTTGTTTCAATTACGACAGTATTTGCAGGACTTGTTGTGTTGAAGTGACATTCGGCATCTGTCAAGCGTTGTAAGCACACATCCGGTTTCATTGATAACTTTACATCCAGCTTTTGAGAGTTTAAACATTCATAAACATCAAAGTGTCCACTACTGAAATCGTCACCTGTGAATGTAAGATGTTTAAGAGGCATTGGCGGTTGTCGAAAGGTGTAAAATATTTGGCCATTTCGGTACACTTGAATGCGACAACCGAACAATTCAGCGGCAGCCATCAACTCGCATGCAGAACCATAGGTGAAGGGCTTAAGCCTTTCACTCTTCTAGTGCTCCTGTGTAGTATAATTATCTCCTGTACCGTCATCAGTCCACACCTTGAACCTGTCCCAGTCATTCAATACATAAGACATAATGTTCTTCCAGATATCAAGAGTGAGCCTGATATGGCTGTGCAATATGTAACAAAGAGAATGGAAAAGGTAGGTGCCATCTCCGGGCATGGAAACCACTCAGTAAGTGACAGTTCTTTGATCGATGGTGATCACCTCGATAGACATGTTAATGGGGGTACGGTTGGAATGATAAAGGAAATGGGTACCTGAACAATGTAAAGTAAGTCTAAAATACCTACACAATAACTATAATCGTGATAAACGAACAATAAAACAGCGGCGAAGCCGTGGATTAAATAAAAAGGCTGTAGTTATCAGCAGGGAGACGTGAATCCCGTGGCGAAGCAAGGAAGGGAATGTAGAGACTGGAGCAACGGACGGCCTTATATAGGCAGGCAGCCAACAACGTGGGAGGCATTGGAATGGGGGACCCAACGCCACCTCACACGGTGACCAAGGTGCAGGCTATGGACGTATATATGTACGTAAATAGGATTCAGTTAGCGTTGGGAACCCGCGTACCAAATTTCTTGAAGGTGGGCCCATAGGTAACAAAGACCATTGGAAAGTTCAATATGGCGGCCGACAGAGGCGTCATACCACCGAAATAAGTACGTACATCGGTTTCGGTTAGCGCAGGGAGGCCACCTACTAAATTTCGTGAAGATGGGGCCATAAATAAGAAAGTTTAACATGGCGGACGTTGTGGACCGTTATGACTGTTACACGTAGAATTTCAAAATGAAACCTGCTTAACTTTTGTAAGTAAGCTGTAAGGAATGAGCCTGCCAAATTTCAGCCTTCTACCTACACAGGAAGTTGGAGAATTAGTGATGAGTGAGTCAGTCAGTCAGTCAGTCAGTCAGTGAGGGCTTTGTCTTTTATTAGTATAGATCTAAGGGAGACCACTCCCAATTTTTACAACTCAACTTGGATGTTCCCACATGGCAGCAGTGTGTAACAGCAGAGGGGAGACATTAGGTGTATAAACAGGTAGGCAGTGTGGTGAAGTGGCTAAGGCTTCAGACTTCAGACCCTGGGATTTGGGGTTTAAATCCCACTACTGACACTGTGAACTTGAACAAGTCACTTGACCTTCTTCTACTCCAATTGAAAAACCAAAAGCAATTAAACACAATCTTCTTATATAATACTCTACCGTGGCTGTCTGTCCAGGATTTTAAATCACCTGTAGCTTGCAAACCGTTTGACCTGTTGACCTGAAATTTGGCACACATATACTACGTGACGTCTACTGTCCACTTTTGGGGTGATGCTTTTTATTCTTCTTTTTATTTTTATGTTTAAATTACTGTAGAATCAACTCTTGGCACTCCCCTACTTGTTCATATCTTAAATCATCAAGTTAAAGAAAATGTAATAGCAACACAAACACTGAGTTAATCAGTTTTAACGCGAAAAGATGCCGACGAAAGAAGAAAAGAAGCGGGCTGCTAGAGTGGATGAAAGAAGAGTTGCTCAGGAAGCAGCAAGCGCATCAACCTCTGAGCAAATGAATGCTAAACGTACAGAGAAAGAGGATGAGAACTATGAATGCTCAAGTCAAGTGTCTTCACGTGCAGTGTGCCATTACTGGTTGTATCATAAATGTTGTAAGTCACCTTGCATAAAGGAGTCAGTCAAATTAAGTAAAGGTAACATTTGGTGTGTCTCTTTTGACCTGCCCATCTCTAACCCCTACTTCTGTTTCCTCCATGTTTCTATCTTCCACTATTCTTGTTTCACTCTCTGCATTTTTTAAAATTTCCAGTTTCTGATTTATCTTTATATTTAGGAACTTGGCATACAAAGCAGGTGGTGCAGAGTGGAGTAGTGCTGCTACTATCTCACAAAGTTCAGATTCAAATCTTAACCTGTGAGCCATCTGTGTGGAGTTGGCTCATTCTTTATGGTGCTCTGGTTTTATTGTCACAGCTCCAAGTTATGCTGTGAGTTGAAGTGGCCTGATGGGACTGCAGGTGTGTCCTGTGATGTACTGGCACCTCAGACAGCTTTGGTTGTCTGATGTTGCCAGGATAGGCTCCACAATGCCACATTCCTGAAGTATGTTTATTAGATTTGAGAAATGGCTGGATGCAGCTCAAGTTTTCACATTTTGTTGTTTTACATCATTAAATTGCAATGGATTTCATTTGGCTTTTTTGATAATCATCAAACCACCACAACTCTGCATTCACGCAGACCCCATCCATGAAGCGGCCGCCACAGCCAGCCAAATCCGATCAACTTTCACTTTAGTCAGCAACCCACAATTCAACTTCTGCTGTAATACACCAGGCATGTGAGCACACGGAGGAGCAGCACCTCTGTTTATACAATTGAGGAGTGAAAAGTTAGAGCACCTTAATTTATATTGTAAATGTGATGAAATACAACTTTTTAAAATTTAAAGAAAGTAGCACGTTATGTCGGCACACTTTACGGTGAGGGTTTCAAAACTGAGGGAGTGACAGAGTTCAAGTGAATGAACAGAGTTGAATAAATAATCGCAGACCTGTGTGGTGGGTGCGACAATGTGCTGTCAGTGCATGATCCCAAACTCCTCCTCCTGTCTTAAGGTGTTAAACTTTTAACTGATTACAAAAAAAAGTTTTAACCTGTAGAAAACGTCACATCCCTACTTCTAACGCAACTAAGGGTCGTCATCTTCTTTTGGCTGCTCCCGTTAGGGGTCGCCACAGCAGATCATCATCTTCCATGTCTTCCTTTCCTCTTTATCTTGCTCTGTTACACCCATCACCTGCATGTCCTCTCTCACCACATCCCTAAACCTCCTCTTAGGTCTTCCTCTTTTCCTCTTCCCTGGCAGCTCTATCCTTAGCATCCTTCTCCCAATATACCCAGCATCTCTCCTCTGCACATGTCCAAACCAGCGAAATCTCGCCTCTCTGACTTTGTCTCCTAACCACCCAATTTAAGCTGACCCTCTAATGTACGCATTTCTAATCCTGTCCATCCTCGTCACACCCATTGCAAATCTTAGCGTCTTGCAAACGCAACTAAGAGTAAGACTGATTAATGGGTCAGTAATTTAAGATAAGTGCCTCTTGAAATGTGTCAGTCTTTCAAGTGTTTAGTTAAATTGGTTGTATCCGACCCTTTAGTTGGTATACCCTCTTGTCAATAAAGCATGCTGATGAAGGCTCTGATGCTGCTGAAGATGCCATCTTATTAACACCTGTGTGAAGAAATGAGGCTACGACTCGAGCCATGCCCGTTGGCAGCCTACAAGGCCCAATAATCCAAAGTTTGAGTGAACCTGAAGAGCATTCGCAATGCAGGAAACAGAGTCGATGTAGAGATGTACGATGTCACATTGCTACTTCAAATGCAGCAGTTTATAGCTTAGAATGATTGTTTCCGTAATTTAGAAATAAGATGCATTAGCACCCTGATTTTAATATACTAGAGAGAGTCAAGCTAAAGTTAGAAAATGGATTGAACCTTAACAAAACTGATAACATTTCTCAATGCAGTCTCCACCCTTCTGAATGCACTTGCGCCACCTGCCCTGAAGTGCCTGGATTCCAGCAGAATAAAAGATCTTGTCCTCACAACCACTCATGCACCACTTTCTTCACGTTGTCATCTGTCTTGAATTGACGACCACCCATATGTTTTTTTTAGCGGTCCAGAAAGGTGGAAATCGCATAGTGCCAAATCTGGCAAATAAGGAGGATGTGACAATACCTCAAACATCTTTCTCCAGACAAGCCTTGGTGTTCTTAGCAATGTGTGAGTGGACAGGTATTGTCTTAGCGCAAAAGGACTCCTTGAGACCGCAGTCTCCGCCACTTGGATTTAATAGCAGGCTTCACATTGGTGTCCAGTAATTCACAGTAACTTGCACTAGTGACTGTAGTACCCCTTGGCATGTAGTGTTTGACAATAACTCGGGTGCACGAGTGGTGGCGAGGACAAGACAAAACATTTTATTTTGCTGGAATCCTGGCACTGCCAGGCAGGTAGCAAAAGTGCATTAAGAAGGGTGGAGACTACATTGAGAAATGACATTATCAGCTTTAAGGTTTGTTCCATTTTCTAAATAATCCCATTTCCTAACTATATCTTGACTCCCCCTTGTATATTATTGGCAATGTGGACCACTGCTACCACGGACAGCTGAAAACTTGGATGAAATGAATGGTTGTGGCCATTTCAGATTCAAAACATAAGATATAAAAGATTTTGCTAGTTTATATGGTACTGTATGACTTTAATCCCTTTTTCATACCTTAGTGAATTTAATGTTCTTTGCTGCAATGTTCTGCAGTCACCTCAGCATCAAAATGTGGACAGGGGTTATGTCTGCCTGCTCTTAAGCATATACTGTAAAAATGTTGGTTCGATTTAGGCTGTCTGTATGGGAAATCTTGTGTGCATTTTCTGTGAAGTCGTCATCGTCGTATTACCAGAAAAATCCTAAGTGAATGAAAGAGTAGATCGTGCGTATGCCGTCAACGCTGATGACACACTGACAAAAGCAAAAGGGTGCAGTCACGGAGGGGTGAGTAAGCCCCACCCACACTCCCAGAGCCACCAGCTCTACGACTGCTCACTCAGTATAGTCAATGTTAAAAATATGTTATTTACATTATTCACAGCAATGCTTTTATGAATTATAAGTAAGGTAGTGTATTACACTGACAGGTTTGCCTTGGATAATGCAAAATTTCGGTTAATCAGAGTGTGGATCGTGGGGGTTCTGCTGTGCCTACCTCTCAAAATTCTTTGCATTGACTTGTGTGTCTGTCCTTCAAGAGTTTGCCTAAATTGGTTTAGTTAGCCCCTTCAGTTGGTATCGTGCTTTAGCATGTATGCTGTGGTTTTGGATCCCCATTTGCCATCAAGCAAACATTGTCAGTTAAGTGTGATAATGAAGACACAGATGCTGCTGAAAGATACCAACTTATTAACACTGGTGAGTGGGTGGAAATGGGCCACTGGTAGCCTATGAGGCTCAAGTTTCGCAAGCCAGTGCAAATTGTAATGTAGGCTGTAGAATCAATACAATGAAGAGTGACCAATTATTACAATTGATACTTATGGATATTTTGATACTTTTGACAGCACTGCAAAAGGCAATGACAAAGTGTGCCATTATCTTCAACTCAAAGTCCCATGGTGTGACACAGGCCTAACGGGTGTGTCTCTGAGGTGGGAGATGAAAACTGGAATACCCAAAGGAAAAAAGTGTAAAGTCTACACCCAGTGGCAGGGTATTTGATTCCAACCCAGAACTATAAATCTACGAGGTAGCAGTGCTAACTACTGTGCTGCCATGCTGCTTTAATTAATCTTAGTTAAATAGATTTATATGTATCAACCTTACTGATTTTTACAGGCAGCTACATTACAACTCAAGAACCAGCCTGTGTGGAAGCTCCTGCTTTCAGTATACAGCACTGCAACATGGTGTAGTTGGGTAACACTGGATCAGACTGAGATGACCTGTGTGGAAGCTTAACTATTAAATCACATCATCTCTTTCACAAAAATAATTAAAAAAAAAAAAAAAAGAGAGAGAGATGCTTTTGTTTGAAGATCATGTCCCACCTACAAGCCACCCAGTGGAAATGCTTTATCTTTTCTGGCTTCTGTTACATACAGTAAAATGTCATTATCTGCTGATTGGTTTGGCTTGACCCCCCAGGCAGGCACTTAATATCATTAACTTTGAATGAGTAACTGGAAAAGGTCATTCGGAATTGGATTTATGGACCAATTATTCTGCTCCTGGAGCCCATTCTGATCTGTTAAACCTGTTTTCAGGCTGAAAAATTTCTAATTTCTCCCAGCATGCCGTCTAATTTCCATCAATGTGTTTGGTATCTTCTAGACACTTTCTGCTGCCTGGTGGGTTCATCTTGGCTAAAGGAATCCAGAAAGAGAAGTATGTAGCTCAGAATGCCATTTTAAGTAAATTATGGACTTTTTATTTATTTATGAGGCATGTGCCTCGGGTAAAGGTTTCTGTGAATTCTCGAGTTTTGAAGTTAGAGATGACTACCCCAAGGGTGGCTTTTGACATCCCACTTTGCAAGGGTGAACTGTTCGTAGATGTCTACGTTACACTGCGCCTTATTGAGTCTGAAATAGATTGAGCCAGAGCCCAGGCCTTTGTGGGCCTTGCAATTTTCTTTTGATTTTTCTTATCAAGTGCCAAAAATATCCTGGAGGCTTTACACCACTGTGTAAGAATTGATGGGCCTGGAACTAAATCAGTTTTTATTTTTAGTGCAACATATCATAACTCTGCCGAGTAGCTTGTATTTAGCACTAATGTGAGTGCTCAGCTGACAGGTGGAACCACACACAGAGTCTCTCCTAAGGGATTACTTTTGTAACTGGGCAGCCAGGGTTCAAGTGCAGACTTGTTAATATCATAAATGTCTTACATTTGCACTCATTAACGGCACAATAGGCTCTGGTCTTCCACACCCCTCAGTTATTTTACATTATTAATATTAATTCATAAAATCCCTTGCAGTTAGGTATATTGTCTAAGTCTGCATGGAAAGTGTGATGTGAGGGTGGCATGGCTACCTCAAGGGTCCAGCATGCCACACCTGGCCACTATCTGTGTGGCTTCTGCATGGTCTCCTCCTAGAACTCCAGTTTCCTTAACACAACCCCAGAAGCATTCAGGTTAGGTTAATAAGCAGCGTAAAAACTGGCAAATCGGTTAACTGGCAGGAAACAGAGTACGGATAAGAGGCACATGTTTTGCGTAGAGTAAGGTCATCAGGGGTCTGTCCTCGACTTTTTCTGATTTGCATTAATGACTTAGATTCTGGTATAGTTGGTAAACTTGTGAAGTTTGCAGATGATACTAAAACCAGAGGAATGAAGATACTGAGGAGGCAGCAAAAAGAATTCAAAAAGACTTAGACAAGAACCCGAATTGGACAAACACTTGGAAAATGCAGTTTAATGTACTACACATGAACAAAAGTTATAAATGCAAGGAGGGGGAGACACTGTCATACAGGAAGCAACCTTTGAAAACAATTTAAGGTTTTATGTTGACACAATATTTTCATCTTCTAAACAATGTGCAGAAGCAATTAAAATGACAAAATGTTTGGTTATATTGTAAAAACTGTTGAATTTAAATCATAATGTTATGCTTAGACTATATAATACACTAGTGAGACCACATCTGGAGTGTTGTGTGCAGTTCTGGTCACCACGCTACGAGAAGCCAACGGCCATACCTCATGCACTTCATAACTGGTCATCCACCAGAACCTAAGCAAGTTTAGGCCTTGTCAATACTTGGATCGGAGACCATCTAGAAAAAGCTTGACACTGTGCTATAAAAATTCCATCGTCTTTTGGATTTGATGTAAAACGAAGGTTGTGAGATCCCTGGGCATCCTCCGTTAAGATATCTTGGATAAAGTGTCTATTACGCTCTCATCCATTCTGGCCGTCTAATCATCCCCAGTCTCTAATTGGCTATCTCTGTCACATGTTCACCCCCTAATAGCTAATGTGTGGTGAGCATACTAATACAAAATGGCTGCCATGGCATCATCCACGTGGATGCTGCACATTGATGGTGGGTGGTTGAAGTGGCTCCCCTGTCTCTATGTAAAGTGCTTTGAGTACTGAGAAAAACAATATATAAATGTAAAGAATTATTATTATTTCTAAGAAAGATATAGCAGCATTTAAAGCCATGCAGATCAGAGCAACCAGGTGCATCCCAGGACTTAAGGACGTGTTGTGCTCTGATGGGCTTACAGAATTAAACGTATTTAGTCTCGAGCAAAGGGGACTGCATGGGGACCTAATCCAGGTCTTCAAAATCCTCCTAAGCATAAGTAGAGCCAACACAATTCTTTCAGCTTAACTCACATACTGTACTCGAGGACATCAGTGGAAATTAGGGAGAAATGTATTCAAGAAGCACTTTACGTAAAGAGTTTTGAAAATCTAGAACAAACTACCAAGACATGAAGTTGAAGCAGAAACCTTGAGAACATTTAAGAAGAATTAGAATGAATTTCTTATTTATAACATAAAACAAGTGGGTGATTTTTAGGGATAAATAATAACCAGTAATTACCAAAATGCAGAATATGTCGCAACAAATATTTTTGATAACAAAAGCTGCTCACTACTCGCTTAGATTGAGCATTAATGTTTAAATTATGCATAAAACCATTGAGAATTTCAGAAACTAAAATGTGAATTAATGTAAGCCTCTCTAATTCGGTGTATTCATAAGAAATGTGATGCTTTGCTTTATGAGGAAGTACATAATAAACAAAGCTAATTTGGTCAAACATTTGAAATATTAAAATGATTAAAGTCTACATTTTCTCAATTGTAACAGAAATTTATTTTCCTCCCTCTGATAGAGGTCCATAGAGGGCTAGATCACTAGTAAAGGATCAACAATCACATCATACTCATAATCTCTGAACTTGAAATAGTCTAAAACAATACCCCTTATGCTTATCTTTGAAATTTCTCATTCTCACCTTGGAGGGCTAGGACCACCAGTAAAGAAGCAGACATCAAAAGTATGATTTTTGTGATCAGCAACCTCAAAAGAGCACAATAAACACTCTAAATGTTCATATTACTAAGCCCCATTTTTTTGAAGTTTTGTGAAAAGGATTAACTTTGTCTCCTCATATCTTGATATGAGGTGAACCCCCGGGGTCAGTTGATGTGACAGGCACATCTTCAAGTCCTTCTGATCATTTATGATGGAGACACCAATTGGTTTAGTCTTAATCATAAGGGTGTATGAAATATGGTCCAAAAATGGCCTAACAATGAGTGAGGAGGGTGCACTTCACTGATATGTCTATGGACTCATTCGTTGCAGAAGATGACTTTCAGAACATCAAGATCTCTCAGCTGCTACCTGATCCGTACATCTCTAACTCTGCTTCCTAACCTGGTCTCTTTCTTGATGAGTATGATCTGTTGGTTCTCACCAGAATGCCAGTAGAGCCTCTTACTGGTCTCTCTCTGTGGGTTTCGGCTCTCCATTCACAACCCACACCCTTTAGGTAGCTCTGAGGATACCAGACAACTTTCATTGGTGTGCCACATTAGTATCTGGGTCTGTTCCCTCTTGATAATCCCTGCCCAGGACACAGAGGATATTTGTGACACCAGGTGCGTATGCGTAGCACTTGACAGACTCCTTTCTAGCTTCCTTCTGTGCAAGTATAACCTCTTCATTCGTAGCCCTGGTGGTATCAAAATGCCAAAAATTCCCCTTCTGGTGCCCAAGATGATTTAATGCGACTTCTGTTACCTTTCGTTTCAACACTTCTAATTACGCCTGTCACCCCTGCCAAATCCTTGCCAGTAATGCTTACAAAGCTTTCTGATGAGAACTGATGAAAAGTGAATACAGGCTGGTCAGAAGCACACGGTCGGTAACAATACCGTGAACTTGGCTTTATTTATTTTGGGGGGCCCCCGCACTGACCGCTTACTCTGCTCTTTTGCAGCTGGGAGAAAAATTTGCTCTTAATCACCCTCTGTTTATGTTAACCTCCGGTTTCCTTGTTGTTGTCGCTGTCTGCTAAGAAAACATTCCTGCGCTTGTGTTTTTAGGGACATCTCCAGTTGGCTGCTCGACTCAGCTCAGCTCCGCTGTACTTCGTTGGAGGTGAAAGGTCAAAGGTCAGCGTTTGAACACAAACGCTTGTGCTGGGATTTCTCGGCTCGTTTGGCTTCTGGAAAAGCAGGTATGTGGGTGAGTGTGCTTCGTTTTTTCCCTTTTTTTGGCTTCTGCCAACATCAGGCATTTATTAAGATTTTTATGGATGCTAACAGTACGGTTAGAATGACCGTATAAAAACATCACAAACTGAGGGACTGAAGAGAAAATCGGCTCACTCTGCTAGCTAATATCGCCTCCTACTGTTCAGTAAGGTAAAAGATGCTTACTGGGCAGCAGAAGAAAAGTCACCCCTGTAGCAAAGGTCTCTAATTCAGAGCGCCCCAATTAAATAAATGCTATCATTGATATTGTTTTGATTCTGCTAACATTTTTTGATGTTGGAATAGCACTAGGCACAATTAGTTCATGACTGAACCTTACACACCTGCAAGTGTGTCTCTTAGTAGAGCTGATGCATAAAATAAATACATGCAAAAGTTTTATTTCAGTAGATGGGAAATAAACACTGCTGCAAACTTGCTAAAAAGCAATACACTTTCCTAACGTTTTTAGTTAATGCTTCTAGGTATGTGATGCCCCGTGCCCTCTACCCCAGCACACATCAAATCCTGGGCATCATGGAGTTTATGATCCAAGCCCCAGTGTGGGAATGAGGGACACCAACTACTACAAAAACAGCATGAAAAGATGTTCTTTATTATATCCAGTGCCAAACTGTATTTTAATGTGTCATTTTTTTCTATAATAATCAGAAAGTCATAAGTGGCATGTTCAAAAATAAATTACATAAAGAAATACAAATAATTGCAGGCAGTATTAAAAATGACTCATAAAATCTATTCAGGCATCAATCCAGCCATTCACCGATTCTGTAGCCCATAGCTGTGCAGAGATAATTTCCAAAAGCACTTTTTTGGACGATTTGTCTATTTCTCCTGTTTCTTCAAAAGACTCGTCACCATTATACTTTCCATTTCTCATGTCCATTTACTCTCGACTCCACTCTTTAGGTAAATCGGAGCCAACTGTGACTATTACCCTGTCCTCACTTCGCTGTCTGTCATTCAGCAGATCCAACCCTGATCTGGTGATCCCTCAAAGAAACATGAATGCTCCCCTCTTACCCGCACTCGCTCTGATATTAAGTAACTCCACACGAAAACCTCATATAATTTGTGATGTCCCAGGTGCCCACTGCCTTGGCATCTTCCTGTTCCCAAGACATTTATAGTCATGGAAGCAATAAGTTAGGGGCAAAACATTTGTAGTGCAGTTCATTCAAATCTGGCAGTGTCCACTAAATTGTGCAATGCAATTTTTTTTAATGACAACCCATAAGTAATCCATAAAAACTTGGTGAGAGATAAATCAATCAATAAATAATCCAAATAAATAGATTAAAAAGTCAAGAACAAAACACAGGGTTAAAATTAGCCTTAGTACGTCTCTCCCTCTCTGACTCCCTTGTGTCCCCCATGCACCCCAGTGGGTCGTCTGAGCTGAGCTGAGAGACCCACAAGTGCGTTGAACCATTAAATTGCTTGCGTCCCAGCCACCTCAATTGGTAATCACTGGGATTCCTAAAGTCTGGCACCATCCCTAGCTGTCCTCAGATGCTCGTGCTCCTCCCAATTGCTCAACCAGAGCGACCTGCCCCTGCAGTGATGTTCCTCTCACCATGGAGTCTTGCCTCCTGTCCACCGCACTGGGTCACACTCCTAATCTCCGTTCTTAATCCTCTCTACTGTGTTCCTTGCTTTTTCTTCCCTTCTTTTCTTTTCGACCCCCACTCTATCCTACTTTGACCTTTTTTATACTTTGTGGGTGCAGGTGCTTTCACTAAGAAACCATGGAGCACCAATGGGGTGTAGTTTCGCTAATGACGCGTGCATGAACAAGCAATCGGCCTATTTCCCACTGCACAACCTGTGGCCATACACCTCTCCTCACGCTTGCACCTGCACTAACAAAGTGAGTGGGAAGTGACTTGGGTTCATTCTAAATGCCACCACTATCAATGCCAGATTAAGTCCCCTGGGTGACTTAGCTTAGAGAGCTGATCATACTTTTTAAAAAAATGCAGTGCGCGGACATCGACTTGTTTAATGTATCGCAGTATTTCCCCCTTAAACTTTTCAGTACATGGATAGTACATCATTTCATCAAACAGGAGGAAGCCCCCTTTGCTCATTTCAATTCTGAGATATTGAATACTTTGATCGAGTTTATTGCTGTCATGGGCCCCTGGATGCACACCCAAAAAGCCCTGATGGTAGATCCATTCCTGGCCGCTACTTGTTCAGGCACCATCGTCACTATTTTATACTGGGGATCTGTGTAGCTAACAGGAGCAGCTATCCTACGTGTAAAAGAGGAAAATATACCAAAGATCCAGGTTAAAATTACCTCTCAAAAGCTACATTTGAAACAGTATGCTAATCTATAATTGAAGATGCACAGTTTTAAGATAGAGAGGTTCAATAATGGAAAGTTTTGAAATTTCAAAAGCCATATTGGATAAACTTTATGAATCCCAAGGGGAAAATCAGATGCATACAGCAGCAGAAACATACAAAACAAGAATACAGACTCACAGGACAGATAATAAAGCCATTCAATCAATCAATCAGTCAGTCTAAACTTAACAAGTACATTGGGTGGAAGCATTGAATTGCATGACAGCAGTAGGCAGAAAAGCCTCCTAAAGGCACTTCTTAGCATACTCTGGTAGAAGGAGCCTGTGGATAAAAGTGCTACAAAGAGCACCTCCTGGAGGAGAAGGTAGAGATTTTTCATGATGGCATCCAATTTTGCCATCATCTTCTTTTTCACAACAGCTTCTAGCGTGCCCAGGGTTCACCTTTTGATGGAGCAGGCTTTCCTGATTAGTTTGCTCAAGCAATGTATTCCTTTTGAACTCCGGTTGCTTACCCAGAAGACTCCAGCATAGAACAACACCCTTTGCTGCACACATCAAAAGACCCGAGTCTGCTTAGCAAGTCCGGTCTGCTCTGGTGCTTCTTGTACAGCGTTACAGTGTTGTCAGACCAGTCCAGTTTGTTGTTTATGTGAATCCCAGGGTGCTTGTAGTTCTGCAACAGTTACACGTCCTCACCCTGAATGGTGACTGGTCTCATGCTGGAAATCTACCACCAGCTGTTTAGTTTTGCTGATGTTGAGTTGCAGGTTGTTGTCCCTGCACCACAACATGAAGTCCTTCACAAACCTTCCCGTCCTCTGACTTGTCTCCATTATTAATGCAGCCTATGATGGATGAGTCCTCTGAAAATTTCTGTAGATGGCAAGCGCTGGTATGGTGCTTGGAAGTCTGTTGTGTAGGACAGTCCCCTGAGGTTCCCCCAGTATTACACACCACCATATTTGACACTCGGATCAATTGATCTGAATATATTTTTTATGATGTTATTAATCAGCATGTTTACAAAAACTAAAATAGTGCAAATCATGAGCAAATGCTGAAAACATGTTGAACTTTAGGATATCAAAACAGTTGAGGAGTCGTGTTTTGTTGTACTCAATACAAGTCATTATGTTCTCAAACCTGCTCAATCCAAGTCACGGCTTTGGGGTCTGGAGCCTATCCTGGCAGCACTTGGGCACAAGCTAGTAAGCAGACTTGGACAGGATGCCAGTACAGGTCCAATTTGAAACTGATAATCTGCCTAATCTGTTTGTCTTTGGGGATTTGTGAGGAAAATCCATGCAGACACAGAGAGAACATCCGTGCAGATTCTAACCCAGGACACTGGATCTGTGAAGTAGCAGCACTGAGCACTGCTCTACTGTGCCATGCCTTGGTATATCCCAAAATTTATAAACAAAAGGGAAGTTAAGAAAGCTCCTAAGTTGGAAGGTAAGAAGTTACATAGCTACTTCACCAGTGTTAAACTACCATGTAAGGTACATACGTGGAAACTCTCCATACATACACTTTAGGTCTGATTTTGACATTGGTGATTTTGCTTTGTGAAGCAACTTTGAAATGAAAGAAAGAATAGCCAAGAGCCAGGTTGAGAAGAAAATTATTGGAAACGTTAAAGTTGTACCAAAGAGTTTCTTCTAGTATGATGGAAGTCAATGAACGGTCAAAGGGAAGATGAAGTGAATTACAAATTTCAAAGGTGAATTAAAATATCCAAAAGAAGGTAATACCAGATCATGATCATTCACATTTTATCCTGTGAAGAAGTTAAAAATCGGTTGGTAGCAACAGTGAAAAATAATGAAAAACAACCAAGAGTAATGCAAGATTAAAGAGAGAGCTGTGCTACGTGGTTGAGTGGTAAAAATCCAATAAGTTGCTGGGACCAGGAAGCAAATATGTTAGCAGAGGATGCTGCTTGTGGCCTGGAAACATCCACTGTTGCAGATGGCCAGCTCCTCACACATGTATACTCTGTGTATATTGCTGCACATGCCATTTCCCACAAAAACATCTACATCACTTTCAGCAACAATAATGACATACTTTAATTTAAAATTAGATGTGGTAGAATTGTAATTTATTACCACAACCATCTGAGTGATTTATTTTGTTGCTTGGATTGTCTTTAGATCCCTTATAGAAAGACGCATGATCCTGGGTTAGATTCAGGGTTCCTCCTGTGCTGCTGGCTGCCAACAGTGATGGAGGTTCTCATACTTGGAGCCAAACCCTTCTCCAACTGGATGTAAACCAAGCCAAGATCATGGATTTCTGGTTGGGGTTTGGAATGGAAAACATCTGGTTTTCAAGCAACTCGGCACAAGAGGCGGTGTGAGTGGCTAAGCTTTAAGTCCACAGCCTTTCCTTCCCCTACTGGCAGAGCTCCCTTAATACATCTTGCTGTAGGTACAATATTGGAAAATACGGTGAACTTAGTCACCAAGAAACCAATCTGTTATTAAAATGTGTGGCCTATGAGCTCTCAGTCTATGGCAGCCTTGCATAAGAAGAAACACCAAGTAGCCCAAAAATCTGAGATGAAACACTACTTGAATAGGACATAGCTAGTAGAATCTGAACAGGTTTGCTCAAAAATACGGCACATGGGTCAGCAGACCCCTTCCTGATATTGTATCTTGGAGGTTTCATATCGTAGACACGCCAATGGCATGTGATCCTACTCTTGCCCTGTCAGCAAGAAGCATGTTTGGTTGGAAGAAAGGCGGGTGCACATTTGGATTCTTCTGCACTGGTTGTTCCACATTCTGTCCTTGTTCACATAGGTTTCCTCTCATAGTCCAATGCAATTCATTTTGTTTGTTTGTATCAGGGCTACATAATAAGTATATGTTTTATGTCTGTGTTGAGTTGCGTTTTGTTTTCATCGTCCTGTTTACTATCCTGTATATATGTGCAATAGTAAATGTTATCCCCGTAAGTGAAAAGGGAAAGGATGATGGAGGGAGACGCAGCCCCGAGACGGAAATCGCCTGTTGGATCCACCAGTTACATCTGGGACGTTCCGCATTTTAACAAGAGGAGTGAAAGGCAAAATGAGAGAAGAGAGGAGAGAAATCGAGCGGAGAAAGGAGACAATTTACCTAAATTACCAACGCATCACTGCCGTTCATTGCATCATTCCACTGCTTGTTTTTTCAACATCCAATTCATCATCACGACAGCCAGTGCTGAGAAACACCAGGTTTCAGATTCATACCAGCCATTGCCAGGACTTTCACGGTGAGGTCGTTTTTTGTTTTCAGGAAAGAGCACTAGAACACTACAGCCAGTATCAATACCGCCGGACTTTATTTTGGACTCCATTAATCGCCACATTTTAACTGCCGTGTATAATTAATCTGTGCTTGTGTTGGTGTTCCATGTTTCTATTTAGTGTTTAGGGGCAAGGGAGGTGTCACTGGTGTCATTGGGATAGTGGTGTTTTGTGCGCACATATTTACATTTATTAATAATTGTTTGTCTTCATCATTTACAATATATCTGTGTTTGATTTTACATTCCTGTGTTCTGTTTGCTTGTTATTTTGTTGTGTGAGGAAAAAGTACAATTTGTAAGGAGTACAACTTGTTACTAGATCAAGAAGCCTCAGGTTATCTAAGGAATGGTCTTGGTAGTGTAGTGACCGGTCTGGGTAAGTGGTCGGCCGTTGCATGTTAAGTGAGTTTGGATCAACTTAGTGCAAGTATACATATGAATGTACATACCTTACAAATGACTGGCATCCCATGACTGTGCTGTTTCATGTCCCATTTCATAGCTAACTGTTCATTCGAATGACTAGTTGGTGGGGACAGAATCTTACCTGTCATCGAAAAGATCTCCTTCCTGCTCCCCCACCCCTCCTCTCTCTCTCTCTCTCTCTCTCTCTCTCTCACTTTCCCAAGGAGGCCAACAGCCAGAGTGTCCTATTCTACAGAGCTGTTGCTGGATATGTGGCTTTCTTTCACCTTGAGGTGCAATTCCAAATGATTTAGTAAAACATTTGCTAAACCAATCAAGAAAATGCTTCCTGTGTAGCTGCTGGGATTTTCAGAGTGCTGGTGGTCAAGCGTAGCAAAGCAAAATTTTAGGTTGTTTGTGGAGAGCACAGTGGAGCACAGATTAGCACTGCCACCTTCAGAATCCTGTTTTTGAAACCTGGGCTTGGGCTATTGAGTAAGTAAGTAAGTTCTCACTTTGTCACAGAGTGGTTCTCCTCCAGGTTCTCAGATTTTTCTCTTGCACCTTAATGGTGTATTTAATAGAGTAACTCTAACGTGGCTCTGTATGACTGAGTGTTTCTGGGATGGGCACCAGCACCTTATGACCCTGAAATGGAATAAGCAGGTTAGGAAAATACATGGCAGGTACAAGACCTTGAAGTGTTACATACTGTATATTCATTAGTATTTAACTTTGGGGAAAAAAATATTTGAACACACTTAACCTCTTTTGGAAAAGCTAACATTTTTAATGTTAGTTAAAGTGAAATTTATATTCAGCATATCATTTGTAGTGTTTGCTCCTTCATTAGTCTTTTGCTGTTAAGGGTGACCTTCCTTCCATGCTAAAGAACTACACAAACCACCTAAAGGGTTTTTGTGATAGAATGGTACCCTGCCCAGCGTTGGCACTCAACATGTGCCCAAATGAGTTACCATTAAAACTTGACTGTGTGCTGCAGAAATACTGTATACACATATGAGATTTGTGTCTGTATAGTATACATCATGTACATGCTTATACTGTATGTTAGTGCTGGGCGGTATGACCAAAATTCTATATCACGGTATTTTTCAAAATTATACTGGTTTCACGGTATTCGAAAGTATTTTTTTCCCATGCATGAATAGATGTTAACCACATTTTCCACTGTAATTAGTGCAGTAGACTGGCTAAGAATAACTTATTCCACTGTCATGAGAATTATACATTGTACAAAAACACATTTTAATGTGCACATAAGTATTAATACAGGTTTGCAAGGCCCCAGAAAGTGATAGTTTTCAAGGGAGTGGCACTAATGAAGAGAAGTAATCACATTGCATGTCAGTTGCAGTCAAAATATAGAACCTTTTTATTGAACAAATTTTGCAAACAACTTAAACTATAATTTTGACAACATATTTTCAACCATCCAAAGAGGCATTTAGACTTAGTAAAGTATCCAGAGGTGCTTGTCAAAAGTTGTATTGCACTGAACATGTCTTAGAAAAGGAATAAATAGTAAATATTTTTTGTAAACCAACTACACTTTCTGTTAATGTTAACAATCTCTGTCCACTGACACGTTAGCTATGTGGATTGTAATGGAGTTTATCTCGATCCACCGCTTGCTTTTTTTGTCATATCTAGTACCTCTAGCAAAAAGTGTCTACAAGTAATGTCTGACTCAAGTGTCCTCTAGCTTTTTCAGTTTTACCTGAAGGCGTGGAGGGTGCCAATCTTAGTTCCATACATTCGTGGTACTCCAAAGCATGTTTGCGGCTAAGGTGGTGGGGCAAATTGCTCGTGATGTCGCCTCTGGTGACAACTTTAGCTCGACAGCATTTGCAGTAAATAGTTGTTTGGTCCACATCCGACCTTTTAAAACCAAAATATCTCCAGACAACAGACACAACTCCTTTTTTCGGCAAAAGTTCTTCTGTGTCATCATGTTCAACTTTGTCTGCTTCAGTTTCGGAATGTACTCTGTCCATTTTCACCGCGCAATACCTCCACTAACACATGTACTCCGTTGCAAGCGTGTTTAGCGGTGTTGCAGTGAAAAGGTCCCCCCATAAACTGTTTCCCACTGCGCCACATTCCGAACATTGTTTAGCCTATTTAAATGGGTATTGCAGTATAAGAAAAATCCATATCATAACAAAAATAAATGGTTTTCGGTATGAAACGGTATACTGCCCAGCACTACTGTATGTGTGTATATATACAGTGCTTAAAAGTATTCACTCCCTGGTACTCATTTTATTATTATGCAGCATGAATCACAGTGGATTTAATTACTTTTTTTGACATTGATCAACAGATTAATTTACTGTCAAAGTAAAAATGGATCAATGCAAAGTACAATTATTTTTTCTAAGTTATTCAGCACAAACTGACCCCACAACCAAGATGCTTAATTAAGTGGACAGTTTGATTAATTGGCAACCTTATCTTCTACTTCAGTGAAATCCAGGTGCCTGTCTTCAGAATCACATCCATGACAGCACCTATTGCGATAGTCCATGTCCATCAGCACGAAACAACTATGGATGAACTTTGTTGAAATGTGGAGTAATTTTTTAAAATTTGTTGAGACAGTTCTATTTTCATTGTGCATTTTACAGTTTTAAAATTTCAAAATCCCCCCAGTTTCATGCATTGGTGAATTTTAATTTGTGATTTCATCCATCCTAAAATAAAGAAACAATCTGTGTGACTAACTATGGATTAGTTTAACGTTTCAATTTTGCCTTGACAGAGGTCACACCAACTAATCTGTTTTTGTATTCTTGGCTATTTTTTCACCTTTCAATAGCTGCTACTGAGGGCAAACAGAGCCCCATTACAAGGTAATGAAGCACTAGCAGACTGTTTGCGTGAGTAGGAAGTCGCTGTCACTGGCTGCTTGAACATGTGTGGGGCAGCCTCTGTTTAGCTGTTCTCCATCAGCAAGGTGTGTGCAGACATCCCACTGCATCGGCAAGTTGTTTGTGCTTTATGAAGTCTTCCCAGTGGCTTAAGTGCAACCAAAAGAGAGACCGTGTATCAGCACCTCAGTCCTCTCAGTGCTTTAAGTCATAACGGGTAAGTTAAATGATCCTACTAACCGTGTAAGCGTAAAAGGCAAGCAAAGAAAACAAATAGTGTCATGTCATTCACAAGCGTAAAACACACATTTACTGAATATTTACCTTACACTAAACCAACCTCACTGCACCATTTACGGCAGATCTACAATGATTCACTATTTCACCGTCAGTATAATTTACTAAGGTGACCAGACAGTGCGGTGACGGGAACAGTCCTGATTTCAGGTTATACATCCCCATAAATAACTGAAGAATATCAAAATGTCTTTGTTTTAACAGACTGGCCATCTAATAAAACTTTACTCCACTGAAACAAAACATCCACACAATCTATTTAGAATAGTGAGTACGAAGCTCCAAGGGGTGAGTGCATACGCCACCCTATACCCTCAGTTTATAATGATATACCCGTAATAGTACAGTCAAAACTCCTGAGGTAGAAAGGTGGACTAAGAAGTTGTGTTAAATTGAAACAGCAGTGGAATTAGTGACAAGTGCCAACAGTGTGTTCCACAGTAGTCGGTGCTAGGGCTGCTGCTATTTTTAATATACAGTGCATCCGGAAAGTATTCACAGCGCATCACTTTTCCACATTTTGTTATGTTACAGCCTTATTCCAAAATGGATTAAATTCATTTTATTTCTCAGAATTCTACACACAACACCCCATAATGACAACTTGAAAAAAAGTTTACTTGAGATTTTTGCAAATTTATTAAAAATAAAAAAATTGAGAAAGCACACCTCATTAAAAATGAATTTAATTCATTTTGGAATAAGGCTGTAACATAACAAAATGTGGAAAAGTGATGAGCTGTGAATACTTTCTGGATGCACCCTATATAAATGACTTGAATAGGAATGTACTGTATCAAGCTGGTTAAGTTTGCAGATGACAAAAAGCAAAGTGGATTGGCAAATAATCGAGGATCTGTTGAATCATTACAGAGGGGCTTGGACAGCAGAATTTTGGCAGGTGAAATTTAATGTATGCAAATGTAACGTATTACACATAGAGAGTAAACATGTTAGTCTGAAAATTGAAAGTACACCTTATGAGAAGAGTTTAAGAGTCATAGTGGACTCTACAATATCAACTGTCATACAGTGTTCAGAAGCCATTAAAAAGGCTAACAGAATGTTAGGTTATATGACGCCTTGATGTGTGGAGTACACAGGAGGTTATTCTGAAGCTTTATAAAACACTGGTGAGGCCTCATCTGAAGTACTGTGTGAAGTTTTGTTCTCCAGACTACGAAAAGGACTAGCAACGCTAGAAAAGGTCCAGAGAAGAGCAACTAGGCTGATTTCAGGGCTACAGGAGATGAATTATGAGGAAAGATTAAAAGGGCTGAACCTTTACAGTTTAAGCAAAAGATGATTAGGAGGTGGCATAATTGAAGTGTTTAAAATTATGAAGGGAATTAGTCCAGTGGATCAAGACTGTTATTTTAAAATGAGTTCATCAGGAACACAGGGACACAGTTGCAAGCTTGTTAAAGTTAAATTCTGCACAAACATTACAAAGTTTTTCTTCTCAAAGAGAACCATAGACACATGGAATAAGCTGTGGTGTGGTAGAAAGTAGGACTTTAGGGACTTTAGAAATTCGATTTGATGTTATTTTGGAAGAATTAAATGGATAGAACTGATGAGCTTTGTTAGGCTGAATAGTCTGTCCTCGTCTAGATTGTTCTAATGTTTTAAAAAGCAGACAAAAATGGACAGTGCTACAATTTATTTGTTTCCACATCAACCACTGTGTAGAATCAGATGTGTTCATTTGTGAAAGTGTTTTTTTTAATCCGCCATGGCCTGATCCCTCTCCGCTGATGATGATATGCAGCAGGCATTAAACATATGAGGCCCGGCTTTATACTTGGGCATACATGCTACGCAAGTGTCCAGGTTTGGGACTTTCAAAATCGGGTCACCCTATAATTTACCACCAGAGTGCCATATTCACCTGATATCCATAATGGCCACTCACTGTAACAAAGTTTGCCTCTCACTTTATATATACAGTGTGTGTGTGTGTGTATATATATATATATATATAATATATATATATATATATATACATATACATACAGTAAACCCTCGTTTATCGTGGTTAATCCATTCCGGATTCTCCCCCGATAAATTTCCGCAAAGTAGGATTCTTTATTTATAAATCGAATATTTTCACAGTTAGAGGATAGAAAACCTGTTTACGACCTTCTAAATACGTTTTTTAACATTATTAGAGACCTCTAGACATGAAAAAACACCCTTTAGTCAAAAGTTTAAACTGTGCTCCATGACAAGACGAGATGACAGTTCCGTCTCACAATTAAAAGAATGCACACATATCTTCCTCTTCAAAGGCGTGCGCGTCAGGAGCAGAGAATGTCAGAGAGAGAGAGAGAGAGAGAGAGAGAGAGACGGAGAGAGAAAAGCAAACAATCAAAAATCAATAGGGCTGTTGGGCTTTTAAGTATGCGAAGCACCGCTAGACAAAGCAGCTGCAAGGAAAGGAGCAATGTGAAGGTAGTCTTTCAGCATTTTTGAGAGGAGCGTCCGTATCCTCTAAGCAAACAGCCTCTGTGTGAACAGCCCCTCTGCTCACAGCCCCTCCGTCAGGAGCAGAGAATGTCAGAGAGAGTGAAGGAGAGAGAAAAAGCAAACCATCAAAAATCAATACGTGCTGTTCGGGCTTTCAAGTATGCAAAGCACCGTGCGGGAAGCATATCGTATATCATTGAGGAGTTTTATTTAATATGTAATACGTGCTCTGATTGGGTAGCTTCTAAGCCATCCACCAATACCGTCCCTTGTATGAAATCAACTGGGCAAACCAATTAAGGAAGCATGTAACATAAATTAAAAGACCCATTGTCCACAGAAATCCGCGAACCTGTGAAAAATCCGTGACATAGATATGCTTACATTTAAAATCCGCGGTGGAGTGAAGCCGCGAATGTCGAAGCGCAATATAGCGAAGGATCACTGTGTGTATATATATATATATATATATATATATATATATATATATATAATGATTTTTATTTTTTGCATTTAGTACACTGTATTAATCCCCAAAAGGAAATTATCTTTTTGCATGACCTTTTGGGGATCAGAGTGCAGGGTCATCCATTGCACAGCGTCCAGTTTTCAGATTGATGTGTATGTGTGTGTGTCTGTGTGTCACAGTTTCTTGAGGACGGTCTAGAGCTGAAATGGCTGAACAGGAGAATATCAAACTCGAAACTTAAGCCTTTTATAAGATGATGAAGTGCTAATTAGTTTTCGAGCCAAATCGTACAAGTGAAAGAGGTGCTGTTCTTCTTGTCAATTGCTATTGTAATAACCTATTTTATGATAAGAAAGATCATCATCAGAGCGGTACATAATTATTGAAATGTTACAGAATAGTTTGGGCAACTTTGTTCTTTTGATTTAGGTTATGCTAACTGGCATTGGAAAATTGGTGTGTGTTTGTGTGTGTGAGTGAGTGAGACAGAGGATGGTCCCTGCGATGGACTAGTCCTCCCCAGGCATGTTTTCAGCCTTTTGCCCAATCCTGATGAGAGAGTCTTTGGCCCCCAAACCCCTAAAATGGATTGAGAAAGTTCTAGAGTCAGCCAACTGAAGTCAGCCCATTGAGGCTGACAGTCCCTGCACAGCTCTCAGACATACCTGAATATCATGCTATGATTGATTACATTTTCTAACTTGTTCATATTTCATGTCTTTCAATGGTGCTTTGTTTCTGGACCTGGATTTCCATCTCAACCATTTAGGTAATTGCATGTATAAAGTAATTCTTTTGCTTTATTGAAACATAATCAACCTTGTCTAGCTCTTCTCTCTTTCGGTTATTAAGAACTGGATATTCTTCTAAGATCACACAGGAAATTTACCTTACCCTTCGTAGCCTTTAGACACATATTTCTGATCCTTGTCTGAATCATTTGTGCCAAATTTACTTTACAAACTCTGTCACTTACAAAAAAGCGAAAGAACAAAACAAAAATTTCCTTGGGCAGAATGCCGCGCCCTAGTGCATAATCCAGGAGACGGTGACCTGTCTGACTTCCGAAGGTGTGTGTGTCTACCTTAAGGACCTCACCTTAAATGAATATGAATGAGCTAAACTGTAAGCCTGCCACGGGTGCCTCAGAAGTTCACTTCACTATGCTTCTTTTAAGCTGTCTGTAACTTTGAGAAAGCGTTATCTACTTCCTGATGTTTTCCTTTCCATCCCAAGGCGCTGCCTGGTTTTTATCAATTGGCTGCTTATTGTAATTCAGTCACTTGCATCTTGTTCCTGGGAAGAAATTGACTATTCATGTGGACGTGTCAAAAGCCTCAAAAGACAACTCTGTTAAGTGACAAGGATGGCTGAGGCAACTTGAGGAAACAATTAAGAAACCGAAAAAACAAAGCCCGGTTAACAGGTGGCCTGACAGCGCACTCCTTCAGCAAGCGCCCCTGCTCTCTTGGCACAAACTCTCCAGTGCTTATAATTGAAGGAAATGCAGACAGAATAGTTTAAGTCATTATGCTGAGAGCTTTGTCTATATAAGGCAGCAATGTCTGGTACACTGTATTGCTTGCTTCATTTTAAAATGTAACATTAATGTCACTTAAAGAATTTGGGGATTGCCTTGAAAGGCTGCTTAAAACAATAAATACTGGTGAGGGCGGACGAGCATAATGGTTTTTATTACAAAAGTGAGTGTGACGCTGAAGACGCCAGAGGCCAGTTTAGATCGGCTAAGACAGGAGCTCTCAGACTGTCCTACATGATTACAAGGGTTTGGCCACTTTTCTCAGGTATTTGTATTTACTATTCGTTTTTTATTGTTATAATTAAGGTCTGAGGCCCTCGAAGGTGGATGAGGAATCGGGAAGTGATGGTTGCATCTTTACGTTTCTTTCCTTAAACACTAACCCCCCTGCTCATCAGTTAAGAAATTGGCTCAATGAGTTTTTTTTCTTCCCAGGATACACAGAGGTATATCAGGGAGATGATAATGTAACCTGTGATGGACTTACCCCTGATAAAGAGGTTGCTTCCTTTCTTGCTCCTGATGTTAAAAGGAGAAACTTACTTACTCTGTGATCTTACAATTGGGTTAAGTGACTTCAGTAAATGGACAGAAGTATACTTGCATGATGCTTATCTTTAGAGTGACATTCAAATAACATAATATTACCATGTCCCCTTTTGATTATATAAATTGATATTGCAATGGATGTATTCCCTGTCCAGGGCAGTTTCCTGCTTTGCAGCCAGTACCAGTCATCAGGATGGGGCCCAGCACCATGGTCACACTTGCATGGAGGCCATTTGGAGTCACCAGTTAACGTAGCTGTTGTGTCTTTGGGTAAACGCATACAGACACAGAGAAAACCGGTAAACACAAAACAAACAACATCCAGACACTGGACATTAACCTAGGGCACTGGGTCTGTGAGGAAGCCGACCCATTGCTTACAAAACTAAGATATTGTGAAGCCGAACTTCATACAGCATCCTGCCCAAATACAGGTATGAGTTACTTTAGTGGATTGTTTTTCCTAAAATGCAAGGTATTGACACTTTAGGACTCAGGTGAGTCAAACTCTGATCCTGGAGGGCCGCAGTGGCTGCAGGTTTTCATTCTAACCTTCTTCTCAATTAGTGACTTGTTTCTGCTACTAATGAACTTCTTTTGCCTTAATTTTAATTAACTTGACCTAGGCCCCTTAGCTGTTTCTTTCTCCTTAATTTGCAGCCAAACAATAAGGAGACACAAACCAAGCCACCACATGACCAGCTCGGCTCTGCCCATCATGCAATATCTGAGAATAAAGAAAGGTGAAGGTCTCCGTAAGGTTGATCTCTCAGCTCACCAAAACATGTTGACGGCGTTCTTAGAAAAAACAGAAAATCAACAGTTTTGGAAATGCCTGCTGTAGCAGAATGAGAGCAGCAACAAGCCATGAAATGAAATAACGAGTTTAATTAACAGGAAAATCGGCTACTCATTAAGAAAGTGGTTGGAGTGAAATTGGTTGGCAATTTGAAGTCCCAGTTTAGCTGGTCATCTGTTGGCTTGTTTCACATCTCATTTCTGTTTAGCTGTCATTTAATGAAGAAAAGAATTAATTCAGAGCGCTGAATCCTTAAAAACAGGGCTATTAAAATGAAGGGAAAAGAAATTAATTAGCAGTGAAAACTGCTCACTGATTAGGAAAAGGGTTAGAATGAAAGCCTGCAGCTACTGCGGCACCCCAGGCTTGGAGTTCGACACCCGTGCTTTAGGTCAAGGTAGGCACCATCAGACCTAGTGGATGCTCAACATTCACTTTGCCCCTGTGGGATCACATCATCCTTAACGGACTGAGCGGTCACGTTATTAAATCAATCTACACTTCCCACATCAGTATTTGTTTCCTTTGTTCACAAATTGTTATTTATAACAGATAGGCAGATTGTGAATGTTTTTGTGGGACCACTTCAGAGAGAGAATGGGCATGGTTTAGGATTTTAAGTTGCTTTTAACATGGCACGGTACTGGAAGCCAAATACACTGCCTCAATTGTATCAGGAAGGGTAGCCCTTCACACTTGACACCACAAAGGTTTTATCATGAAGCTGAACTGATGGGCGGCTGGCAAGGATTTTGTATATAATGACTTGAGCACAATAGTTCTTGAAAGAGGCATACTGAAGTGCACAACTCTTATCTGGGAATGGCGTTTGATAGCCAACAGCTCCACAAAGCTCTGTTCCTCAAAGCAAATAATAAGCAGTTGTTGCAGGTCTTTGGGAAAGTGGGAGAAAACCAGAGTACTTGAGGGAAAACCCACACAGAGATGGGGAGAAGATGCAAGCTTCATATGAACACCAGCTGGACATGGGATTGAAGTCCGGGACGCTGGATGTGTGAAGTAGTGGCACTCATCACTGCACTACTGTGATGCCTTAACTTAAAGGGGTGAGCTTTATTTTGTGCCAATATGTTAACCTTCACACAGTGGGTTTCCAGTTGAAGCTTGGTTGCCCTGGGAGTTGGCTACCAGTCAGGAATCAACACTTCCACTGACACAAAGCCAGTTGTACATATCTTGGTAGTCTACAGATGAACATTTAACCAAAGGATTTTTTTTTTATAAGCTTGCCAGGCAATCCATGTTGCATTCATATCAGGCAAATCTGCGGGGTTCTCATTAGACAGCAAAGTTACACGTTGTGCTCTCTCTTGTTTCAGCTTCTCTCACTCTCCTAATCTCTTTGTTTCTCACGCTCTTTTGGTGTGCACTATATGAAAGAGGTTTAAGTAGGTTTTGGACTATTTTGTTAAAACCATCCTTGTCTTACTAATCTAATGTTCTTACTGGTTGTGTGCCCATGGCTCTGAACCAGATTGTTTTACAGCCTTCAGTTGATGATGGGCTTTATATATCAGATTTACAAGATGTTAAGAGAGGTTTATTTTAGGGTAGCAACACAACGCAAAGGTATTAAAAAAGGGGTCTAAGGCTCCCAAAAAAAGTACACAAAAGGCCGGAGTTGTGCCTAATTTTTGGGGCCCACACCCCAGGCAGCCTAACCCTTACTCAAATGGGAGGCTTCAGCTTGCAATGACCTAGAAATAGGGCTAGGTCTATTAAGCTTCACAAATATCCACAGCAAAAGGATAACAGGAAAACATGTTAAACCTCTGGTCCCATAGAAAACACCATCAAACATTCTTTAATAATTGGGAATTTAATGAAAAATCGAATCACAAAAAAGGCAAGATCAGCAAAAACTGGTTTTGAATAAAAGTGAAAAAGTCCAACAGAGAATCCAAAGACAGTACTTTAAACGAATGCAGGGGGTCATAAACCAGGATTTCAAAATATCCAAAATCAGGCCCACAAAACACAAAAAAATCAACAAGGGAGCAATGCTGAAGTATTTTGCACAGTACTGTGGTAATTACCGCTTTCTTGTTGATATTCAATGTGGAGTTTTAGGAAATACATGTTGGTATTTAATTTGTATTTAGTATGTTAGTACAGTACATGTTAGTATTTTAGAAAAAAAATGCACACATTGTGAATGTTTTGACCATACTAATGGATAATTGGCACGTGGAATATGTGACATGAGTTACGTGAAAATTTTGTTTTCTTTTTATTATGAACATTTTCCATTGTCCAGAGCTGGTCATCACAGGGTTCCGTTGAGCTTAAATGTTCAATATTCCATTTAATCCACTAAACCAGGAGATTACATTTTTTTTTCTCATTATCCACTACCAATTACATGGTGCAAGTAACATATAAAAAATAGGCATAGGCAATACATCCCCATCGTAATGATGCGATACATCACATACCATTTTCTGTGTCGCAGTTTTTTGGTTTTTTTTGTACCTTCACAACAGCATCAGAATGCAAAGAATTTTTATCTTTAACATCTTTCTTCCCTCAACTCGCAACACAGTGAAACCAGACATTGTTTTCTTACTGTGATGATTCCCCACACTGCCACCTGGTGGAGTCCTCCTTGACTTAAAGTATGTGCACAAGTATAGTCAGTACACTGCTTGCATAGCAGCAGCATCCTCAAGCACACATGTTGCATAGCGTTAAATATATCCCCCGGCCTAATTAACACGTGGATGCAGGTGACATTCAGGGCATGGTCACTACTGTCTGCTTCACCCCATTTCACACTTCGGCAGCAATGTTCAGTGAAGTTTACGTTTGCTCTGACTATATGTAAGGATCAAGGACAGTCACTCAGGTTAGAAGTCCATGTTTCTTCCCTGGTCAACAATATGATGCTTGCTCCAGAGTGGGCACACCAAAACATTTATGCATTTATGCACCAGGGGGGAAAACCAAAAGTATTGTATATTGCAAAGCATTAGATTAATAAATTTTGCAATAATACATGTAAGTATACCTAATGTAGAAGAACAAAATGCTACTCTATATGAATTTTAAAATAAATAATCTGAATATGTTTTTGTTTCATTTACACATTTCCAAAAATGCTAATGTTCAAGATATTAGAAGCCCAGGCAGTTTAAGGTGGTATTTAATAAAAATGATTATAAATCTGATGTAAGTTGTAAAAACAAAGATTGCTAACAGATACTTTGAAGACAAGCTATAATTCTGGTTGTAAGGAACTCATTAGCCTGGAATGTGGCTGCCAATATAGGGTGCACTGTGCAGTGGTGGGCAAGAAATATTCAAGTGAATATCTACTGAACAATGTGCCAAACTGGTACATACTTACCCCAAAAGAATTAGGGCTGCTATTGCAGCAAAGGGACTCTTGACAAAGCATTAATGTGTAGGGCTTGGATACTTAAGTAAACACTAACTATGGAGTTTTTATTCTTCAGTTAAATATCTACAGACGGTGATTTAATTTGACTTTTGAAATGTATTGTTACAGCATAAGAGTTCACATTAAAAATACTGAATGGATAAATGTGAACAAATCGTTTGTCATGCAGAAAATAACAATGACTTTCAAGAGGATTGAATACTTTTGCACGCCACTGTATAAACTGGAGTCAAAGGGGAATGTCTGGACATATCCCTCACTGGAGCAAAGCAGGCTGGGAGCATCTGGCAAAGGTGCTTTCCCAGAGGCAGTTTCTATCCAGCTTTTAAAGCCCATCCCCAAAAGCAGACAATGGTGGAGACTTAAGTATTAATTCCAAGACCCCAGAGAAGGAATCCAGTGGCAAAGCTGTTCAGTCATTAAATATTTATTTGCTTAATACCTCCCCATCTCTTTTGTATGGAAGTTGTGGGGGGTGCTGGGGTCCCGGGTGGTTTTGTGTACTACAGTGTCAATGTGCTATAATAGCGTAGCTCACTTCAACATGCAGATCTTTGTTTTTGATTATTTTTCATTGCTGTAGTGTTTCCAACCGCATTTATTTTTGTTCTGTAAGGAACCAAAGAGGCAGCCGATCCAATCAAATCCATTGTAAGTTGTGAACCCCCATATACATGTCCTTTTTAGATTGACTGTTGCCTTCATTTAAGGCCTATGATGTTAGTCTAGTTTAATTACCATAGCATAAAAATGCTTGCTGCCAGGGTTTATCCCCCACCTTTTCTCCTTTAGCAGTGGTACTCTGACTGAACAAACTGTAAGAGTAAAAGGTTCAGTTGGCCCCTTGTCCAGCACACTGCTGTCAGGGCTGCAGTCGGTGCCATTGTCCTCCTTGTGGCTATATTGCCATGATGTTGAGTGGAGTCCCACCTGATCCCCATAATTAAACAAATAGCTCCCTATGCACACGTCAGTTAGGAATGTATGGGTTTAATTCAATAATAACAATTTGTTCTAATTGTGGCACCTCCACAGGCCTTGTAAACACACAGGCACAAATTGACAGACTAGCCATGGTAATTTAGCTGGGCACCGTTTTTGATAGCGAGCCTTTCATCTGTCCGTAGAAACCAAATGAAACCCACAGCAATGCAGAGGGCTACGCGGACTCTACCCAGAAAGGACTCCGGCCCACCAACAAAAGCTGGCACAACTAGGATCCAGTAAATTCATACATTGAAAAGAGGTCTGCTTCGATATATAAGCTGGGTGTTCAGGGTACAGCCGACCAGTGCTTACGGAAGTGGACTACACCACATGTACACGCTGCATTCCTGGCTCATGTTGTGACTTTGAGAAATGTTCTTGACTTTTTTGGTACTACTCAAAATAAGAATTATTCTGTCACAAGTGCAGACCACGAAAAGCAGTATATATACAGCGCCTGTAAATGTACATATTCACTGCCCTTGGAAGATTTCACATTTTGTTATTCTACAACATTAAATTACATTAGATTTAATTTAGCTTCTAGACACTGATCAAAAGAAACAGACTCTTTAATGTCAAAGAGAAAACATCTCTACAAAGTGGTCTAAATTAATTAAAAATATGAAAAACAAAATAATTGATCACATTAAGCATTCACCCCCTTCACTTCAGTATTTAGGAGATGCACCATTGGCAGCCTTTACAGCCTTGAGTCGGTGTTCAGTACCAGCATTTTGGGATTTTCGGTAATTGTCAAATCCCCTTCCCCTTGTTATGATGTGATCAGGACTTCATGGGGGAACCACCCGATTTTTAAATTTTTTTTTTTTTGACTCAATTGGGGGAAACCCACACCCCCACCTCTCTTATTGCTACAACGCAATTGGGACTTCACCGCTTCAAGAGGGAAGCCACGCGAGGTATGGTGCGATAGCCAGGGAGGCGAGCAATTACGTGGCACATCAGGGAAGCTGGAGCAAGACAGGGGATTTTGGAGATATTAGTTATTTTTTTCAGAGATGTTTTTGTACCATACTGAGGTACGAAAGCTATCAATACCAAATCAAAATTTTTGTACTGGTGCCAAAACAGTACCGAAGCAAATAATGGATTACACAACACCAGAAGCTTCCCTCCACTGTTGCACAATCCCGCACCACCCTAACTCGCTGCACTCTGCAAACCAAGTTTGGCCCCCTTGGATTCTTCGGTGTGCTTATTTGAAGAGTAGGGTTGGAGGGGTGTTTGCCGCTGCTGTGAATCGAGCTTGATGTAATATGAAACTTTCATCAAAGAGCATGGGGTTCCCATTGTGCTAATGAAACAACTGAGTGTGAGGTCCTTGAAAATTACCATTTACTTCTGGTACCAAACTTCTAACAAAATGCTGGTACCATTCTGTGACTTCTAAAACCAACTGACTGCACCAGTGATGATTTAGGGGTGTGTTATATTAATGGAGCGAATGCTTTTGTGGTTTTACTTTTATAATTAAAGCAAACTATTTGGCTGAGATCTGTTTTCACTTTGGCACTGAACTGTCATTCAATGTTATGTAACAATAAAATGTAAAAAACTTCCATGGCGGTGAATACTTTTTACAGACACCATACAACAGTGCATCAACTCTAATGCTGAATAGAAAATTAAGTGTAAATGACAATGGAGTCTAATGCAGGTGATCTTCCATGAGACATGGAGCACCAGTACTTCTTGCTCTGGTTACAGCAGAAGTCATGACCCAAATAAATATTAGATGGGATTTCATTCTTCTTTGGAAAATTATACTGAATGCGTAATTTCTTTTTGTAACTTTTTAGTTGGCCATTCTTTATTATTACAGGTATGGCCTATTGAAGTGAGCGCTAGCTGAAAGTACTTCCCAAATATCAGTACAGGAACTAATGAAACTTCTATATATTGTAGCATTTACCGACAGGGAACATTTCATGAAATGGTAGGATGTGGGGCTTAGGATAACAGCAAATTTAATGCTTCAAATAATTCTTATTTCTGGCATGCCTTACATACTGTGCCATAGGAGAGGGCCGTCAAAGTAAAAACTCAACAACACTCTGCTGGAAAAATATGTCATATTTTTTTTTTTTTTACCATAAACATCTAGAAAATGCCCCAAATATACACGGATATCATCTCATAGAAATCCTGTTTGTGGTGTGTTTTGTATTTTCTATAATTGGGATAATAATGCAAATCTTTATTTGCCAGTGGTCATAAGACCATTAAGAAAAGGAAATCAAAAGAGCCCCGCTGTCTCATGGATGTGCCGTGTCGCTGCTTCTGCCCATCAGCACTGCTATCACTCATGGGCTGCGCAGTCAGGCAGCATTCATCTAGTAAATTACTGTTTGATTTGCTTGGCTTTTCCTTGATTTTAACAAGAAAACTGGACAATAGTATTTTTAGAAATAGCAATTGTGCGGTCTTTCTATTTCTGTTTCTCTGCAGTCATGACAGCACCAATGTTTCTCTATAAAGTGACCAGAAAGCAAGAGCTCAGGATACGCGTATGCAAGATGCCACTTTGTTTTGCTTTTTTAGTTGTTCTTGAAGTGAGACTTTGTCTCTGATTTGTTGAGGCTATCTTGAAAATTTATGGGTGCCTCATTAATAAGCCCATCAGATCGTACCATTGATAGATTGCCTGATTAATTGATTGCAGATAAAACACTGCGTGCATAGAAGCTGTGAATCACTTTTGCCTGGATGGGGAAGCAGCACTCCCATGAGGGCCAGCTGCAGTGCCTTCTGTAAATTACTTGCCGTGATTACCCACAGTATGTCTTCACTCCCTTGAACTGTGACAGATGGTGTCGGCCAGTGTCGAGGGGAATACTCTGGGATGAGGAAAAATCTGGAAATGATTCAGCAAATATATTTATTTATTTGAAAAAGTAATTACCTAGAAAATCACCTCTATGTAGAAGCACTTTTACAATTTCAGTCTGGAAAAATAAGACTACAATCTAAATACTGAAATCCTGCTATCTCATTCTATAGGCTCTGTGTATCTCTTGTCCTTATGACTATTAACTAAATGAAATAAATTTTCATATATATAAATAGATGTGTGTATCTATTTATATGTATATGTATGTATGTGTGTACATATGTATGTATAGAGATATAGATATATAGAGATATAGATATATAGACATATAGAGAGAGAGAGAGATATATAGAGAGAGATATAGATATATGTATGTATATATATATGATATATAGATATATATATATATATATACACACATACATATATATGTGTGTGTGTGTGTATATATATATATATATATGTGTGTGTGTGTGTGTGTGTGTGTGTGTGAT
>JANRMT010062840.1:10550856-10604154 GCA_026402145.1 Polypterus bichir lapradei | reverse complement strand
TGTGTGTGTGTGTGTGTGTGTGTGTGTGTGTGTATGTATGTATGTGTGTATATATATATATACACATACATACATACACACATATATATACATATACATACACACACACACACACACACACACACACACATGTATGTATGTATGTATGTATGTATGTTGTGGTCCCGTCTAAGATGGGTCAAAGTAATCAATGTAGACCTCCTGTTTTTTTAGTTGATACGTAGGCTGTCCATTTGCTCACGACTCCTTTCCCACTTTGGATAGAGCCGTCCAGTTTCATCGCTTCCTCTTGCCATCGCTTGTCAAACTGACTACACTTTTATAGTCCACATGTTTTGCTGGGAAAATACAGCATTGATCTCCCAACATTGGCCTGTTTCAGTGATTCTAGCATAGCCGTATCAGAGCTTTGGTTTCCCGATGTGCGTGTTGATTTATCGTTATTTTCACTCATCTATTGCCCACCCTGTGAAGTTATCAGTCGCATTTGCATTTGCAGCTATAAACCTTATTCATGAGGCCTAAGCCCCAAGAAATTCGCTAGCACACTGCTGTTGCCAGTCTATAGCGTCAAACAATGAAATAGACAGATATGACTAATTTTTATTTATTTATTTATTTTTTTATAGACTCTTACTTGGTATTTTTATTATCGGTTTTGTTTTTTTCTGGCCCTTCTACATGTTTTGCCAATTTTTAATTTTTCCTTTTAATTCTTTCTTTCTTGTTTTAGAAACCCATCTTTGTTGTTCTAAGGTGTGCTTTTTATTGTTAATTCTTTTTTTCATTTTTCTTAATCTTATCTGTTTGTGATCACAGTACATGCTGAAAGAAACTAAATTTCTGAAGATATTCATTTCTTAACTGAAACCTATAATTTAAAGGTCATTTCAGTAAATACTGCTCCTGCCTGCCAACAAGAATTTCCTCATTTTTATATCAGTGGGTATTTTGGTACATTGATCCATAATCTCCACCAGTAATTTTCACAATACATTGTTCCAGGAAAAATTAAACAACTGGTAAAACTTCTATTGCTGCCACTGTTAAGCCACAGGACCTTCATATTTGGCAATAATACTTTCATCTCAGTAGCTAGTTGTGGCCTACCATTTGCTTTAAGTACCTCAAGTTAAATTAAATATCAGACTATCATAACAAAAGTGCAGACTAACGGATTACTGTCATGTAGGTAAAAAAAATATATATAGATTCTAAGAATTACATTTTTATAAAAATCTGTAAATAACCGTATTTTTTGTTCATCTAAGATTTTTTTTTCCTATAGCTTTCTGCTCACAGAGCGACTAGCATGTCTTAAGCTGCAATGTTGAGGTTAATCAGTAAAAATCTGCAGCCTTTTTATTGTTGATTGTGTGCAACTTTTTGGCTTTCCTCCTCTTTGTACATTTAGTTTTCAAACCCAGAGACCTGTACAGCTATGTAAATAAAACCTAATAGATTATATGTGCCACTGTGGGCATAAAAAATTAAACTCTGGGCACTGCCCATCATTTATTGTAAAGCTTGTTTATTTGTATTCATAAAATAAATGAGTGAAAACATTTTCATTCAACTTTTCCCAAACAGACTGTTCTTGGAGCCGTAGTACTGATGATGTTACTATTCAGTACCAGTGCGTCTTAAGAAACTCCTTAAAAATCGTCAGAATGTTGTTTAGTTCTCATTCTTTAAAAACCTCATCAGTGTTGTTGACTGGGTCAGTTGTGCTCTTGTGTGGCACTAATTAGACATTCCTTAAGAGAGGGGAGGATTTTATGCTTAACAATAAAAAAACTAAAAGAATCATTAAAAAAAAAAAAAATCAGATTTTTTTCCACAAACCACATTAACTCTGCTAACATGATCAGCTGTTGCACAGATAAGGCAGTACTTTTCACCCAGTGCACCATGGCACAGTGGTGCTCTGTGAGAGCTACCCAGGCGTGCCTTTGAAATAATAGAGTCGCGCACCTGGTCTGAACCTGAGCGGGTTAACCTGCGCAGGTAATCAAGACCTGTCTGAGGAGGACAAAGCTGGCATAAAAGCAGTTCCATGATCACTATGTTGCAGACACAGCACTTGGGGCACTTCAGACGTGTCTCCAGGCTGCTAGGGTCCATCTGCCATGAGTGTGTGGTCACCATCGAACCTCACTGCGCTGGTGGATAGTGGGCATACAAGTTGCCTTTGAGGCAGTGAGGGGTGGGCAAAGGGACACAGCAGCTGGGAGATGCCACCAAAGTGCCCACTAAGTGCCCTGTTTGCCCATTTTGGACAGTTATAATGTGATTGTGGCTAGTAAAATATTGCATTTCACTGTGCTTCAAGATATACACACAAAGAATACTTTTTGACAGTATATATGGTATTATTATTATTTGCATCATTATTATACTTTTTACACTTCTGACTTTGTACTTTTAGTGTTTTGCATGTTTCACGGTAGAAGGATGAGAATTAATAAAAATGTAATTTTTCTAGCAAAAAAATGCAACACACTTAACACTTTTTTTCAATAACAAATGTCACACTAAGGAGGTAAATCACTGCAGTACGTATCCAATGGAAGGCTCTTATGTATCTGCTTACTTAAATCCAAGTGGTGACTTTTTTTTTTTTTTTGGCCAAGCAGTATAACTTTTAGAGTGTCACTTATTTACTTTTTTTTAGCTTTTCTCTCTCTATTGGCAAAAATGCCACCAACTCCAATAAAAAAAGAAAAAAAGCAGCATTTAATTCCTAATGGTAATACTTCTCATTATATAATAATCACAAATGTAGCCCAGCCAGCGTTGTATTGGCAGATTATGACTGCCATTTTGTTGTTGAACTATTCATAATTACAGCCATTGAATTTACATGAACATTCTGCAATCATTTGCTCAAATCAAGCCGCCGCCGCATCCTAGATGTGCTCATTGTGTGAGAGTTCCCTCGTTTTTAAAGCAGGATGTTGTGTTTTTTTTCCTATGGGTTTTATAAGCTGACCTCTGAAACCGGGGCAGCTTGGGAAAACGCAGGAACTGGCTTCTGAAGTTTTTGCCTTATTGTTATGGATATGCCTCCTAATTAGTAAGTGCAGTGTTGAAAATGCCCTGATTGCACGGAGGTGGCTTAACCCAGATAATTACGGCCTGAGCTGCCTTCGTTTCTGTAATTAGGATGTTGTTTGAGTGCTCAGCCAGCCACATTCCAATTTCATGGAGTTTGGGGGAAATTAAATGTCCCTGTGTCTGCCACCTTTAATAAACTGCAGTGCTGTTGTGGCATATGAGTTTTACTGAATCTAATGTCAATCTGTGTTCTATCAAGTGTCGTTCTTGGTCAACCATCCAGTGATTTGAGATGTTTGCGAAGACAGACATTGAGATCACCTTGTCAGTCTGTAATCCCACAGACCGTAAAATGCACAAAGAAGTGCCCTTGTGGGCATGTATTCCTGTCTACTGCTATTGTATTTCAGTACATTTTATAGCTCATTTTGGATTTGTGATGTTAATGTTTTATAAACTTTGGGCTCACAAAAAAAGTGTATATATTGCCTATAAAAGTGTATATATATTGCCTATAAAAAGCATTCAACCCCTTGGAAGCTTTCACATTTTATTGTTGTACAACTTTGAATCACAGTGGATTTAGTTTGATTTTTTTTTTTTGACACTGATCAACTGAAAAAGACTGAAAACAGATCTCTGCAAAGTGGTCTACATAAATTACACATATAAAACTCAGCTTAAATGATTGCAAAAGTATTCACCGCTTTAATGTGATACATCTTAATCATCACTGAGGTAGCCAACTGGTGTCAGAAATCTGGTGCAATGGAGATCACCTGTCTGGGATTTCAATAGATAGTGACCCTGTGAAGCTTCTGAGGCTCTTTTTAGGTTGTGGCAGAATAAGATCCGAAGCTTCGATAATAGTGACATCTGAAGGTATATGGAAATCACAGCAGCCATGAGCTTGACACAGCCAGTGAAGGAAGCTCACATACTATACAAGTTGACTGCATAGTTTCTGTGAGACTGGTGCAGTAAAATCCTAAGAATGCTCTGTGTGTTCATTTTGATCTTATGATAATCATGCTGTCATTAATATGCTGCAATAAATGTAAGTTAAGTTAGTACGGATGACAATTTTCTACTATAACATGATGTTTTTAAATGTGTTGTCTTAAAGATTTTGTTTGTTGCCATAACAGCAACTGTTAAGAATATTCTGTCTCCTGTGCTGAGTGCTGCTGGACACTTTACATCTGTTTACATCGCTCTTTTTGGTAGCTCACTATCCTTAGAAGTATTGCTCAATGTTGCCATAGTAGTTTTAATTTCTATGCAACTTTTGCAGGCTTGCCGTTTATCTTTGCTTCCCTGTAGCCGGCTTAGAAGCTGCAGATTTGTGTGACAGAGTGACAGCCAATAGTGTTGCTGACTCTTCCCCAGACTGATGCAGCTTGAAATTGCCATTATGATAGTGATGTAAACAACAAAAATCCATTGGCACACAGAACCAGCAACACCGATATGACTCTACAATACATTATAAGATATCACTGATTCATAATTATGTGGGTGAGTGGAATTTTGCTGTGAGGCAATGTAAAACACTTATGTTTTTCAATTGATGTTTGGGGAATAAAAGTATTAACAGGCAAAGAGAATCATAAAAGGTTTTAGGGAATCTGATTGAGTCGCTGGACACATGCAGTATAAGAGGGTGTAAAGAATGTGCCTACAGTAGGCTAGATTATTAATGACACATTATAAGCTCCAGTACCGAAGAATAGCATACAAAGGTATTTATTGTCGTAAAAGACGTTCTACACTTCTGGACTCCACGTTTACATCAATATTTTCTCTGATAGTTTCACATATCTATTTATAGCATGAGGGTTGGCACAAAACTTTGAGGCTCATCGACCGCTCTAGGTGCTTCAGTGACGGTCAAAGCTTTAGACATCATTAGCCACATGGTAAAGAACCTTTGATACATTGCTTTGACAAAGAGTGTAGTATGAAGCGGCCACCTTGTGGTGAGTCAGTATGGTGACCTAACCTACACAATGAAGTCGATAGAAAACTCCAAGCACCAGCACAGGGAATGGAAAAGCACAAGTCAAGGGGTGGAGACAAGAAAATATCCAAGTCACGGAATATCCCTTGGAGTCCTTTTAAATAAATTATGAAGAAATGGAAAGATAATGGCAGAGCTGTAAATCTGCCTAGACCAGGCCATCCACAAAAAGTGAGTGATCATGCAAGAAGAAGACTAATGAGGAAGGCCACCAAGAGACTGATGAGAACTTTAAAGACTCAGATGCATACCGCTAAGAAGAGCTCCTAGGTGTGTCTGTTTAAGGTTTTTAGTAGAGAAAAGTCAAGCAAAATGACACATTTTATTGGCCAATAAAAGGTGTCATTTTGCTTGACTTTTCTCTACATTCATAATGGCTAACACGGTACAACACCCTAGTACTACAGGTTTTTAGTAGAAATAGAATTTGTGTTCAGTCACCAGCAGTCTCAATTTGGTTTATTGAAAGTGAAATTTGACTGTTGTTGCTTGGTCTCATCTTGTCTCGTTTTCTGAAACCACTTTTCTTATGTGGCTCGCACTAGCAGCAGGTCAAACAGGTCAGCCCAGAGCTCCCAGTCCCCAGCTACAGGTCTCAGCTATTACTGGGGAATTCCTAGGTGTTTCCAAGCCAGCTGGGAGAGATCCCTCCAGTTTGTTCTGGGTCTGCCGAGGGTCTCCACCCAGTAGGACATGCCCTGAGCATCTCTAGTGGCAGCTGTCCTTAAGGACATTCCAAAACCACTTCAAGAAGGTGCAGCAACTCTACTCTCAGGATCTTAGCAAATCGCTGTGCTTCTCACCATATCAGTGAGTGTCAGCCCAACAACTCTGAGGAAAAAAAAAACTAATTTCTGCCGCTGATACTCATGACCTCATTGTTTCAGTCATTATGTGCAACTTATAACCATAGATGAGAACAGAGATATAGATCTACTGGTAAACTGAGAGTTTTGTCTTTGGACTTAACTCCTGGTTCACCACCATGAACTAGAACAGCTGCTGCCTCTCTAATCCACTAGTCGATCTTTTCCCAACTGTTCTGAACAAAATCCCGAGATATTTGAACTCCTACACTGAGTGAGGACGTTCTCCCCCCACCCAATCACCTGAAGAAAGCAAGCCACTCTTTTCCAAGAGACAGCCATGTCCTCAGACTTGGAGGGGCTGAACCTAATCTCAGCCAATTCAAACTCGACACCGAATTGCTCTACTGCATGCCGAAAGTCACAGTCAGATGAAGCAAAGAGGACAACGCCACCTGAATAAAGCAACCCCATTTGGACACCCTCACCATCCTCAGCTGCACTTTGATATTCTGTCCATGAAAACCACAAACAGGAGTGGTGACGTGACATAGCCTTGATGGCGATCGACATCCACAGTTAACGAATTTGACCTAACAAGTATTCGGACAGAGCTTTCATTGCATTCATATAGGTAATGAATGGCATGCAAGAGCTGCCCTGTTATCCCATATTCTTGCATTACCTCTCGCAATGCCTGCAGAGTGACAAACATATACTTTTTCCAAATCTACAAAATAAATGTAGACTAGGTGTTCATAATCCCATCTACCATCCTGCAACTGTTCCAGGGAGAAGAGCTGGTCTACTGTTCCATGGCCAGGACGAAATTCACATTGTTCCTCCTGTGTCTTGGGCTCAACCATTGGAGAGTCTCTTCCACCAGCATGTCTGCCACCTTACCTGGAAGGCTGAGGAGTCTGCTCTATAGGTAGACCACACCTTCTGGTTATCTTTCTTGTTCCATTGATATTTATGTTTTGTCAACTGTAATAGATATAGAAAAAAATGGATGGATGAGGATGTTTCAGAGTACTAAGTTCTGCTGCCTTACATCTTCAGGGCCTGGGTTCAATTCCCTGGCTCTCTTTGGAGTTAGAATTTTCTCCCTATTGTTCACTTGGGGTTTCTCCAGCATGACCTTAAATATGTTGTGCTGCATTAACTGCTGAGTGTAAATTGGCCTGATATACATTAATGTAGGTGTCTGCAGATTTGTGGAATCTTATCCAGGATTGGTTACTTGCTGTCTTATGACTGATCTTGTCAGAGCAAGCTAAAGTTTCAGAAGAAACAAATTTGAAAAATAAGCAGGTTCTAAGAGAGATGAGTTTTGCAGGCAGCATGGCCTCCTGGTTCAAAGAGCAAGACTTGCAACCACAAGATGACAGATTCATTTCTTGGTTCCATTTCACATGGTAATCCTTAACAAGTAAATGAGTCTGCCTGTGCTGCAATCATGGGTGTGTGCTTGACTGTGAGATGTTCATGCAGACAGTGCCTTGTGATGATCTGTTGTCAAGACAGGTGTATTATAACATAGTGCTCAGCTTTGCTTCTTCCAATGCCAAATGCCCTCCTTGAAGATTTCTGCTTTGCTGACCCCACGCTTCCTTAATAATAAATAATAATTCTTACATTTACTGTATGTAGCTCTTTTCTCACTACTCAAAGTGCTCTCCACGCAGGGAGGACCTGGGACTTGAACCCATGATCTCCTTACTGAGAGGCAGCAGCACTACAACTGCGCGACCTACGCGGAGTCTTCCTTAATGGTGTGCTGCTCCCCCTCCATTTCCCCTTCCCTTCTCTTTGCTCTCAAGGACTATCATTTCTGCTTTTAATCGAATGAGACTCTGCCAGACCTAAGACGTTTCCTCGTGCTCAGTTTGTTTTTGTTTGACTTTGTGATCCAATTAAAATAAATCCTAAGCCTTCCTGGCTAGCATCAGCAGGGCTTGCATGTCCCTCACAGAATGCGATTCTAGACCATCTTGGATAGGGGGGCCCACCGCTCACTCGGTAATTATACATTGTTCATCCACTGCCAGGCTTTTGCTTTTCATTTTACATAATTATACATAATTTAGCATAATTAAGAAATGCTTTAATGAAATGTAGAACAGCTTTTTTTTTTTTTTAACCATCTCTCAGTATTAAATTGAATATTATATAGGGCATGGCTGTATGTAATAAAGCACAGAGTGATGGAACTTAAGCTAAAATACCAGAGGGTAATATAATGCGGTATAATAATGCAGTAGGCATGTCTGTGCACTGTTTAGCAGAGTCAAGGAGTAAGAGTCTGTCTTTGCAGCTGCTACCTGAATGGACAGGTTATCCCATCTGCCCTCCTGGCACACTTTGCCATTTCAATGTGTTACTATGTTCTTATTAATTGTGAGGTACATCCTTGATGGACTTATCCTACCGAACCCCCAAGACACAAACTCAATTTGGAAGCCAGCTGTCACTTATAGCCTTCATTTACACAATCTTAGAAAGTAGGAGGCAGTCAGAGGCGTGCTCCTGTGAAGCCAGGCAAACTAATGTGATGGACCCAACGACTCACTCCAGCTAGTCCACAGCTTGCCCCCACCAGCATCAAACAGGTTTGATTTTGTCTTTAGTTGTAGGGGAAGGCTGGTGTGCATGAGAGCTGACAACCAAAGAATACACCATCCGGAAGTGCAATGCATATAATGCCATGACGAGAAATAAGGAACTCGGGTGTTTAGAACTTGACAAACAGGAGAGAAGCTCTTCTGTCTGATGTCTCATGTTTTTTGTACCACAACAGAATGAAAAAAAAAAAAAAGAGGGCAGAGATTGCAGCCGAACTCGTCAAACCTGTTAACCTTTTTGTACAACACCAGCTCTGTTATGCAGCACACCATTGGCTGTAGCAAAAATGGGACAAGCATTGACTGTACTGGATGGTTGGCACACAGTCGTTAAATTTGATATGCCCAGTAATTTTCAGTTATGTAATGGTATGTGAACAAGATCAGCAACCACAGTCAGCAAGTATGACATATGACTAGAAATTGTGTAATGTGACATTGGCTTTAGGCAGTCAAGCAAAAGCAACAACAGTTTATTTCAGTATATCCCTAAATCACACAAGGAATGCCTCAATGGGCTATAACCAGCTTTGTTTTTTGACAGCCCCCCAACTTTGACTCCCTAAGAAGACAAGATAAAACTCCCCAAAAAAGACTTGTAGAGAAAAAAATGGAAAACACCTTGGGAAAGACAATTCAGAGAGAGAACCCCTTCCAGATAGGTTGGGCATGCAATGAGTGTCAACAAATGGGGTAAATATAACACACAAAACAGAACATATGTAATCCTCTTCACAGAACTCGATGACCAATCTATCATTGCCACCTCAGAAAAACAATACAATAGTAGAAACTACTTTGTTTTTGAGTAGCACTCCTCACCAAGTTCAGATGCAGAGCACCACGACAACTCTCCAAAGGAGAACTCCATCAGTGCAAATGACTAATCTGGTTTCTGACTGCAGGGGTGTCTAATGTTTGCAGTGGCCACCTCCATTTGAACCTCCCTAGATATGATATGGTCAGAGCTGCTGCAAAGAAGTTCTGGATTACTGTTTTAATCAGTTTAACTCTCCTAACAATAAAACCTGTCACGTACCACATTTGGCGCTTGAAAAATTATCTGTAGTGATTTTAGTATGTTTGAACTGTGGGGATGATGTATATTAAGGGTACTCTATCAGGAGAATTCTACAGAGCTTTCTATCTGAAAATCTATTTTCCTACTATATGAAGGGATGATGGGAGATTCCATATAGTTGTGTCAGTATTTCTGAGAGTCCATGCCTGTTTGTTGTTGTTCAGACGGCCTTGGCCCCTAAAAAGTCTGAATTGGATTAGAGAATGTAATGCTTTTTTATTAAGAAGATTCAACACCTGAGGTGTATTTTCAGATTTTTATTACATATTTATTCACTGATGATTGGGGGGAAAAAATAAATAGTTGCATCAGTAAGTAAGCTGACAGGCATACATGTCTTATGAATAGTCAGTGGCAGAAGGGACCATTTTTGTCACTTAGAAAAGTTCCATCGGTTTCTCCCAGAATTCCTAGGGGGTACATTCTAGTAGCATCAGCGCAAGTCAGAAATCAACTATTAGTAGGGCACAGGTCAGACTAAACCGCACGCCCATGTTTGCCTGTACCTGAGCAATCTATTATCTGTGTTAGAAGTACACCTCTTTACGATGTGGAGGAACCTCCAAGGTTCTGCAGAAAGCACACGCCAGTATGGGAAGAATTAACAGTGGTACCAAATTCAAGTGGGCCCACAAGGTTCTCTCTTATCCCCTCTTTATAAGCAAACAAAGTAGTAATAGTAGTACTGTATCTAGTTTAAAAAATAGGTTTATGGAGTATTACCAAAATGAAAACGACTGGAAATGTGAGGCACGTGATGTTAAAAGTGGTGTCCCTCAAGAATCAGTTTTGGGACATCTGCTCTTTTTAATTTAAATAAAGGATCTCAGTAAGAATGTAAACAACAGATTGGTTACGTTTGCACATGATACCAAACGAGATGGCAGGGCACATAATGCACAATCTGCTAAATTGCTACAAAATGACTTGGGCAGATTTATGGCAGATGAATTTGAATTGTAGATTAATGCAAAGTATTACATGTTAGAAGCAGAATTGTAGAAAATGTTAGATTTGATCGTCACTACATCAAGACAGTTCACAGAAGTAATCAAGAATATATATATATATATATATATATACTGTATATATGTAAGTACAAGTCAAAGGAGGTTATGCTGAAGCTATATTACATACTGTCAAAGCCTCGCCTGGAGTACTATTTACTATTGTGGTTTCCTTATTACAGAAAAGACATAGCAGCACTAGAGAGAGTCCAAAAAAGAGCAAATAGGCTGATTTCGAGAATAACAGGGAAGAGCTATGATGAGAGATTGGCGGAGTTGAACCTTTTCAGTTTAAGCAAACAGAGATTAAGAGATAACGTGATTGAAGTGTTTAAAAATTATGAAGATAATTAGTACAATGGGTCCCAGCTGTTACTGTAAAATTAATTTTTCAACAAGAACACAGGGAAATGGTTGGAATCTTATTAAGGGCAGGTTTCACATAAATGTTAGAAAGTTGTTTTTTTTCCCACATGCATTGAGCCACAGACACTTGGAATGAATTTCCAAGTAGTGTGGTGGAGAGCAGGACTTTAAGGACCTTTAAATCTCAATGTTTGTTATTTTAGACAATCTAGAGGAATAAAATGGATGCACTTGTTAGACTGAATAGTTTGCTCTCATCACAGTTGTTTTAATGTGTAATAATTAAAGTGAAACTGTTACTTGCATGTCCTAATCAGCCTGCAACACATCACCATGATTAGTATGACTGTTCTTCCTTACTTGAAAAATCTCTCAACACAATTGTCATAACCTAACAGCAAAAAATAGCAAATATGGTCATTCTTTTTATTACTTGTCTCTCACATAATGTGTTGGCTGCTAATTGGAAACACTGCTAATGTTTCACTAATACTGTCACATGAGCAGCAGGACTGCCCATCTACCTGTCTTCACACTGGTGTTCTCCATGGTGGGAGGCTACTTCCAGCCATAAAAACAGTTTCTTTGGGACTTGCTGTGTATCCCAAAGGAATACTTGTGTTTTGTGGGTGCTGTAGGATGGGCCCATTACTACCAGTTCAGTGGTCAATCCTTATGACTCTGATATGAGTAAGAAAATAGGAAAGTGTAAGGACAGAGACGTTTTGGCTGTGCCACTGAAAATTAGTTTAAGCAAACTGAAAAAGAAACTTTCTGCCCAATTTGAAAGCAGTTCTTTAAAGATCATCTCATCCAAACATTGTGAGGCTTTGAATCACGATTGTCTTAATTCATACTTTAGTTATTGCAAATAAAATTAAGGGAAGAATGAAAATGTCTTCATCTGGTAAATTCTATTCCAAACACCTGTTGAGATAAAAGAGATCATGTCTGTAGTTTTTATAGCGCCTGTGTTAGTAAACACTTAATACAAAGAGTTTCTTTGATTAGGCATTTAGATGTACTACTTGAACAGAAGTAGATTGTGGATCCCCAAAATATTCTTAAATAATGTCGGGGGCAAAGAAAATATCTTTAGCTGCAGTAAAGCCAAAGGTAATGGCAGATATGATGATAGCAAAGCAGACCCTGCTGAAGAATAGCCACACAAACCAGATCTCTCTGGAACAAATATGTTAAATGTGTCCCGTTCCACATCCAAGGAAATCAAAAGCTCACTGAGACATTCCGAAGGTGCTGCGATGCCTAGTCTGGGCACAGGGGACATTAATATTTATTTATGGCTGCACTTTTTTCAGACATTCACATTTTTTTTGGTTTTCTGCAGCATGTCTTACAGGTGATATTCAAGGCACCCTCTGTGTTTAGGCAAACACCCTCGCTCCCAGAGTGGGAGCTGCTAGTTGGCCTTGGCTGGCTTTGCTTGGCGGCTTTATGTTTTTGATTTGTTTTCGGAAGACTTCAAGGTAGAAGGGCCATTCTCCGTCTAACTCCAGCTGCTTCAAAGAAACACCTGTGTGCTGCTGCAGTAATGAGGAAAAGTAAATGATTTAGAAATTCTAAAACAGTTACTGTGCTGCTCTGTTGGATTGCATTATTTTTTTTGTACAAATGTTCATCTTCCGTTTGAAACTAATAATGTTAAATAACGTGTACTGCTTTGACTTCCATCTTCATGAGTTTAGTCTAACCCAGCAACCACTGACTAAGACGAGTGGTAATGGAAAACAAGGCCTAAACTGACATCACTTTAGGGGATTAAAAGGGCACAGCAATAAGGTACAGTAAAACACAAAGTAGTGTCTGGGGCTAATTAGACCCTTTAAGTGTTTTTTTGGCAGTGAAAAAGGTCCTCGTCTAACCAGGTCTAGAAGAAAGCCTAATGCATCGTAGGAACCAGGACTTAGACCTACTGAGACCCAGTAAATGTTGCCTAGGACCAATTAAGCTCCTAAACTGGTGCAAAGATATGGCAAACCTTGGGAAAAGTGTTTAAAAGTCAGATATTCTTGGGAAGTGGTCTGTGTGAAATAAAACTAAACAGTAAATATCCCAATTGTCCAAACCTAGTGCCTGACCTGAGTGAGACCCAAGAATCCAAGAATCCTCATAATTCCCAGTTTAAAAGCTATTTTGCTCAGTTTACCAGGGTAGCGGGGCCCCCCCCCCCCCCCCCAAACGCACTCCTCAAGAAAGTTCCCTCCACTTTTCATGGTCCTGAGCATTCTTTTCATGTCATCTGAGGCCACCTCCAATCTTGTCATCTTTGTCCTCCCTCTTAGCCTCAACTCCATCCTCTGTGTTTCAAACCACACGGCCAAACCACCTTAGTCTGTTTCTCCTCAATACAACACCCATCAACTTCACACTCAATCTTTTCAATACGTACTCATCTTCCTCTCACTCAGTGATGCTCTTCACATCCACCAGAACATTCTCATCTCTGTCCTTTTTTAGTTTCACTTTATATTCCATTTTAGTTGGCCATGTCCCACTCCCACAGAGCTCCTCACACACACTTAAAACTTCACCCTTCAATGCCAGATAGGCTCCTTTAGAAGTAAGAGTGGGGGTTAGCTTCCAGAATTTCTTCAGTGCATCTCTCACCCAGTGTCTGCACCTCCATGTACAGTCAATATATCATCTAAGCAGCAGAAATTCATGACTTTCAATTGCCAAAACATAAATATGCACTTACAACATTAGCATTCTACATCCACTTGCACATTTTCTACAAGCAAAACCTGCTGACTGCCCTCATCACTTCAGACAACTCATGCATTGAATTGAGTTTTTCCCATCTTTACCATACATGTCACACAGCCAGGCCACCTACCTCTTCACTCCATCCATCACCATTGATTTTACTGCATTTATCTTGAGGCCTTTCACTTCTAATCTAGTTTTCAATTTCAGGATCTTGTCCTTCAATTCTTTTTCATGTTTTGCCATCAAAATTACATCATTGGCATACAAGAATTCTCATGGCAATCCTTTATGTACTTGACTAGTGACTGTCCACATCACTAGCAACATTTATTTCTATAGCACATTTTCATACACAGGATGCAACTCAAGGTGCTTTACAAGATGTCAAAGAAAAGGTCTCAAGAAAAGGAAAGACAAATTAGAAATAGAAAAAAGAATGAAAAAATACCAAAAATAGTAGATAATAAATAACAGATATAGTAGTGATAGAAAAGATAGAATCCATATACTCGTATAAAGGTTAACTTTTAAGTCTCTAATAAAATAAGTGCTATGGTATGGTGAGATGGGCAAAGGAAAAAAAAACTCCAGGGGTACGATGCTGGAGAGAAAAACAATTTGTAAGGGTTACAAGATGAAAAGACCACCCAGCCCCAACTGGTTGTTCTGCATAACTTAATTTTACTTCAGTAATTCATTATTTTTTTTTAAGCTTTGCCCTGGGTAATTTGATGCAGTGGGTCTCATCGATATTTAGAGTATCTGTTTATGGTCCAACATTACAGGCGGCTGCACGTTACTTTGATCAGGTGGTGGCGGCGAAAAACGCCATCAAAGAAAAAGTAGAAGAGAAAGCAGAGAAAAGAAGTGATTAATAATGGTTGCAAATCCATGAGGAATATGATATTTCGATGTATATATAATCTTATTAGAAGTAGAGCTAAAATGCAGATAAGAAAGGGCCAAATTAAAAATGTAGATTTTAAGAGGTTTTTTTTAAAATGATCCATGATATTAGCCTGGCATATCTCTGCCCATAAAGCATTCAAGATTTTTGGTGCATGACAGCAAAAAGCTGCTTCACTTTTTCTTTTATACTTAGCTCTTGGAATAATAAGCAGACCACTATTAGAAGAACATAGCTTTAGGGAGCCAGAGACATGTTTAGAAAAACTGCTTTGTTAATCAAAAAGCAGAACAGTGGGAGAGACAAAACTTTAAACTCCCTCAAACTACTTTGTGAAGCGCTGTGACTGTAAGATTTAGTAATGGAGACAGCAAGCTAACAATTCAATGTTACGAAATGACTGAAGTACAAAAGCTGCTCTTCAAAATACCGAAAAGCGTGTCTGGAGTAGCAGAATACCAAAATTAGTGTTGGGTAAAACAAACATCTGTTCTTTTAGAATTGAATATCAGTCTTTGCCTTCAAATTAGACCTTTTTCAAATAAATCTGTATTATATTAGTGAAGTTCTATCTGACAGCATTAGTTGGTAGCTACAAAAAAAAAAAAAAGATGACAGTTTATAATACAAAATGGGAAGGGTGGGATACTGACCACAAATGACTTGTATGAGAAGTGTAAAACAGTCAATTGGCAGTAAAAGTCTGTCTATCCTGGTTTAATGTGCCACACCAAAGACAATATAGATTGTTTCAGAAAAAATCAATACAGGATGATGGACAAGCCAGATCTTTGAAAGTTATGACTGAGGGACCCGAGAAGTTAAGTGAAAATTTCCCGAAGAATTATGTTGCTGTGTTTTGAGCAGCAAGGTGCTCAGCACTGGAAGATGTTACTGGTCTTACGAGGGCTTCTAAAGGTGGCATTGCTTTCAACTTTCTGCCTGTGTCATACAAGCTGAATTGTAGTATAAAGTCGTGTTACATTTGTCTGAAACTTGGATGGTACACATTACGCATTCCAGTCTAACCTATATACAGTGTATAAAGATGTGTCCCATCCCACCCATCAATCACTGCTAGGCCTTGTTCTGTCTTCCTGTCAGTAAGAGTACATGTCCTCCAGAGAGCAGCTGTCTTCTTCCATTCTGTTATTGCTGTTCTGCCTCATCAAAGGCTCAAAATTAAATGAGATTGCGGTCTAGTTTTTTGGGAGGGATTTTTTCCCTTAAGGTTTTCTCTGCTTTTAAAACAAAATAAAAACTTTGCTTCACTATATTGAAACATTATAGATACTGAGGAATATTTAAAAAAAATGGAAATTAAAAGACAAAGGTTAGCCATGAAGATGAGCATGAAAGGAAACAACATCATGAGAAATTGGACTGATGCAAGTAATTAATTATAAAATCTTGTTCAAAGTGAAGGAGTAAGAAACTGTTATATCAACAATTGATACGGAGCAGGGGGTTCTTTAGTTTTAGTTCTGGAGGGCTGCAGGTTTTTTTTTTTTTTTTTATTTGCAAGCAACTTGTTAAATAGAAGCCATTTATTCCAGCTAATGCTCCATATGTTTTTCATCTTAATTTTCATTTAGTCGTTCCTTAAGATTAGGAATCCTTAATTGCTTCTTTAACATTTAAACAGCTGCATTCACAATTTTCAAATGCTGCTGTTTTTTTTTAAACTAGCGGCCAATTAAGTAAAAAATGCTAAAAAGAAAGGAAAGTAACAGCTCAGTAAGTAGCTTGGTCCTTTTTTTTTTTTTTACATCTCTTTGTGTTCATAATTCATTAAAAAAATACAATTAATAGTAAATGAGAAGGACTGAGATGGACTAAGCTGCTGTGGTCCTCAAAATGTTGGGATTAGTCTTGAGAAAAGCAAAATCAAACAATTTTGGAAGTCTCTGAAAGGGCATAATAGGAGCACTAACGGGCTGTGGCAAGAAGTAACAGGTTTAGTTAATAGTAGTAATTGGTTACTAATTAAGAAATTGGTTGGAACACAAATCTGAAAAAAATGTCATCCCTGTGGACCCCCTAATTGGTGCCCATGGTCTAAAGTATGCCCTTTTTATAGTACGGTAAATATAAATTTGGCAAATGGAATCTAGGCACCACATAGGCTAGAATCAGTGGCGTTTCTGCATTAAGTACCAGTAGGGCACAGCCCTATCAGATGTTGGGCAAAATAATTAAGCTTCCCTCAGTAATGTTACTTGCTATTAAAATATTTGCAACAACTCTCAACTTTGTCTTAAGCATTTTTTCCATTGTTCTCAATGTAATTTCTTAGAAAGTATTGCTTTTTGTAGTAATTCAAATTGTCTTTGTGCTGGCTTCTACAAGCCCTTTTCTGACTTAAAATAGTTAGCTCTTTTGGCCCTGCAGTGTCCTAGGTTTCTGCCTGGGTGTCTATATGCAAGCGTAATCAGAACTTTTCAGGTTAGTGAACAAGTATTAAAATAAGACATTCCATTACAAAAAAATCATATTTTTATATTTCTGTTTCAGACTTTTTCCAGTCAAGGTTATGCAGCACAACTCAGTAAAGGGGTACAAAAAGATCAATTCTAAAAGATCATCAATCATAAGACATTAAGCTGATCAGAATGGGGCTGAACAACTTCTTGATCTTCACTCTCTGCCAAGGACCACCTAATGGTGTTAAATTTGAGCAATCCACCAGTGAGGTCTTACATGTGATCAACCCGCTTTGTGGAAAAGTAGCAAATAACATGATGTTTTTGTTTGAAAGGAGCATTGCCCGCTGGTGTGGAAAGAAGAGGTCTTGAGAACATAATTCTTTCAATTGTTTGCCAGCCTTGCACTGTCCCGCAGATACTTGGCAGCCACAATGGTTAGTGCTACTACCAGACTTGTGCTTGTGCTATGCAGGGTGTAAAGTCCGCATGTTCCTTCTGTGTTATTGTGGCTTGTCCTTTTTCGCCATAAAATCATATTATTTTAAACTTGAGGTGTTACTGTTTCACTTTTGGCAATTCATGGCTGATATATATCTCCCTGGGTGGAGGGTGATTGTGAGGCTGTCAGTTTTGTTAGCATTTAAATCTTTTCCTCTGTATTTTGTCAGATGATGATATTGTCAGAGGTTATCACAATGATCTAATGCCAGTCAAGACAGACCAGGCCTCAGCATTTCATTATCTCTTTGATGATTTTTCTGACATGAATTTGCATGTCTAGGTAGTCAATAGTAAAAGCGGGATAGACAATAGATAAGTGCAAGTAAATGTTGGAAAAATCTGCTCACATAAAGGAAACTTTGCTATGGCCTCATCCCAATTTCATGCCAATTTGCCACTGATTAGCACTGTTGCTTTTTTAGCCTGCTTACCCTCTTGTGGTGTTTTAAATGTTCTTCCCATGTTGGTTTAACTGTTAGTTCAGCCGTACTGGGCTGTCATTTTATGAGTTTGTGTAGTTGCCTGTGTAAATATGTTTGTCCTTCAATGAACTAAACGTCCTATCCACAGTCAGCTCCTTCCTTATGCGCTATGTCACCAGAAATTGCTCTGCCACCAAATAACTCTATAACATATGTGAGGTTTTCCCTTGAAAAAATAAGTCGTGACAATTATAAAGGTTTGGGGACCATCCCCGTATATTGCCCTCGGACAATATATAAGAAAAAAGAGATCAAAAGTCTTTGATTGCAAAGGTACATTTGACAATTTACTGAGATGAAAATGGTGGTTTTATTCAGTAAGGATTATGGGAAACAGGAAATGGTTGGCATGAAGTGACGTCAGACAGGAACCGGAACCAACGTCATTAGGATGAGCCGGAAGTGATGTCACTGGTGATGGACGGAAGTGATGTTGCATTGGCCATGTTGTATACCCGGAGGTGGAGGTAATTAAATTCCTTCTGGCTTTCTGTGGAGAGAAGAGATTCAGGTAAGTACCACGTGACCACTCCATATCTCTCGATAGTTCACTCACCTTTAAGCTCTTTGACTGCCTTCTAATCGCACGTGTGTGACACATAAGTAGGCTTGATAAATTAATGGATCAGGAAATATTTTCTCACCTACAATACAGAAAAGAAAAACAAAAAAATACCATTATCATGAGGGTGGCATAATTTTTAATGGTGGTGTCTCACCCTGCCAGAGTCCTGTTTTGATATCTTGGCCTGGGTGCTTACACATTCCTTTAATGTCTATATGGGATTTTTTTGGTTTTTTTTGGGTAACTCCAGTTTTCCTCCCACATTCCCAGGACATGCATTTTGGGTTAACTGGCGAAGTTTGATTGTGAGGGTGTGTGAATACCCTGTGATTGACTGGTATGCTGTTCAGGGCTGCTTTGCTCCTGATGTAGTCAGGGTAGACTCCAGCTGCCTATGACAATGAACTGGATTTATCAAGCCTAGTAAAGGATGGATGGAATGGTGTGATGGAACACAGAGAATTACATTGTGTTTCTGTACTGATGAAAAGGTCACAACTATCAGAAAGAGCTGAGGTCTGTCTAGGGTCTTGACCGAAAGTGCCAAGCAATGCATCACAATACAGACTGGTTCATCTGCTGATGGTGGCTATACATGCCTTCAGGGAAGGTGGTGAGAAAAATATATTTAGTTACTAATACACACCCAAAATTATAGTTTTACATATTACAAAATACATCTGTGAATAAAACATTTTACTTATACAGATATGCCAAACCTTACTACAGTCAGATTCAGAAAAACAGATGAGCAATCAAACACTCCACCCATCTTCCAAAAAAACAGCTAGGTCAAAGCTCCCTTTATCAGTACTGACATAATATTTGGTTAATAAATAAACATCTGGGCTGCTCCCTGCTAGTTGCCCAGTGCTCTAGGGCTAGGCTACATCCCATTTCCCACATGACCATGGATTGGATTAAGCAGGTTTATGACTTTTATGTTATGGTGCTCGGCAAGTCAGTGAACCAAGACAGTATCACAGCATTTTCTCCCTCAACCATAATATGGGGTATTTGTGCAACAGTTTCTTTTTAAATTCATATTCCACATACTTTTCTGTATAATTTAACTTCTTATTAGCCTTTTTACTTCAAACAAAGAGAGCTCCCCCAGTTCAATGGCCAGTATTAAGTGCTTAAGATGTATTATTGTTTACTTCCTAATCTCTGCAGTTAGAACACAACAGTATAGTCAACATCTGCAGCTTACAAAAGCTCTTGGGTTAAAAATAAGTATACAGCTTATACTGAGACTGGAAAGTGTTTAGTTATCAGAGCTTCTTGTGACATTTAGACATTCTATTGAAAAAAAAAAAAAAAATCCACCACTCTCAAGGTCTGTTCTCTGCAGAGCTATTTCCTAAAACCTGTCAAGCACACTCGGCCTCCTGAAAACTAGTACGACACATCTCCCATACCACCTTGCAGTGGCATTTCTGAGCTAAAAATAGTTTGAATAATATTGGAGCCACTGCTTTTTTGAGCCTTTTAAAAAATAAAAAAGCGAGACAGCCAGAAAAGGGGTGTCCTTTTCACATACCATACATAGGGGCTCAGATGGCAGGGGGCACCAACCATATATAAACTTAAGTTTCAAATGTCTTACTTTAGGCTTAAAATGCATGCTTAAACAGAGGTGGTGTTCATGGCTTCATGCCTGAGTCATAACTGACCTGACATTATGAACTCGCAGCCTGTGTCAAATAGTGTTGGAATGAACGAAACACACAGCCTCCATTATGCACTGCTGAAAAATCTCTACAGATGCACTGTTTATGTCTAGCGGGTCTGTGTCAAGCCTTCCCTCTTAAATGGGCTTGGCACGTGAGGCAGGAATAGACAAGAATTCCCCCAATTTACTGAACATAGCAGGGTGGCTGGTCACGGTGAGTTGACGGGGCCGTGATTTTTAAAGATGTAACTCATCTCAGCATTGATTTCTGTAAGACAGGTGTGAAAAGTTACAGCATGAAAAAAAACCTCAAGTCTTAATTTTATCTGTAGCGCATCCATTTTGCATGTTAAATGATTACGGCATTGCCCCAATCATGACATGGAACAAAAACTGACATGAAGCCAAGCTCTAGAATAAATTTGCACAAAATCACATCCATTTTGTGCAGAGTGACTAAGTAAAATTTCCTGCACCCATGGAAGTCGTACATTAAAATGTTTCTATTAAATCAAGGTTTAGGTATGTCAGTGGCATATATCAGAAGTGTTCAGTACATCTGAAAGAAGTAAATAAAGTATTCTGCACATTTCTTGCTATTTCAGGGTAGGAAATAATATCTAAAATTATACAATATACTGTATTTCATTAAAGTTGAAGGGGTGCATTTAAATAAATGTAGCATCTATCAATGTTTAGATTATAATACTTTTTACTTTCCATTAAGGTATGCTTAATTTCAGAGCAAATTCACGATTTCTGAAAGAAAATGTACTGGACCGATATTTCACTATAATGCACTGTATGGCCAAAGGTATGTGGGCACACCTCTAAATAATTGATTTCTGCTGTTAAGTTGTTAACATGTGCATCACGTCAGCACATAGCCATGCAATGTCAAACAACAATGGAAGGGGTCATACTGAAGAACTCAGTAACTTTAAACATGGCCCTTTCATAAAGTGTCCACTTTGCCATAAGTTAGTACTGTATATGAAATTTCTGCTCTGCTAGATCTGCTTTGGTCAACTGCAGATGCTATTATTGTTAAGTGGAAGCATCTAGGAGTAACAACAGCTCAGCCATTAAGTGGTAGACAATGCAAAATCACAGAGAACACAACACATAAAAATCACTTATCCTCTGTTGCGTCACTCACTGCAGAGTTCCAAGTTGGCTCCGGAAGCAACATCAGCACAAAAACTACGCATTGGGAGCTTATTGAAATGGGTTTCCATGGCCAAGCAGCCGCACAGAAGCCTAAAATGCACAATGTGAAGTGTCGGCTGGAGCAGTATAAAGTGAGCCACCATTGGACTTTGGAGCAGTCGTAATGAGTTCTTTGTAGTGATGAATCACATTTCACTATCTGGCAGTCTGATGGATGAATCTGGGCTTGGTGGATGGCCAGGAGAATGCTAGTTAGTAAGCAACGGTTTAAATAATAAATTGCAAGTTGGTCAGATGTAACCTGAGTTAAATGTTTCCCATATATAAAAAAAAAGACCAGAAATGAAGTAGTATAATTAACAGACGTGTTCTAATAAAAGAAAACAATATACTTGTTTTTTACTTTTTAACTGCACTCAAGTTCCATACTGCACATTTAAAAAATTACGCATGTAGTAATTCAGCACAATGTACGAAATGAAGATTATCTTGTGTGCAACTATGTAAACGTAAAAGATTATGAGGTCAAAATTAGAATGAAGTGCATAGTCCTTGTACACATTCACCACCTGTAATTGTCTTCATAGTGTAGCCCAAGAATACTCAACTCTGGTCCTGGAGGTGCACAGTGGGTGCAGGTTTTCATTCCAGCCAGTTTTGTAATCAGAAGCCATGTCTTGTAGATAATGAAACGCATGTTTAATTATATGGCTTGTTGGGGCTTTCATGTTTCCAAGACAAATCTTTTGTCATTTTTGTTGATTTTTTTCATTTTTTGCAAACATTATCCATATGCTTTGTGGTCTGGAACAGATGAGTACCTCTTGTTCCATCCCTTCTATATCACTTATTTCAAAACATTATGTTAACACAGATACTTCATGATGCAGATACACATGCTTAAATGGAAGCACGGAGAGCTGGTGGTTCCTTTGTCATTTGCACCTCATTATTAACTTGTGGCTGGTTAAGAACAAAAGGAAAAATAACCTAAATGCTACTGTTTGAAACATGCAATTAAGTTCGGAATCGTATCAAACGAGTTAACTAAGCCAAAAAAAACAGTTGCCTTAGTATTAAATGAATGTGTTCTAATCAAAAAAAAATTGGTTAAAGTAAAAACTTGCAGCCAGTACGGACAGCCAAGATCGAAGCTGAAGACCCCCGTGTAGCCTTAATGCTGTTATGACAAGGGGAGATTAGATTTACATATCCTAGGTAAACGAAGGCGTTTTACTGACATTTTCTTCTTTCTCGCTTAAGGTACGATACTATCGCAACTTCGTTAAATCAAAGCAAGAATCGGCGCAGCAGTTTATAATTGGATGAAATCCCTGTCAATCACAAAAGCCACCAGTTGATCATTGGTGCGATCTCGAAACAACTCCCAATTAAAAATCCGTCTTGTAAATGCATTATTACAATAAAAATGATAAACAAGAGTTCAGGTTAACTTACACAACCAGATTTTGGAATGTTACCAAAAAGGAAAATTCCAGCATCCGTATGTAGGTCATTAAATCCATAAGACGGTGACTTTACAGCGCGGTAATTGGACAGCGCCTATAGGACCTGTCAGTTAAAAAGAAGTTTGTGTGTGCGTCTTAAGCCAAGAGGAGCAGCCATTCACTGTGCATTGCAACGCTGGATGCTAAACGGTAATGTTGGTTTCTGACGGTTTGATAAAAATTTATCAGTGATGCAAAAATGAATAGTTTAAGAGGTTAAGATGTGCTCACCATAATTATTTTAAACGAACCACAGTGGCGAGGAGCATCTTTGTTTGCAGCGTCCTCTTCTGATAACGCGAAGGCCCTCAGTAAACCCACGTGCGACTGAAGGGCCACCTTCCACTCGGCTGTGGCTGCAAGTGGGCCCGAGAATAACGGGGAACTGGCCGAGGAGGGTGTAGTCTTTGTATGGTGTGACGTTTGCGGTGCGAACACGCCGACGACACTCGCTTGTTCGCTGGCGAACGGGAGAACCGCGGCAGGTGTTGAAATGGGTGTTACACATCAAGTTTTACTGACGTTTTTCTTTGCCGCAGATATGTTTTACTAACGCTTTTGAAAAATGAGAGAAAATATAATTTCAGTCAGTTTGCTGGACAGGTCGAATCTAAAACGACAGTGGCGTAGAGTTTTAACGTTGTGTATCGTGTTTTCTTTCCTATGAGTTCAGGGTTAAACGAAGTCCATCTACAACCATGAAGTCCTGCGCAGAAATATAATGTGACCTAACAAGATAACTAACGTGCAAACATTTTGAAAAACAAAATGACAGTAATTTAACACGAGCGTCATAGTTTCAATGCAAATATGACACATGCCACCAGAATGTAATGAAATTCTTTGGGTCCCGGGAATATCGCGACATATTGAAACCCACGTTAAGGGTCGTGGTGAGCCTGGGCCAATCCCAGCAGGACTGGAACGGCCCCGTACAGGACACCAGTCCATCGCAGCACCCACCTAAAGTCACACAGGAGCGAAACTCCGTGCCAAAGTTTATTGAACTGTTGTCAGATCTGCTTCATTTAGCCCAGGGTTCAGAAAGCCTTCAGCTAATCTCGACTGCACAGGGAATTAGGGAGGGAACTTTCCCCGGAGAAGGTGGCAGACCATAACAGGCTACCCCATACCAGACAAGTTTAGAGGTCCCAGTTAACTTGGCATGCTTCTTTTTGTAATGTAGGAGTAAAGCCTTGATATAAGGAGAATAAGCAACCCCCATAGAGACAGTGACGGGGCAAGTATTCAAACCCAGGAGACAGCACCACCATGCTGCCTACATGCTACATATTAAGGCATAGGCAAACAAGAAAAAATAAATGTATGAGGTGTATATTGGGATCCTGAAGTATACCAAAAAGTGTTTATATAGTTTTATAATAAATAATACGATTAACGTGTGGGAAAACTATACAGTATACTTCTGCACTTAGTTTACAAGTACAGGTTTTGCTCAAAAAGTTGGTGTATAGGTGTGATTTAGAGTTGCAAGCCGGCTGCATCTAAAACAGGGGTTCTCAACATCGGTCTTGGGGACCCCCTGTCGCTGCAGGTTTTTGTTCCAACCAGATTCCTAATCAGTGACAACACCTGATAACACTGAGCTCATTTAATTAGCTGTTTTTTTTTTCTTTTATTCGACATTCAGAAAAGAAAAGCATCATGATTTTTACATTTACAAGACATTTATAAATATTTCTGCTTTTGCTATAGATTTAAATGCTTAACTTTCTTTTGTTAATTTCATTATACTTTGCCCTTTCTCTGTGCAGTTTTTTCCCCCTTCATTGTATCTTAATAATGACAACTTAAAACGAGCAGATCAGAGACGCTGGCAAACACTGAATAATCAAAGGCTGCAACTACTTTTAGCGTCAGACCCACTAATTAGTAAATGGATTAATTAAATTAGAACACCTTGAAAAGCAGAATGAAAATCAAGATGAAAATACTGTTAAAAAGAAAAAAAAATACATTATTCCTGTATAACTGCTTGGTACATTTTAATTTATTTTTTTTTTTAGCAAACTTAGTTTTCTAATTTCTGTATTGTTCCCTAAATACAGAACTTGGGAAATATCAGTTCACCTAATGAGCCCAGGAATTCAATTAAAAACAGAAGCTGGTTGGAACAAAAACCTGCAGCGACAGGGGGTCCTCAGGACCGACGTTGAGAACCTCTGATCTAGAACCTGCAAACATGACAGCACCCAAGCAGTGAGATTATGCCTTCTAAAAACTGTTTCATGTCAACGACAACAAAAAAAAAAAAAAATGTTCTGAAGCTTTTTGAGTTGTGTTTAAATGAAGTGGGTCCAGCACACTTCAAATGAGTAAGGTGATTTAGCTTTTCCTTTACATTTAAAAGTACTTTTAATTACCATTTATTTACTAATTAGCAGAATAAACCCAAGTATTTAAGTTGGCTAAGCAAAAAAAAAAAGTTAAGTATTTTTTTTTTTTCTTCAGTATCTAAAGATATTTTGAGTATAATCCTAGGTCCCAAGCCCAGGTCTCTCCTCATTGCGAAGCAGGAGTACCACCATTGTGCTGCTGTGGCATTTCTTTAAATGTCATGTACTTAGTAAATATAAGTAGAAATACAAGTTTTTAAGTTGACAAAATTTCACACCCAATAGTTTTATCTAATTATTTGTTAATATTTTCAAGTTAAATTGTGACATCAACATAAAAATATAAGCCAAATCCAGTATACCAGGGGTGCCCAACACCGATACTGGAGGGCCACAGTGACTGCAGGTTTTTCATTCTAACCATTTTCTTAATTAGTGACCAGTTTATGCTGCTAACGAACTTCATTTAATTGATTTGCTATTTAAGACTCTCAGACACTTTAAATCGGGGTTGAGCATCATTGGTCCTACAGTGGCTGCAGGTTTTTGTTCCAACCCAATTGCTTCATGAGAAGTCATGTATTACTGATGAAGCATTTATTGTTCAAGTGACATTTTTCTGCTTCATTTCAGTTCTCTTGCTAAGTTTTTGAACTCTTGTTTGCTTATTTTAGCCATAAATAGCAGCATTCAATGTTCTGAATTGGTCCTTATTAACAATAAGATGTAAATGACAAAGGAACCGCAGTTCTTCATTTTGCTTGTTTACATTTACACCTTTGTGTAGTCATCCTGCACTGCTTCTGATTTAATAAAGTACTTGGAAGGAAACTGAAGAGAAAGTGGAAAAAACGAAGGTTACTCATCCGTTTTAGGCCTCAAATCTTTTGGGCGATATCATTAGAAAGAAAAAAAAAATTCTGTGACTTAAGAATAACCCGGCATTGCAAGGTTAAAACACTAGCAAGTCGTGATACTAAATACATCGGTTATTGGCAAGGATTGCTTTCTAATTAAGCAGCTGGGTTGCAAACAAAAACCTACAGCTACTGCGGCCTTACTGTCATTGTCTGATCATAAAATATATTTGTAAATAAAGTAATACTTTTAAGGGAATGTTTCTGCATTACAGGCAGTGGGTAGGTAAGGTGCCATGGCCTTGTGCAGACATGTCAAGTGGGTGAGAACTTAGACACACTGTTTCAAATGAAGGTGGAGAGAAATTATGTCAATCAACCAACTTAAGTTACCACAATGTCATTTTTTTTAATCATTGAATTAATCAAATGGAGTTCAAACTACTTACAGTAGTAAGTTGAAGTTATTAGTGTTGTATCAGCATAAATTATGTTTGTGATTCAGAAAGTTTAAGTTCCCTGAATTATTTTTTAGTCTGTAAAATATAGTAAAAACACATACAATTAAAATTGCATACAAATATTAAAGGACTGGTTACACTTACACTATACTTTGGTAGAAATTCAGTTTTAATTGCATATGTTTTAGCATCAAAATCACAAAACCTACAATTTGCTTTAATAATTATCAATCATGGCATGCTGAAAGTAATATGAAAAGTTTTAGGTTAAAGTTATGAGTGACAATAGAAGTGCTTATACTTGCATTTCTGCCCCTTGTCATCATCTGAGACAAGTGGGGAAAGATTATTGTTGGTGACCTCAATTACACACATCAAAGAAGTGATCACAATGTGATGTTAAGATCATGTCAGAGTGCATTACAATTTGATGGCTGCTTCCTTGTCGGCAGTGGTAATGATGGTCAGAACCAGTAGTTGCTTTTATTTTTTTGGTGGTCCTCTTTACTACTGTTGTTCTTGTGTGCATGTCATTATGGGGTGATTATTAGGGGCATGTAAAGGATTTGTCAAGCATATTAGCAGTGACATACTCTCAGATGGCTGTTTTAGGATTAAATCAACCAACAGATACACAGTTCATTAAAGGTGGCTTTTAAAGTTGTGAGTTGCATTTAATAGTTGAAATAAATTCACATTCTGAATTGCAAAGTTCTGTTTCTTAAATTATTGTAGTATTGGGAATGGTAGGGGGGAGGGTATCTGATAAACAATCTGTTGATAACCCTGTTTATATTACATTATTTTCTGATGTGAAGTATATTTAGTTTTGGTTTAAGAAATATTCAGGTTTATTGTTGTGTAGTAAAAGTGCAAATGCAGTGAAATTTGTGCATGCAGGACCTAGTTTACCATAACTCTTTTTGTAGTTTCTTCCTTTGGAGTCATGCCTCCACTTTTTAAAGTTTTCCTGTAACGCAGAAATATTCTGAAGAACTGATGCTAGTGATAAAGAACCAGTATATGTTAGCCCTACCTGTGTGTGTTTGTCACAGGTGACATGCTTTTAAGAAATTGTTGTAACAGAATAAATGCAGTTCTATAATGATAAATGTGTTCCTATTGGCATTGGGAGACGCCAACATTTACCCATTTGGTTTTCCTGAATGCAGGAGTCAGAAAATGGGGAGATCTAAATGAATTATATGAAAATGTTTCACCACATCTATAAAGACCTGCACCCATTATGGTTCATTAAAGCTAGATGTGCCCTGCTGTGGTGACAGTCACATTCAGAAGTGTTTGATCTGCTCTTGTGTTGATTTTGGCAAGCTATCTTTGCATAACATCTTTGGATTTTGGGGATATTATAGTTGTAACACTAGAGGGCACTATCGCTCCTCAAACCCCTCAGACAAATGTTCAAGACACCAGGTAAAAGCACCAGGAAATATTTTAATTTCTTTTTTCCTCAGTATTGTGCCACAGAGCACCTCCACTACCACAATCGACAATAAATCAATAATCACAATACAATAGTAATATTCCTCCTCCCCTCCCAGCAGCTCTGTTACACTCCCTCCCAACTCCGGCTCTCTCCGATGGGTCTTCACCAGTCCTTTTAAATAGTCCTTGACACGGAAGTGCTTCTGTCCTTCTGTCCATGAGATTCAATAGCACTTCCGGTTCAGATGAAGACTTATATTTTTCTTCAGCCCGGTTGTACTTCTGTTTTTCTGTCCCCGTGACTTGGGAGTATTTCCAGGCTACAGGGAAAATAAAAATCCCGCGTCTTCCTGCAGCGTCACACGATGGCACCCACGGCACCCAGCAGGGCTGTGAAGCCGAACTCCATCTCTCATGGTGCCCTGTGGGAATCCGCGGCACCTCCATACTGCAGGGAAGATGCCATCTAGCGTCTTGGATGTGTCGGCCGTCAATCACATAGTCATTTAAATTCGAGGGGAGAATCCATAAATCCTAGTTATTGTTAAAAAAAAAAAAAAAAAGTATTTTAAAATGTACAGCAATTTCATTTTAGTCATCTTCAAAATACTCTGACTGAGATGCTATATTCATATATTTAAGTGCAAAGGCGTCTATGGAATAAACATCAGGAAAAAAACGTTCAGAGAAGTAGTGCATCCAACACTGGACTTTGCACAAAGACAAGTGCACTTAAGTGTATTGTGTTCTCAGAGTGTTTTTTACAAAAAACAGTTAATGTGTTTACATGCACACACAACACTGGATTAAGGTAAATAACCCAGTTAAGACAGAAATTGGTTTTTAAAAAATCTGATTTTACGTGGATAACTAATCTTCTAGAGCAGTGGTTCCCAAACTGTGGCTGCAGGTTTTTATTCCAGCAAAATTCACAATTAGTTTTAATAATTGATCTCATTTATTTAGATGGTCTTTTTTTCCGTTCTTTTATTCTGCCTTTAGAAAAGCACAGCAGTGTGATTTTTACATTTATAAGACATTTAGAAATATTTCTACTTTTGCTTTAAACCCTTACCTCTCTTTTGTTGTTTTCCTATTTTCTTGTTGTTTTGTTGTGCAGTTTGCACCCTTCATTGTATCCTAATCAGGGCTCTAGACTAACTTTTTGCACTGGTGCACCTAACTTTTTTTCTTAGGTGCACCAGCACAAAAGTTAGGTGCACCCAAATTTTCAACCGCATCACATTTAACACCACAGTTTTACAAGTTCACTTTATTATTTATTTATTTTTAATCGCTGTCCATATAGGCAATATTGACTTGTAAATAATTAATTAAAAATCTGGTCAATATAAAGTTCTTTATTTGAAGGCAAGCACAATTCTACAAGAAAGGTAACTTACTGAAAAAGTGTTGGTGCTTAAAGTGCTTTACTGAGCTGAAATTTAAACTTAAAAAATCTCAAGATAAATTAACTAAAAAGAAAATCTAAATTAAGTGTTTTAAGGGCTTCAAACTGAACATCTCATGGCTCAATGTCTTATGGACTATCCTCCATTGCAGTCACATGCCCCTCGGATGGCCAACTCCTGTAGTTTGGCCTTCTTGATCTTTGGCCTTGACTAAACCAGCTGGCCACACTCTCTCTAGCATCAAAATCTTCCAGACTTGGGCATGAGCATGCTCGACCTCAATGTGTCCAATAAGTATATTCACCGGTCTTCCTCTCCGCAAGATACAACCGTACACAATGACGCATTCCTTTGTGGCGATATCTGTGTCTCCGTCGATCAGGAATGCCATGTACGCACTGTTCGCAATTTGCACAGACGTCTTTTTTTTCAATATATCTGCGATGACTCCTATAAATTGGGCGCACGTGACATCATTGCTGTACGTCGGGTTTACGTTCAAGCCATTTTTCTTCATAAGAATTATTTCGGACTTGAATTTAGTGAAGGGAAGTTCTTCTTTTGTAATATTGTAGGCAACGTTAAACTTGATTATCATCTCGGCCTCATCTGATGATCTGTTTGCTGCTGCCTGCCGCTGAAAGGCAGCGGGGAGAGGGGACACTTGAGCAGTGCATTTATCGCGGTATGTAATGTGTTTTATAGATGCATTGTGCTTTTTCAGCGTTTCAATTCTAAATGTATTAGAACCGGTCACAAATGCACTACTGCCGGCCATGGTCTTCCCACACTCTTTACAGTAAATACAGTGCATTATATTATCGGCTTTACTGTATCTTAGCCAGGGAAACTGGTCAAGCCACTCTTTTCGAAATGTATACACTTTACCCCTTTTAATTTCAGTGGGCTCGGACTCGATCGTATGTGGCTCATTATCTAATGCCGTCTCCGGACCAGGGCTTGCTATAACTTGGGAGGTTGATGGCTCCGTGTCAGAGCATTGGTTATGATTTTCGGACGGATCAGGCCCTAACTTAACATTCTTAACGAAAAAGCTGTCAATCGTTCTTTTCATCTTCTCTCATAATCCGCGGCTACATCCACGTTTTACCTGATGGGCTACTCACCTTTCTCTGTCTGACTGCATCACATGCATTTTCAAACGTACACACATGTACAGGAATATCTGTACCATGGCCAATCAGAGGGGGGGCGGGATCCGCCCTTCACTATCTCTGATTGGTTTAGACCACGATATGGGCCTAATGTGTGTCTGTTGTTGAACAACAGGGAGACTTTAAGAGTCACGGAGTTTTGTTTTTTTTCCCCCTCGAACGGCTGGTCGCACCGGTGCAACCTTTGATTTTTTTTAGTCGCACCATTGAGAAATTAGGTCGCACTTTAGAGCCCTGCTAATAATGATAATTAAAACAAACAAAACTGACAGCCAGGTAAAAAACACTGAATGATGAAAGGCTGCAATAACTTTAGCTTTAGACCGACTAATTAGTAGATAATTAAACAATCAAAACTCCTAGAAAAGCAGAGTGAAAATCAGGCTGAAAATTGTTAAAGAAAAAAAAAACTATCCCCTTATAAGTTCTTAGTACTTTTTAATAAAAATTTACCAAACTTAGTTTTGTTATTTCTCCATTGACTCCAAAACACAGAAACTGGGAAATAACGGCTCACTGAATTGGGCTAGGAGTCCAATTAATAACAGAGTTGGTTGGAACAAAAACCTGCAGCCACAGTGGGTCCCCAGGACTGAGTTTGGGAAGCGCTGTTCTAGAGTTCTCCTTTGTCAGTATGCTCCAATGTCATGAAACTTTGGAAAAAAAAGAGTTAAACGTCATAATTGGCCACCTTGAATGTCAAACTTTGCATGATGCTTGTGATAATTTTCTTGTGTTTTGTAAATTTGTTTAGTCAAATTGACTCTTTATTAGATAGGTTTCTGTTACGAGATTAATAATAATAATAACTCATTACATTTATATAGTGCTTTTTTCTCTCACTACCCAAAGCACGTCAGGCAGCTAACTCTTTTCTGCTTGGTTGTGTGACTAAGCCCTGCAAAGGAATAATAATTATGTGAGTATGTTTTCGTTCAGTAAGACTCAGTAAGACCCAAACATTTGCCTCTGAAGATTTAGTTTGTGGACACTACTACTCGGGCTCCTGTAACGTGTGTGTGTGTGAAGCAAAGACATTTACAGGCTGACAGAGTGCAGCAGACAAATGCAGACTACAAAAATCCTTATCAGCAACCCAATTAAGGGTGTATATAGTCAAATAATCGGATGATTTGTGGAGAAATCTACCTTTGTTTATCAGGCCCTTAACCTGATATCTCTAACCAGAATAAGAGTTTACATGGCATTTTAGAAATCGGGTTTCTGTGATTAACCGGGTTATTGAAGTGCATGTGAACACACTGAAGGAGGTTGCAGATCCCCCAGATTTGCAAGACCTCATTGCCTGTGACTTTTTGTTCCCTAAGTTAAAATGGAGTCTGAAGAGAAAAAGATTTGCTGTTGTGCTAGAAATCCAGGAAGAAACACAGGGGGCTACAGACATGGTAATCAAAGATGTGTACAGGATGTTTCCAGGAATGGAAAAAATGCTGGGAGAAGTGTATGGCATCTCAAGGAGAATATTGTGAAGGTCACTGAAAAGAAATTTTCTGCAAGTTTTATAATAAAGTGTTTTTTTTTTTTGTTTGTTTGTTTTTTTGTTTTTTTGTTTTTTTTTAATTCTGGGAATTTTTGAGTCCCCCCTCATATGTTTTGGTATTTTTACTATTTTTAATTTGTATTGTAAAACTTTTTATTATAGCATTCACTCTGAAATGTACACTGTAACGCTGAATCATTGATGGTTCTGAAGAAAAGCCCATTATGTTTTGTATTTTACAGCAAGTTAAGCCTCTTCAGTTCTAGTATGGAATTTATAAAAAGAAATTGATCTTTGCCCAAATGTATTTTTAGGTAATCCAGAGATGTTTTTGCCTCAGTATTAAGTCAAGCTGCAAACTTATCTATGGCAAAGGTGCACCATCTAGTGATCATCTTGTACAGTTTCATATCATTGACATGAGTATGAAAAAATAGGTCATGTTGGTAAATCAGTTGATTCTGTGTTAACATGTGGATGATGAATCAGGCCAAGCACAGAACATTAAAGGATATAGATATTAGTCAACTTTTTTAATCTCTCAAAGTATACAATATACTTTTGCATGTGCTGGAGTCGTAAGTCTAACTCATGTTTTCATATAGTTTCAGCATGATGTCTTAATCACAATAATAGGAATACATGAGATCCACTAGTGCTTATTTTATAAGTAAATAAATGGAAAAAGGAGACTGTAGAAACGGCAACCTCTTTCCACATTTTGTCTCATTTATTTGCACTTCCTACCAATCCAGCATTTTAGAATGGTTAGAGGAAGCCATCTTGAATGATTGTAAGAAAAGTGAAAATACTATATGTAATGCTGTTGCATTTATTTGTTTAATAGACAGTTTGCATGGATATTTCAGCTGAATATCACTTTTAACATTCTGTCCATAACCCCCTCTCTCTTTTTCTAGGTTTGATTCTGGAGCAGTGTGTAATCAGTGTTTGTTTGCTCTGGATTTGTGAGGGTCCCATACCTCTCTTACAACTGCATTGGAGACAAATGGTAAGAAAGAGTTCTTCTTCATGCTTTGCTTATTTATTTTATGATTAAGATGGATTAATTACAACCAATTTGTAATTCCTTGCTACATAGTGTTTCAAACATTTCTACGACTTCAGCATCCTGAGTTTCATTTCCTTTTTTGTCTTTACTTTACTTTACTTAAAAAAAAAAAAAAAAATAGTCACAAAAATTGAATTTCAGGACTTTGAAATAAAAATATTACAAAAAAGCAAATTTTGGTGTAGGATTTGTTATGCAGTAGAGTCGGGAGAACTAGTCAAGAGACAATGTGTTTGCAAGGCACTGTATGTATTGTATGAAGATGTTCCTTACTTTGTTGCTTTTGGTCTGCTCTCAGGAACTCCCTATCCTACACTCTTTCCACTTATGTTTCCTTTTTTCCTGAAATCTTTATTTTTGTACTTTTTGTACTAACTTTGGTTGAGTTAGTCAATATGTTCTTCACTTTGAATCTACAAGTTGTGGGGATCCAGACTGAAAATAAACTTGTCTAGGCCACCTCAAAAAATAAAAATATATTTTTTTTTTAATAAAGAATGAAGAGTTTGAGAAACCATGGCAGATCCTTACTGTCACAGACCCCTTATAACTCTTTCTATTGCAGTTTCATTAATAAGGGCTAAAGTAGGATGCTATAAATCTCTTGAATCAATAAACTGCTCCTCCTTTTGCTGAAGAACAGGGGTGTAGAACTAAATTTTACTAAAGGCCAAAAGTAACATTTTATAACCCCAACTCAGACTGGAATATATTAATAAATATCTACTGCCACTATATATATATATATATATATATATATATATATATATATATATATATATATTATTGTAAACAAACAAGATAAACAGGTACCTCTGTGCTCATCACAATCGTAATTCTGCCTTGTACCCTAGAACAGTCTTGCCTCTTTATTAGCTTTTGTTTTTCTTAGACATTGCGGGTTACAAAAGCTATTAGTGGCCACAGGGCTGTTGATGAAATGGGTCATATTATAAAGGTCCAAGTGCCCTGCTTTAATATAATAGAATATACGGTTGTTTTGCAACACCATGTAAACAGTGTAAAGAAATACTACACCCAAAAATGATAATTTTTTTTATGTTACATACCCTTGTCACAAACTTGACAATGAACCACAAAAAGGTTTGGGGCAGCCACTCGTATATTATTTCCTGCCTACAAATTTAGAAAATAATTATATTGAAGTGTACAGGTTGGAGTCCAGAACAGAACTGATTAGCTTATAAAAAGATAGTGACTTTAAAGGAGAGCGGAGGAACTGATGTCATCAGTAGAGCCAGAACCGGGAGTAGTGTCATTGGGCCCGGGGCCAGGCGGAATTTCCCATAAGAGGTTTGCAGAGAAGTGAAAGAAAGAGTTAGCTCACTCCACCACCCCCTGGTCTGACATGGAATTGCTTAATTCAGGCCGGTTAGCTGCCTCCCATGCGCACGCATGTGACACCATACATAGTTTTCTTTTCTCCACCTAAACATGACATTACAAAGATTCAAATTGAATGGGATGTAACAGTGATCAACAATCAACATGCAAAAAAAAATGCATTTTTTGCAAAAATGCTATTAATACCTAATTCTGGAAAACTCGGAGTTAAACTGGAACAACACATTTCCACAATGTCGTGTGATTAAATTGATGACGGGATACTTGACCAGTGAATAAGGATGAAAGGCAGATATTCACTTCAAACACACAGCATTGTATAAATGTGCCATTGCTGTTTATTATGTCTTTTCACTATAAAAATGCGAGATTACATTTTTTTCTCTACCACCCTTACCACCCTTACAAACTACATGGGGTATATAGCATATTAAAAAAAACTATTTGGAGGGGTGTTCCTTTAATTTTTTCATGTAACAAGCCTTTTTTTTTTGTGTATGTGTACATTTCTATTAACATTCTCATGGCTGTGAGGACATACAGTAGAGTAATACATTATTTAGGGTCTATTTCTTTTCTAAAAACATAGGATTTGTTGAATGTGGATTTATTTGAATGCAGGGAATTAATATTTTTTTTTAACCTGGTAAAAAATTGTGAAGATAGTTCCTAGTAAAGAGATTGATTATTTAGAATTCTCATAGGGGAGTGTCAAATTAATAGATTTAATCATTTTTAAATTTTCAGAATGTCTAAGCAAATGGCTCTTCTGTAAGATTTTGTATTTACTGTGTGTACATTCACATTCCTGATTCCCATTCACAGTTATTGTGTCAAAAGTTTTGAAATTTTAAGAGTTTTCATAGGCACAGCATTGAAAAGTATTATGCTTTATTTATGTTTGCCCATAACATGCTAATTAAGATTTGTCCCTCAATATATCTGAGCCATAATATCCCAGAATGCATTGGTACGTGTGCTGTATTAAATTAGGTTTTGTTACATGAGTATGGAGTTCCCCACAGGAAAAAAGTGCAAAAGAATTATATATAATTTTTATATTTAAAAATGTCATTAATATGAAACATTCTTCTTTTCTTTATGTGCTTTTACCAGATGGCATGTAGATAAATGTGCAGAGAAACTCCGATCTAAAGTGCTTTTAGAAAGCTTTAATTATCCCTTTTTTTGTAGAGGCTATAATACTCTTTTATTTGGCTTTTATGTTACCAGATTTGTAACAGCTGTGCACGATACTGTTGTGTTCATTTGCCTTTAAACCTGATCAGATTACGTGCTTTGCTACAGTATTGCTTGTTTTTTTTCCCTCTTCCCAGTATGCTTTTGGAAAAGACTTGGCTTTTGGAGAAGAATTGTGTGTTAGTTTGCCCCTAGCATCCCTGGCACACCCACATTGGTCATATTTGATACTGCATGAAAGTAAAATTTGTGTTTGTTTTTGTGTGGCTTGTTCAAATACACACAGTACAACACTGTATAAACAAATTGTCACAGTCCCTGCCAATCAACCCGATTGACTAGCCACAGTGTATATACTTGGAAAATGCTTCAGAAACCCTAGATTGTTTTGCATTGAGATGATGAATGTACAGTATGCTACTTGTTTTACTCTCACTGTTTTTCATATGTTGTAATCAGAGTTCTGGTAGATATATTACTGGTTTATTTTGGGGGTGATTCTGAAAACATACTCATGATTTGTTTTGCTCAAACTAAAGAAGCATTTTTTGTGACTAGTTATTAAATCTAATGACTAAAAAGTGAATGTGTTTGTAATAAACTGAAATTGATCTTCTGTAATTGTTTTAGGAGGGATTTTTTGTTGGCAAATTAATTTAGATTTGCCATTATGGTATGCAAAGTAGAATAACTGAATATGCAGTATATTTTAATTTGATTTTGTAATTGAGTAGTTGAGCATCTATGTGTTTAGACATATGTACAGCATTTTAGTTTAAAACAGTTACACCACTTGTAAATTTACAGGTTACTGGTATTTTGTAATCATATTTTAAGGTCCAAGGAAAGTATATGTGAGACAGTTAAAAAAATAAAAAAAAACGTTTTTTTCTATCATGGATCAAAACCAAATAACTCAGCTATGAGTTTTTGTGTGTGACCATTGACATAAACTAAACAAATCTGACTAACGTTAAATTCCTGCGAAAACTAGATGTTTTGTTCATCAGTTTCCCTTATGAACAATGTTCATTCAACAAATGGAGAGACAAATGTAAGAGAGTCTATGCTTTGATGATCTAAAAAAGTAATTTATGGAATTTTATTTTTGATATTTCTAGTGAGTTTATGCTTATAAACTAAAATTTTAAATTACTGTCTTTCTACAATAAAGCATAAAGATCAGAATTCTATTGTACGATTCTTTTAACAGCTATTGAAATTTACAGATGAGAACGGGTTCAATGCTGTATAGTTTGAAGGAACACTTTTAGAAGCTTTGGAAGGCTTAATAATGAAAGACTGGAGTTACCAGATGTTTGTCTCAGTAATTGTTCAGAGCAGCCACACCTTTACATCCTTTATAGATGTAAAATAGCAACGTATTATTTACTTTTAATTAGTCACTTTATAGGCCTTGCGGAGGTTTGAATTAGCAACCAGTTTAGCTGACCAGTCATGCCAGTTAACACATATATCCTCTGATGTAGTTGGACATGTAATCAGTGGTAACGTGGGGGTCACTGGGTGTTTTGGGTTTTTCAACATCAGACCCCTCCAAGTGACTTGAATAGAGTGGATCATACTTCAGCTTGTGGCCAAGTATCATGTGTTTACGACAGTGTGTTTCTTTTGGTCCACAGCCATCTAGAGACCAATTCTGCTGCCTCTGTAATATTCTTGATTGTTTTCCTAATGTGTGCTCCTGAGAAGTACATAAGAATTGGGGAGAGACTGACCTGCCAAACTTCAGCAGCCTACATCAATAGGTGCATGCTGTGCATGCCATCTTTGTTTGCAAGATATATTGACCAGTTCCTCATATTTGACCCTTCTCTCCTTGCTGGCCTCCTTCTTCAGTTCTTTCTTGATCATCTCATTTGCCTGAGGTAACACATGATGGCTTTACCAAGGGTAGTCATGACAGTAGTATCGGGGAGCATGAGTTCTCTCCCTAGATCAGCCTTCAACTGCCAATCGTTAGATGTTTTGAGAAGTACTCTTGACATTCTGGACTGCGTCTTTTGTCTCCACTCTGATAAAATAAGTTGCGTCACTTTCTGGGTGGAGATGGTGTCTTTAATTCATGAATCAAGTCCCATTCTTGAAAACATTTGTCACCCAGTTTTGTTTGTAAGCTGGAGACTGCACTGAACAATGATCATTAATGAAAAATAAGCAAAAATGTGTATTGCTTAATTACTCATTTTAAAGAAAAACATGTTAGGCATTATTGACAAAATGACAGAGAAACAGTATTACTGTACTTTTAAATTGCTTGTTCAGAGCATAACCCCCTCATCAGCATGAACAAATGCATTTGCTGCAGCTCTCACACGTTTTCACTGGCTGCTTCCACTGTCATTTTAAATAACATAAATTAGCTCTCAGGTTGAAGCGATTAAACTATACCTCACTTGCACTAAACTGTGTAGTGCATTCGCTTTGCTCCATGCGAGCAGTCTTTTAAGTCTTTAAAAAGCATTCTGCCTTTTTCTATAATCAAATCCTGGCTGAGTGGCATGTGTTGTTTATTCTGGTCCTCGTTCCAAATCTTGCACAGTCTTACAATAATGTAATCACAATGCTTTTTTAGTGATTATTGTAGTACTAGGGTGTTGGACTGTGTTAGCCATTATGAAGGTAGTGAAAAGCCAAGCTAAATGACACCTTTTAATGGCTAACTAAAAAGATTACAATATGCAAGCTTTTGAGGAAACTCAGGCCCCTTCTTCAGGCAAGATGTACTTGCATCGTTCCTTTCACATGATCTTTTATGCCATCTTTGTTCTTCTAAATTGTTGGATTCATAGATTGTCTATAACCTCAATTTTTATTGGCTTGTGATGGCATTGCTGCACTTTCTGCAAACTTTGATGTCCATTTTTCTTTTAATGTCATTACTTTCCTTTTGCTGTCACCACCACCATCTTCATTTCCACTGGACACATGATTCAGAGGCATACTAATTGCATGACAGTCAACCACTAACTAACGATTATGCAACATGTGTGAACAAAGGCACAATATGCTTGAAAATAGTGACTAAGTATGTACTGTACCATACTATACTTCAGTGTCTGTGACAGTTGCTATTTGTTAACCTCCGTTGAAATTACGGTTTGTTTAAAGTATTATTTAAAAAAAGAGATGTTGCTATTTAAAAATTGAATGATATTGAGTTTGAAAAAAAAATTATTGGGCTTTTTATGCACATTTGCATGTGTGGATTACAATCACTTGAGGCTGCCATAACCCAAGGCCTGCCTGTATGCATATATTTTGTATTTGCATGGAGAAAATTGCTCCCTCTAAATATTTGGTCCATAGGTTCACTTACCAGCTAACCTTCCTTTCAAGTGTAGTTTATTCTCCCAACATGTGATTTTTAAAAAAAAAAAAATTTTCTTCCCTTAAGCTCTGTTTTCATGCACAAATACATGCAGATCAGTCAGTTGATTACTACAAATTACCCTAGTATAGCTGGAAGAAAACAATTGTGAATTCTTTGGAATCACCTGGATTTATAAATTAATTACTTATAAACTTGTGATTTGATCCTCAACTGAATGAGAGCAATAGACAAGCACAATCTAATCTATCTATCTGTCTATCTACTTAAGCTAGCAACATACAGACAGTCGCACTACTTCTGGACAATACTATAAATACAGTACATCATTTAAGTATTCACAGTTCAGGCTGGAAAGAAGTCTGTGATCCTCGAGGCTAATGACTTCCTCAAAAGCTAGTTGGAGTCGGGTGTTCCGCTTAATAAGGTGAGATTGGAGTTTCCCTGCCCTGTAGAAAGACTCTAAAAGATTGGTTACTAATAGTCTGCTCTTGCAATCATGCTCCAATTTAAAAAAAAAAAAAGTCTATATATATCATAGAAACCTTAGTTGCAGAACAGTAGAGATACATAAAGCTAAGAAAGGTTACAAAAGCATTTCTAAATGACCTTGTGTTCATCAATCCTCGCCTCCCTTAGAGAGGGCATCCTACAAAGATCATGCATGGGAAATGTATGCAGTGTTGAAAGAGGTGAAAAAGAACCCTAAGGTAACGTCAAAAGATCTTCAAAAATATCTTCAGTCTACCAACATAGTTGTGCAAATGTATAATATGGACATAGTTCTGATAGTGTCTGCTATCAGAAAAGCACTGAACAAGAATAGTGATTGTGGAAGAATACCACAGACTGTGACCTGGTAGAGAGAGACTGACAGAAGGGTTGGTGCCATCCTGAGAAGACATTAAGTGATGAGAGGGTGTGTGAGAGACAGAGAGAAATATGACCATGCACATATGAAATGCACTCCTCTGCCGTAATCCATTTACCTGGGTATGTGGCCACCAGAGGGTCTTGAGTGGGACCCTAGCTTGGATTGGCTGACAGAGTTAAGGAAAGTGAATGCGGATGCTGCTGCCTGTGACTCCAAGGGAGTGAAGTGAGGAAAAGCTTACAGCCTAAATGTGCATTGTGACAGATAGGGGGTGCTATCGCTCCCTTGAACCCCTGTCCACGACTCCAGACACCAGGTAAAAGTCCAATAGATGACTTTATTAAATTGCCACAGTGCACAAAGCACCCTCTCCTCCACTATACTCATACAAATCAATAATAAATCACAAATAAACAATCCTCCAACTCCCAGACGCGTTGCCACCCTTCCACCCAGCTCAGCTCGCCGTCTGGGAGCTCCCATAGTCCTTTTATATTCCCTGACCCGGAAGTGTTCCCAATCCCAGTCCATGTGATCCTGTATCACTTCCGGGTCAGGTAAAAGTTCTTTTCTTCACCCCGGAAGCCCGTCGCTCTTCCTTTGACGAACTTCCGAGTTATAGGGCACAAATAAGTGTTTGGTCCTCCCTGCAGCTCCCTCTTATGGCCCCTGTGGTATCCAGCAGGGCTGAGGATAAAAACTACATAGTCCATGATTCCCTGCTGGTCTTCAGGGCACCTCCATACTGCAGGGAGGGCTCCATCTGGCGGCCTGGGGATATTGGCCAGGATGACAAGCCAGCCAAAGATCACAGCATGCAGAGGACATGACAAAAATAAGATCACTGAAGCCATATAGAATGAACCATTGAAGCTGAGAGCCATGACAGCCTTGTTTTAACAGTGGCTGAGAAAGGAGTAGCCTTCACTAAACATGAGAGAGCAAGGGAGCGACATTACATTTGACAGTGCATTAGGCTACCAGCACTAGTGATGATAAAATGTCTGCTAAATAATACCATTAAGAAAATTAAACGAAATAAAGATCTGTCAACATAATATTTTGTCTTCCAGTATGACCACCAAAGTGCAGTTAGCCTGGTTGAGGTGCCAAGTTGAAACTCAAATGAAAATCATAAATTTACAATATTTGAAATCATATTGTGTGTAAGTAAGTAATCAACATGATTAATGATAATGTTGACAACTGCTGCAAAATATTAAGATCTTCATGTTCCCTTTAAAGTGCATCCCATTGGGCCATGTTAAAGGCCCCTAACCTTCAAGACTCGGGCGGAACTAAAAAGTTCAGGCAAAGGTTTGCCAAGACTCCTACAGGGTCCGAGGGCCTGCCTCAACAACCCAGAAATGGCGATAGCAGCACCAGTCACAAGGAGAATTTCACATACTGTAAAATGAAATATTTTTCTATTGCATTTTCTCAGTTGTATTGAACATAGACATCATAATCGATTTTTCCAATTTTCCATGCTAAGTTAAGATTTCTATAAGCATTCTAACAGTATGTTAAATGATTGAGTCACATGTACTACTTATTTTTAATACAATTGCACCATCTGCTGGGGATAGGTGGATAAGAGCTCTACCAGGCTTTAAAGCGCAGCTATAACTGATGGATTGTGCATATTGTCTGTGTAAGATGATTTTTTTTCTGTCATACACTTGTTGATTGAAAGTGGCAAACCTGTCATCTATGTGTTGCGTAAATGTTAGAGTGTATATGAGATTTAAGTAAAAGGTTGTTTGACACATTTATTGGTGCATGCTAATTTTTACAAGCAGAAAATTAATGGAAAAAATTAATATCTCGGTTATTTATGGCTTTTGACAAAAATCCTGACTAGATCTTTCTACATACTAACCGTTACTTGATGATTTAAAGAAAATTTACTGGCAAGTGTTTCCACTTTATCCTGCAAAAAATAGTATTTATAAATACTGGAAACACATATTGGAAATCAACATATCGGTTGATTTTAGTGAGACACATATGCTTAGATATGTGGGTTCTTGTTACTGTGGTTTGATAGGTGTGTTTACATTATTTGTAAAGGCATTTATAATTGAAATACTGTGTGGTGTGTCACTGTGACTGTGTCTTATATGTTTTGTAGATTTTAGAGTCCAGTAATAGTAATTTTGAAAACTGAAAAATAAACGAGAAGCCAATACCTGAATATCAAAACATAATAAAATATAGAAAGTCTGCACTCTATAAAGGAGATTTGTTGTTGTTGTAGGCTCCAACAATGGAGGTATAGAGAGAGAGGTTCCCAGATTAGGACCTGAGTGCAGATAGGCAATGGGTGACACCTCAGCACTATATTGAACAGTGTGACTTTTTTTATGGTGGTTGGAGTGCCAAATCTGCCACCAACCCCCAGGTTTTTTTCTGCAGGTTGGAGGGCCTACATGCAGGGCTGGATGCAAATTAACGTCATACCCAGGACAGAGCAATTGCAGGGTGAGGGCCTTGTTCAAGGGCCCAACGAAGTAGAGTCACTTTTTGGCGTTTTGCGGGATTCGAACTGCCACCTTCTGATTGCCACTCCAGATCCGTAGCCTCGGAGCCACCATTCCGCCCTAATAAAAATTAAAATAAATAAATAAATAAATAATTCTTAAATAAAATATATGCCAGGATTTTAAGTAATATACACTACATATAAATGTACCAATTGTAAAAAAATGTATAATATGTACACAGTTTTGTACTTGTTTTGAGCAAACTACATGAAAGTTTTTATGAAGGTTAATGTATTGAAGTGATCATTTATTCTAAAAAGAAAATGACAAATTGAATTAACTTTTTCCACTTTCTCTTCCGGCATGTGAGAAAGTGTTTTATTTTGTTTAATTTTTAAGATGGTGTTGTCCATCAGTCTTTGGGCATGGTAAATTGCTTACTATAAATAAAAGAATTGTTTTGTTATTTATTTGCACTTCTATAGAATAGCTAAATGAAGGTGTAAGAAATCAATTTTTTTTTTCCTCAACATTAATTGAAATGTACAATTAATGTAACACTATAGTTATTACAGCTGGTCAAATGTCTGTTAAAAACCAATTTGCAGATCTTTTCCTAAAAAGGCTTAGCCAATTCCTTTAGGATCCCAGTCATCCTTTGCAGTATTAATTATTTTTTCAGATATTTGTCCAGGGAAGAAATCCTGTAATGCAGAATAAAAGCAGTGATATATAAGAGATCATTTGCACTTGCAGTAACTAGGCTTTTTAATATTGTAGGGGCTTAAGCAATAACTGTAAAAGATTAACTGGACCTTACAAATTTTACATTGAGTCCATATATTGCTTTATAGGGTCATTTCATAGTCCAGTGTACAGGGTACAGTGAAATTCTAACTCTCAGGTGCTAATTAACATGTAGTACATTGTCACTCCATGGTGCCATGATAATGAGTATTACAACTCTACCTAATCCAGTAGAATTTCAAATGTCTGCTACCCATGCAAGTCATATGAAGCATATGTGCATCTATGGAGACCAATGCTGGACAATATAAAAGCATCCATGAAAAATTCCGACATTACTCATATTGCATAATCAACATGTCAAGTCATCCAGTTGCACGCTTACAACTAGCAAAACACATGTGTTATGTATTTATTTATTCTGCTAAAGTATTTTTAAATAAATACTTCCAGTAAATCAGAGCAGTCCATGCAAAGGAAGCATTTTCACATGGAAATTGAAGACTCACCCATTCCTCATTTAATTGGTCACGAGGACTGTTTTCAATTCAGAGGCTTATCCCTGTGTGTATGCGTTTCCTCTGTGTGTACTGCTCTGATTATCTGAAAGTACTTATTTAACAATATTTTAGCACAACCTTTGCACATTGTGAGTATATGTATGGATTATATGACATGGGAGGTTTTTTCATTGATAGTTTTGATATTGTTGGTTGTGGCGTTGGTCCCCATAGATTTTCCATCAAAAATGTTATCTCTGATATCCATGAAAACATGAGATTAAATATTTTTCTTGGCCATTAGTACAAACTACATGGGATAAGTAACATAGAAAACAAATATTTTTGGGTGCACTATTTCTTAGTGTTTTTTTTTAATCTTTACTCCATAAATGATTGCATGTTCCTGTTTCTTCCTAATTTTTCTTTTCTTCTTTTTATTATCTGATATTTTTCCATATATTTGTAATGCACTTGGTTTTTATAAATGAATTTCTCATTGTAGGATAGTAAAGTTTACTTTGCTGACTTTGATAAGAATATTGATTCTAACTCCATGCTTTGTTTTGTTTTCTTCACCCCTTATTTCAGAATGTTCATTATGCCTCCCGGGATTATCATTGTCTCTGCTGCCCTATGTGTATTATCCAGAGCTGTAATGACTGAATATGAAAGTTTTACTAGAGAAGGAGTCACGTTTGAACACCTCGTTTTACACCCAGATCCACAAGTTGGAACGGTTTACATTGGAGCAAAAAATCACCTCTTTCAGCTTACTGCTGATTTGCGTTTAAGGATAGAGGAGAAGACAGGTCCAGTTCGGGATAATAAGGAATGCTTGCCTCCCATTACCGATTCAAACTGCCCTCATGCTCGCGATACCAACAACCACAACAAACTGTTGCTTGTCAACCTGTACAACCAAGAGCTTATTACTTGTGGCAGTGTCTATCAAGGAATCTGTGAAAAGCGTAGCCTAGAATCCATCAAAACTGTTACGTTCAGAACGATCCGGCCAGTGGACACACAGTATGTTGCAGCAAATGACCCTAATGTGACTACTGTGGGACTTGTAGTCCTTTCCAAAGACCATCTTCCTGTTGTCTTTGTAGGTCGTGGCTATACAAGCAGTCATCCCCCCATCTCTACCCGCAACCTGAAGTCTCCACCCATTTTTTCTTATGAGGAAACTGCAAAACTTGCTGTGGCAGGAAGGCTGTCGGAATATGACCATCATTTTGTCAAGTCCTTCTCCCACCAGTCTTCTGTTTATTTTCTCTTTTATCGCCGTGATCTGAAATCACAATCTAGAGAGTATAAAACCTACATCTCCAGGATCTGCCTTGATGACATATCTTATTATTCCTATGTAGAGATACCTTTATTGTGCCAGGCTCATGGAAAAAAGTACAATCTCCTGCAAGCTGCTCATGTTGGCCAGCCAGGAGATGACTTGGCTGGGCGGCAAGACACAACAAGAGGCTTTATGCTTTTTGGAGTGTTCTCTACCTGGCAGACCACTCTGGGAAAGCCAGGAGAAGAGTCAGCATTGTGCATGTACACACTAGAGGAGATTGATAGAAGGATCAACGAAACTCAAGATGCATGTTATACCCAAGAAGGACGAAGCAAGACTGGTACCGAGGCTGCCTACATTGAATATGATGTGAAGTCCAACTGTGCCAACCTGCCATCAGTAAGAAGGTTTTTTTGTTGTCTTTTATGGTTGTCTATCTCAAATCAAGGAGCTCCATTTTTTTTTCCATTCTTAGGCTCCTTGGAAATGAATCTGTTTTGTAGAGGTCAATTAATTTGAATTGATTTATTGACAGAAAATTATTATTTTGAACTTGTTAATGTCACTGGATGCAGTTAGTCAACTTCTTGAATTGTTCTTTCTCTACAGTATAGAAAGGTACTTTACAGGGTGCTTGAAATGCTGAGGGCGGCAGTGATGTTGTGGCGCATTTGTATCTATTGCAGCTACCCAGCAAAACTTTACTTTCAGTTTCAATCCTAACATACTGAAGTTTGGCATAATAATATTACATTCATTTTTATTTTATTAATTGCTATTCCGGCACAATGCAATTCAAAATGTTAGTGCAAAATTGACACATTACACAGGGAAAACAACTATGTAATTTGGAAGTTCAGTTCACTTACTAAACAAAAAATCCAAATTTAAAACAAAAATGAAATGGCCAGTAACGCAATTTGCCTCCTTTACTGATATATGAAAAGTGAATAATTCCCACTGGTAAAGTTTCAGTTTGTGGTTACTAAGAGAATAATAATTGTTATTGTTTTAATAACAATTCTTAGTGTTTTGTTTTATGAATTACTGGTTAGTGTAGTTATCTGACCACTGACAAACTACAAGTGTTTTTAGGGTGCAAGTTAAGTAGGTGAAACTTTGTTAGGCAATACAATAGAGTCACTGCAGCTTTATCTACCGGCTACTGGTCCACTCATAGGGTGTGCAACAGAATATTAAGCATTATATGGAACTTTGCTTGGCAGGGAGCCATATGGGCATGTTACAAATTACATGTTACAAAATGATTGCTCACAAGTGTTGCTGCACTTTGGCAGGTTTTGCCCTTTAAAAAAAGTCCTCTTCAGCTGGCTTTGAAGCTGGTCATTTGCATTATGGAATGCCAATTTATATTGTGACTGGCAGATCCCAAGCTAATGGAACTTGTCTGCCACATTACACACTTTTTGCAGCATGATGTTTGCACAGCTAATGAGAATAGGTAACAAATGTGTTATTACAATGAAACAGAACAAAGTGTGATTTTTTTTCCTTTTTATATCGTAATGCATCACAAGCTGTAACACCTGCGCCTCGAGTCCAAGCCCCCTTGTGGACATGACACATGGGTATAGTGACTGATTATTTGTAATCTAAAGTGTTTCTCCATGCGTGCACTAGTAATCAGTCATATTTTGAAATGACAGTGTGAACTTTTAATACTTTGCATAGTGAGGATCAGTACTATACAGTGTGCCTGTGCAGCAAACAAGATCAATAAAGAACCCAGTTCTAAAGAAGACTGCCCACCTGACTTGCCTACTTTAATTGATTTAATTTTCAAATATAAGACAAAAACATTTTTTGAAGTCTGTGATTAACAATTACTGAGAAATAGTTCCCATTGGTAAATTATGGCAATCTTTGTAAAAGCTTCATCTTTGCTTTGGTTTCATTATCATCTTTATTTTGATCAGGTTAGGCTTTGATAATCTGTACCATAAAATTTCAAATTGATATCTGCTATGTTATAAATATTAATTCCTTTTATCCTCTATCATCTTTAAGAACACATTAGATGCCTTTCCATGTGGATCAGACCATACTCCTAGCCCGATGGCTAGCCGCATCCCTGTGGAAGCCGCTCCTGTGTTTGATAGTCCTCAAGCCCGCCTCACTGCCGTAGCTGTTACTGTGTTGGATAAACACACCATTGCTTTCCTTGGCGATAGCCAAGGAAACTTAAATAAGGTAAGAGTCATTCCTTGCTGTCCCTTCTTAGTAATATCTTCGGTCTGTCCAATGCACTTGTATATACTGTAGTCCTCTGCAGAGCCCACAAACACACTGTGCCATGTAATATAACCTGGGAGGTTAACCAGCATATATAGTAAGAAACCCCCACAGACACAGGGAGAATATAAATATTAGATGTACCGGGAAGTTAAGTTTTCTCATTTATCATGTTAGGTTTTGAATAAAACCTGGGTGTTGTTCACCTTGTTGCAGTCAGAGCATGCCTTGAAGTGTACTGATTATAGTGGATTAGTATTAGTATTTGCAGATTGTTAAATGTACAACTTTGCAGGGGTTTGCTTCTTCTGTAATTTGAGGAACATGTTGCATTTTTAAACCATGGTGAATGCCTTTTTGGTGTAATTGCTTTTTGTTTTAAAAGGCCTTGCTGTAGCTAATGCTTCTTTAAAAGGCAAGGTATAGTTATGAATAAACTTATCTGTATTACATTTTAGTTGAATTTAGGGATCACAGAAAATCCATAAAATCTTCTATCATTCTTATCATAGTTCCTGTTGTTTCCTGCACATTTATTAACAAGGGCAGACAAAGCTCAAAAGTAATTAAAGATCCGGAGGGGCAATTACACTGTGAATGTTAAATTCATAAAGAGATCATTAAATCTTAGTCTGTTCCTAATTTTGAAAATTAATAGCTAATTCAGAGAGACGTTTGCTAAGCTGGAAGAAGAATAAGGAATAGGGACAACAGGGTCTGTGAATTAATAATATGCTGTAACCATACCTGGCATAGATTTAATGTCCAACATTGAGACCTTTTATTGATGACACAAAGTTTATAAAATGTAATATCCAATATTAAAAAACATAAGCTGAAAGTATGAAATGTAAGCTTTTATGATGACCAATACAGTCCATGTACAGTACTATTTTGGAAAAATGTCTCTTTTTTGGAGAGAAGGTGAGTATCGACACTTTCTCGGTATCTCCAGTGAGTTAACTGCTGTGCATGAAGTTAGACAGATTTTCCCCCATCACATCCTGTTAGGGTTATGGCCGCTACTCCTGGGCTGTCCTGGTCAGCCTGCCATTCACCTTCAACCATTCAGCTTTAAAATTACCCTCTGACACTGTAATTATGACAGATATGTTCTGAGATTTTACAAGTAAAGAAGACGGACGTCAGGTTGTTCTAATCACTAATCATGGTGCTGGACATTGGCAATGTGCTGTCATGTTGATTAGCAATTCCAAGTAAGAATTTCACAATAGTCTGTACCATGACCATTAAAACCTTATAAACAAAGTCACACTGTCTGTCAGTAAGAGTAGAAGAAAATGCACAGCGTTGGTTATCGTATACGTACAAATATGAGTGCTACCACTACTGCAAGTACTGTACATCAGCATATACAGTATGTCCAAAGTAAATTGTAAAAATGCATTTTAAACTGAATATGCCTTTTGTTTTGACTGGAATACTGTATATTCCTAGAGCTATAAGGCTTAATTAAATTTGTAACTAGTTAAATACCATATATTGCTGCAGTGGTTTTATGCAAGGCCATGATGTGGCCAGTTTGTTGGCAAAAAATGCAATAACTATGTAAAAATATTTACCATATCTTTAGTCACCATAGGGTATACACATGTCCTGGATCCGATGTACGTGATCTAACAATAATTTTTCTATTTACAGATTTTTCTGCCACCATCTGGAGTAGCTAAGAAATATTCAACATTATTAATCCAAAAAAATGGACCCATTAACAGTGACCTCCTTTTAGATGAATTCCAGGAATATCTGTACATCATGACACCATCTGTGGTGGGTACATCCAATAATAATTAGTTTAATCTTTTGTGAGCCATTTTATTAATTGACCGTGGGCTAAGGCTTATTTTATTTAATTACATGTGTGCACCAGCAGGAGTGTTTATGTAAAGCAGAAACTGAATGAAGATGGGAGCAAGCCTAAAAATAATAACTGTGCATTAGTTTGAAGTTGAAACTGAGACTGTTTATGCCTTAGGCTTAGATGGGACAGTTGAGCATGGTTTACCATTGTGTCGTGTATGAAAGCAAAAAGAAAAAAGACAAGAAATTTAGTTCTGAAAGTTAAAATAGCATACAGAGAGTTTGTGCTAAGAGTATTTTACAAGCTTAGTTGTAGAATGAACTTTCTCAAATGAAAATTAACAAACAGTAAACACCCATGTAAGCAGGTAGGTAGGTAGATTTGAAAGGCACTATACAGTGGGTATGGAAAGTACTCAGACCCCCTTCAATTTTTCACTCTTTGTTATATTGCAGCCATTTGCTAAAAAACATTAAAATTAACTTTTTCCCTCATTAATGTACACACAGCACCCCGTATTGACAGACAAAAAAAAGAATTTTTGAAATTGTTGCAGATTTATTAAAAATGAAAAACTGAAATATCACATGGTCCTAAGTATTCAGACCCTTTGCTCAGTATTTAGTAGAAGCACCCTTTTGAACTAATACAGCCATGAGTCTTCTTGGGAAAGATGCAACAAGTTTTTCACACCTGGATTTGGGGATCCTCTGCCATTCCTCCTTGCAGATCCTTTCCAGTTCTGTCAGGTTGGATGGTAAACGTTGGTGGACAGCCATTTGTAGGTCTCTCCAGAGATGCTCAATTGGGTTTAAGTCAGGGCTCTGGCTGGGCCATTCAAGAACAGTCACTGAGTTGTTGTGAAGCCACTCCTTCGTTATTTTAGCTGTGTGCTTAGGGTCATTGTCTTGTTGGAAGGTAAACCTTCGGCCCAGTCTGAGGTCCTTAGCACTCTGGAGAAGGTTTTTGGAAAAGCAAGTCAGGATTTTTGCAGAAACAAATACAACAAAACGGGAATCTGAAAATGTATCAGAAACCCAACTCGAAGTGTACATTTTGTAATTATTCAATGCTTAACAGAACCAAAGAATTTTTGTTTTGTTTGGTCTTAAATGTTAAACTGTACATATCACTCACTTAGAGGAATTTGGTACTGCTGTTTGTGATGCACAAATGCACAATGTGTGGTTTGTGATGATTTCATACTTTGCAAATATGGCAACCTAACACACAGAAATATCATGGCTGTCTTTTGCCGCTATCATTTTATGGGGTGTGTGGGTCATAACCACCTGTTGCTAATGTAAAAGAATATGGCAGTGAATCTTTGTGCAAGTCTATATTCATAATCATTTAATGGCTTGTTAGGACCATCTATATATTTTGTATTTGTACTCTGCCTTTAACTATGTAACATCATGTTACTGCAGTTAGCTGCTGAAACTTAAGGTTCTTTACTACTCTTCGAATGCAGGAAAGAAAGCTGCCAGAATCCACATAAAGGTGTTCTGATCCATTACTGTATAAAAACAGTCTTGTTTGATATGCTTCTAGAGTGTAAAAGGTCTGTTGCCACTCTGAGATCTTCATTATAAATAAATTTCACACAATCGAAATAAGGAAATGATAGGTATTGATATATTAATATGTTACATTTTTTTTCCTTGTTTGTTATTTTTGTTTACTGGTGGTTACACTCTCCATTTCCACTTTTCTTTTACATGAAGGTTGTAAGGCAACCAGTGGCTGAATGCTCAAAGCATCTGGACTGCCAGTCGTGCCTGGCTACAAATGATCCATACTGTGGGTGGTGTGTGCTGAAGGGACGGTGAGTATTAAAGCACCTGCTTCCTGAGGTTCTCTTTTTTAAGAGAGGGATTAAAGTAGATGGGATTTTCAAACATGACAAAGCTCAAACCAAGTGATCAATAAAGCTGTAAACCACTTGGCAAAAATCCCACAGCCAGCATGACATAATAACACATGTGTCATCAGAGTTAATTTGCCTTGAATATAAAGCTGACAAAGTGGAAGAAAGACCAACCATTTTAAACATTCATATAGCATACTTTAACATGTTTTTAGCATGAGCTTTTCATGTGCATCACTGAAGGGGACTTGAAAAGTATTAACAATTGAGACAGAGAGGCTATGTAAATGAAATGGCGTTATTTTATGCCTTCATTGATGATAACGTATTTCTTGGTGTGATCCAGTTGCGGGCGCCGTTCTGAGTGTCGCCGATCAGAATCTCCTGGGCAGTGGCTGTGGAGCTACGATCAACAGCAGCAGTGTTTGACTGTTCAGTCACTGAGTCCATCCAACATAAGCAGAGAGGAAAAAAGAAATGTATGTATGCTTCCTCCCAGCTGATTTCATAATAAATGCCACTTCAAAGGCTTTAAGGAGTTTTAATGGCTTTAGTGAATGTGCTGGAATTACTACCCAGAAACTGGGACTGTTTTAGATCAAATTCTAAATCTGTTTCCAGACTATTGAAAGCTTTATAAATGTAAGAGGGAGTCAGTTGAATGTGGTTTATTTTGGTGTTTTCTTTTTTGGCAGTTGCTTTGCAAATTCTTTACTGTAAGAATACCTGTACAATATTAATTTAATTTGCTTGATTTCTCCTTTTAGATCTTCCTTTCAATCCCAAAGCTGCCTGCTTTGGGCGAGGATGAGTCCTACTCCTGCTTCTTTGAGAATTACGAGAGTTTGGCCGTCATAACTGAAACTGGTGCAACTTGTTCTTCACCAGATGCCAATAAGGTGCCTCCTATTGGCCAAGGGCTAGGTAATTGTGACACTGTCTTACCCAAAACATCCTTCATGTTCACACTTGTAACAAACACTGTGAGACAGGGTATACTGAAGTCATCAAAAAAGAACATGAACAATGTTGAACCACAAAATTTTGGTTTTATAAATACTTGCTGCCACAGGTTTCTCTTGGAATAACTAAATTCTGCTCTGTCATTGCCATCTAGGATTGTCTGAAATGTGACTTAGTTCTGATCCAAATATGCCAATGTCTCTCTCTCTCTCTCTCTCTCTCTCTCTCTCTCTCTCTCTCTTTTACATATTCATATATATATATATATATATATATATATATACTAATAAACGGCAAAGCCCTCACTCACTCACTCACTGACTGACTGACTGACTCATCACTAATTCTCCAACTTCCCGTGTAGGTAGAAGGCTGAAATTTGGCAGGCTTATTCCTTACAGCTTCCTTACAAAAGTTGGGCAGGTTTCATTTCGAAATTCTACGCGTAATGGTCATAACTGGAAGCTGTTTTTCTCCATTTACTGTAATGGAGATGAGCTTGATACCCGTGGGGCGGAGTTTCGTCTGACATCATCACGCCTCCTACGTAATCACACAGTACGTAGAAAACCAGGAAGAGGCCCAAAAAGCGCTTTAGAAAACATGCATTATATAATTGAGAAGGCAGCGAAACAATAAGAAGCGAGCGAGTGATATATACAACCATATTCATGAGTTCTGCTACTTCGGAAACAAAGCACAGTGTAAACCTACACTTTAAATTAAGTTCATAGACAGGCTGCCGCTGGCGTTTGTAATTTAGTGCCTGCCCATATAAGGCCGTCCGTCAGCGGCAATCCAATAGCAAACTGCCACGGGTAAATATTCACGGGTGAAGGACTGTGCTTATGCAGAGGAAGATGAGATAGTCAGGGTGGTGTTTGGCACAAACTCAGCGAAACTGCGAGAGAAAGTTTTAAGTACCGGGACTTAGGTAACATTAGATACAGCCATGAACATAGCACGACATGGCAACAGCACAGCTGGGAACCTTCGATGCATGTACACCGAGCAGCTCACGTGAACTGACGCAGTGCACAGACAAAAAGCAACAGTTCCGAAGAGCGCTGAACAAAAACCGAATTACACAATTGAAAAGGCAGCAAAAAAATATGAAGCGTCTGATAAATACAAGATAAGTATGTAATAAGTACAGCTACTGCAGAAACAAAGCACACGGTGGAAAAAGTGAATGTCCCGCTAAAGGAAGACAGTGTTAAAAAAAAAACCCGTACGTGCAGTGTGTCAGGTCTCAGATAAAGAAGAAGACGAGTTGTTTATTGATGCAGTAAGAAACAAATCTTTTTCATAGCTTATTTAACACACTACGTCTCCGCTGCGATACGCGGGTATATATATATGT
>JANRMT010062840.1:10535360-10548666 GCA_026402145.1 Polypterus bichir lapradei | reverse complement strand
ATATATATATATATATATATATATATGACAGCAACACTCATCACTCACAACAGTGACAAAACAATTACATTGACAATCATGTTACGTTATTTTCAAAATGTTTCCTTTTCTTTTTCATTGCTTCTTTAACACACTACTTCTCCGCTGCGAAGCGCGGGTATTTTGCTAGTAAATAATATAACATTAATGCAAATACACTTCACTGATAAAATATGACTTTTATTTTCACAGAATTGTCTGTATTACTACAGCCAGTGATGGCCCAAAATCTGGTCACGTGTCTGTTGAGGTGAATGGAGGTGGACATGGTGACTCTACACAAGTTTTTACCTATCAAGTAAGCCTAGCCATTTACCCTCTAGTATTTTATTTATTTATTTCACAATGTTTCCTGAATGTCTTTGATGTTTAGAAAATTAATTGCTTTTGCCATAACCTAAAAAGATTAACTAACTGGACAATGTTTCTAACATGTTCTCTTTCTTTTACATTTTGGAGGTCATTATTTGAATTGGCCCTGTATTGATATTGTTTGAAAATATTAGCCAAAATATCACTGACCTCTGTGAAGGCAAGTACTGTTAGTTAGGGATTGTGTAGCAGCCATTTTATCCACTTTAAAACTTTTTAGAAAAAAATCTGACCATAGGGAACATCCAAGGCTAATGTCTTACACAGTGACATTGTTTTAATAATATAGATTTTATCTATACTAATAAAAGGCAAAGCCCTCACTGACTGACTCACTCACTCATCACTAATTCTCCAACTTCCCATGTAGGTAGAAGGCTGAAATTTGGCAGGCTTATTCCTTACAGCTCACTTACAAAAGTTAAGCAGGTTTCATTTCGAAATTCTACACGTAACGGTCATAACGGTCGACAACGTCCGCCATGTTGAACTTTCTTATTTATGGCACCATCTTCACAAAATTTGGTAGGCGGCTTCCCTGCGCTAACCGAAACCGATGTATGTACTTATTGCGATGGTATGACGCCACTGTCGGCCGCCATATTCAACTTTCCAACGTCACTAATTTTCCAACTTTCCGTGTAGGTAGAAGGCTGACCCCATCTTCATGAAATTTGGTAGGTGGCTTCCCTGCGCTAACTGAAACCGATGTACGTACTTATTTCGGTGGTATGATGCCACTGTCGGCCGCCATATTGAATTTTCCAAACATCACTAATTCTCCAACTGTCCGTATAAGGTAGAAGGCTGAAATTTGGCAGGGTCATTCCTTACAGCTTACTTACAAAAGTTAAGCAGGTTTCATTTCGAAATTCTACGTGTAACGGTCAACGATGTCTGCCATGTTGAACTTTCTTATTCATGGCCCCATCTTCACGAAATTTGGTAGGCGGCTTCCCTACGCTAACCGAAACCAGTGTACATACTTATTTCGCTGGTATGACGCCACTGTCAGCTGCCATATTGAACTTTCCAATGTCAGTAATTCTCCAGCTTCCCGTGTAGGTAGAAGGCTGAAATTTGGCAGGCTCATTCCTTACAGCTTACTTACAAAAGTTAAGCAGGTTTCATTTCGAAATTCTACACGTAACGGTCATAACAGTCGACCACGTCCGCCATGTTGAACTTTCTTATTTATGGCCCCATCTTCACGAAATTTGGTAGGCGGATTCCCTGCGCTAACCAAACCGACGTATGTACTTATTTCGATGGTATGACGCCACTGTCGGCCGCCATATTGAACTTTCCAATGTCACTAATTTTCACAATGTCCACCATGTTGAACTTTCTTATTCATGGCCCCATCTTCACGAAATTTGGTAGGCTGCTCCCCTGCGCTAACCAAAACCAATGTACATACTTATTTCGGTGGTGTGACGCCACTGTCAGCTGCCATATTGAACTTTCCAACGTCACTAATTCTCCAACTTCCCGTGTAGGTAGAAGGCTGAAATTTGGTACTTATTTCGGTGATATGATGCCACTGTCGGTCTTCATATTGAACTTTTCAACGGTTTTTGTTACTTATGGGCCCATCTTCAAGAAATTTGGTACGCGGGTTCCCAACGCTAACTGAATCCTACTTATGTACATATATACGTCCATAGCCTGCAGCTCGGTCACCGTGTGAGGCGGCGTTGGGTCCCCCATCCCAACGCCTCCCACGTTGTTGGCTGCCTGCCTATATAAGGCCGTCTGTTGCTCCAGTCTCTACATTCCCTTCCTTGCTTCGCCACGGTATTCATGTCTCCCTGCTGATAACTACAGCCTTTTTATTTAATCCATGGCTTCTCCGCTGTTTTATTGTTCATTTATTACGATTATAGTTGTGTAGGTATTTTAGACTTACTTTACATTGTTCAGGTACCCATTTCCTTTATCATTCCAATCGTACCCCCATTAACATGTCTATCGAGGTGATCATCATCGATCAAAGAACTGTCACTTACCAAGTGGTTTCCATGCCCGGAGATGGCACCTGCCTTTTCCATTCTCCTTGTTACATATTGCACAGCCATATCAGGCTCACTATTGATATCCGGAGGAACATTGTGTCTTATGTATTGAATGACTGGGACAGGTTCAAGGTGTGGACTGATGACGGTACAGGAGATAATTATACTACACAGGAGCACTAGAAGAGTGAAATGCTTAAGTGTACCGAAATGGCCAAATATTTTACACCTTTGGACAACCGCCAATGCCTCTTAAAACATCTTAGATTCACAGGTGACGATTTCAGTAGTGGACACTTTGATGTTTAGAAATGTTTAAACTCTCAAAAGCTGGATGTGAAGTTATCAATGAAACTGGTTGTATATTTACAACGCTTGACAGATGCCGAATGTCTTTTCAACACAAGTCCTACAAATACTGTCGTAATTGAAACAAACAATGAAACTCAAACCGATTATGACAGCAGCAATCCAAGCTGTGAGATTTGAAACAAGATTACTGTTCACATGGCCAACTGTACGTTGCATGCTCAAGAGTAAGCTCAGCGCACAGCTACAGCTTGGTCATATTACAACTGGAGGGCCGAACTGACAACGTGGCATACAAAGAGATCCTTAACAAATAATTATTGGTATATTTTCCCTCAGTTTTAAAAAGTTTTAATTGTCTTCTTAATAAAAATTTTAAGGCAGTACTTCGCCGCTGCGAAGCGCGGGTATTTTGCTAGTTGGTAATAAGATATAAAATGTGCAGTATTTCTGTTATGTTGGTTTGAATGTTTAATTGTTAGCTGTGAACTCAAATTTAATATACTTTGACTTAGGACCCAGTTTTGGATAGCATTACCCCACTGAGGGGCCCTAAAGCTGGTGGAACCAATCTCACTATCAGAGGTGCCAAGTTGCTGACAGGACGACCCAGTGAGATAAGCATTTTTGTAGGAGACATCCCTTGTGCCATGTGAGTGCTGACACATTTAATATATCAAAAAAATTGTATTGAGTAGCAAGTTCTGTGAAATTCTTTTCCCATTTTAGTGGAAGAAGGTTTCTTTTATGAAAAGATACTAAAGTCTTATCTATACAGTATCACTTTTAGCTTTGTGACAATACAAGGAATTAAATTGCCTTTCCTGAATCATATTGTATAAATAACAAGAAGGAAATAAAATGAAAGTAGCAGATCCATTTTACGTGTGTATATTTAATATGTTAGTGTATGTACAAGCTATACAACTCAAATATATTAGAGTCTGAAATGATTGTGTTTATCAGTATATGTTCAGATTTTGGGGATCCAAACCACCCATAATCCACAGTGCTTCTCTGCACATTACATGAAATTCACTGTTTTTATATTCAGGCTTTATAGCTGGTCCATCATCATTATAATATTGAGCCAATGGCAGTGAGTACCCTATAGCGTTTAGCAGCTTCTAACAGCTAGCAGAATATATAAATAAAAAAATAAATATACACATTCTGTGCTGCTACTCTAACAATGGTTGAAATCAGAGTAATCAATGTACAGGGTGCTCACAAAGTCCGTATAGCACTATCTTTAAGAGCATTTACAGGAATAACCATGACATTTTGGTTCCTGTGGACATCAGCCCAAGTCTTCCCGGTATTTCGAGGTGTGTTTCCGACATCCTGTCTGGTGCTGCCACCTGCTGCCTCTCAAGAAATCGCAACAACGTGGCGGTCGTTCCAAGACGAAGCGATGGGTGACACAAGTGTTTTCACGATCGAGGAGTGTTTTGTGGCCACTGTGTGGGTTCATGAGCGGCATGTTACTGGGAAATCGATCAGAAATGTCATGGGTGACTTCGTTATGCGTTTTGGGATGGCACCGCCGACAAAGAGGACGTTGTTGCAGTGGGAGAAGAAGGCTTTTGCAACGGGCAGCGTCCAAGATGCGCCGCGAAGTGGAAGACCATCCACAAGGCATGAAACGTGTGCAGATGTGGCAGAGTCTGTTCAACGATCCCCAATGAAATCCCCTCATAAACGTGCTGCTGAGTTGGGAATAGCGGAATAGACTATGCGAAAACACGTCAAGCAGGACTTGCAAATGAAATGTTGGCGTCCATTGCACGTTAACGAGTTATCAGATGCCGACTTGGACAGATGTCAGGAAGCTTGTGATGTGATGCTGCACCAATTTCCAACAAATGCTGAGAAGGAAAAGGTTATGTTCTCTGACAAGTGCGCGATTTATCGCAGCTCCCGCAATCAAAAAGTGTTTTCAAATTCCTCCAAAAGATAGGGGTATATGGACTTTGTGTGCACCCTGTAGACCTCAGCATTAACATTTGTAGTGCAACTTGCAATTCATACATGTATGTCTTGTTATATGGTATTTGGTATGGGGTTTGTAAAAGCAGTGTCAATTTTTGTTACATGCCACCTATTGGAATAACAAGCGTAGTATGTTTTATTTATATAAATGTTTGAGCTAAGCCATCTTTTGAAATGACAGAGACATAGCATCCAGACAGACACACGGACTCCTTATCCTTTTATTAAGGTTGATTATTCTAATAGGATCAGACGAGCAAAGGTGAAGGATTGGTGCACTGAATGATTGTCCCCATACAATATATTGTGAAGGTTGAGCAATAAAAGCTTTCACTAAAGGATTTCTTTATAGACAGAAGTCTGACCAAACTGTGGAAAGGTGACGCTGGTGCCTTTTATGAGGTTTGGTGAGGTGAAAGTGGTGGATTCAGGTATCTAAAAACTGGAAGTGACATCCTACATCATTGGCCTGTGGTAGATGTATGTATGTATGTGTGTATGTGTGTATGTGTGTGTATGATTTATGTAATCAAACCTACATGTGTACTTGTAAACTGTGTGTATATGTATGTGTCTGTCTTTATAGTCACTTATATTGTGTACTTTGGGTTTTATTAAAATGTCCTCTATTTTGTTTCAACTGTACTTGTAAATATGTACAGCTGTCTGGGGTGTTAGTGTAAAGTGTGGTATATAAAAATGAATACTACCTTTCACAGTAAAGTCTTTATCACTCTTTTCTGTGACACTGTCTATATTAATAATTCCTAGCTTTTCATTTCATTGACAGGATCCATTGAATATTTAATAAATTATGAATATATTAAAATATAACTTTGTATTATTGTAAACCTAATTAGCAATTGCATTGTGTTTGGCATATCTGTTTAGTTAATCTTCATCTATGTATAGTCATCTTTCATAGTTTTTTTTCCATTTTCTTTTCCTGGGTGATTTTCCCAAAGATCATCTGTGCTCCATGAAGATAAGATAGAATGCTTAACAGGGAAAAGTAATGGCACAGCAGAAGCTACTGTTACCATCCGCTATGGGCAGAAAGAAAGGCACCTGCAAAATACTTTCTACCACTACACTGAAGACCCCAACATTACTCAGGCAGGCCCATCCAGGAGCTTTTTATGGTAATGGTAGTCTTTTCTCACTTTCGTAATATTGTGAAAGCCTGTGATCTTGCTTCTCACATAATGTTCTTTTTTTATTTAAATCCAAGTGCAAATATAGATAAATTGCATACTTTCCCCCCCCTTTCTCCAGTGGAGGGCGTATGATTCTTGTATTCGGAAGCACCCTGGATGTCGTTCAGCAGCCGAAAATCCAGGTGACCATTTCTCCAAAAGAGTCCTGGAGAACTAGGAGGGCAGCTTTGCTTAGTAGGTTGCTAAAACGACACCGCCGGATTGTTCCCGATGCCAGATATCCCCAGAACACTGAATGTTTTCATCAACAGGTAAGCTACGCAGTGTGTGTGTTTTTTTCCTTACATATTTCCTTGATTTAGAGGTTGTTCATTTTGGACTGAAGCTTGAAGTATTCCCTTTTAGAATATGTGTATATGATTTATTACAAAAAAAAAAAAGTGGATTGTCTTTTCCAAAATTTTTTACTAAGGCCTAATGATTGAAAGGCAAGGGTGTGCTTGTTGGATTTTTCTTAAATAGCAGGGCACAATACCAAGAGCACAGCAAGGAGTGTTGGAGTTAAAACAGGATGCAAATTCAGAGACCATTAACCTAATTATATACTGTGTTTAAGCACTTTGTAATCATGGCTTCATCATACCTCAAGTAAATTGTTTTCAAATGAAAGATACTGTTCAAGTGTACTGTAGAATTTCTTATGTATGTGAATATAGTATTTGTTACATTTTTCATTTGTATAGACATTTTGTATCTATTATAACAGCAACATTTATGCTTTTATATTTTGTTCAGTTTATAGAAACCTGTACTGTCAACTCTTCTTCGCTGCTTTTGTGTAAAACCCCAGCAATTGACTCGGTTCCACAAAATGCTGAAGTGAAATTGGAGTTCATAATGGACAACCTGCGATTTGACTTTAATTCAGTCAGTCAGACTAGCTTCTCATATGAGGATAATCCTGTTTTGAAGAACCTGAGTGATTCCAGCAAGCCATATCGCCACAAACCAGGCAGTGTCATCTCCGTTGAGGTAAAAGCTTTTAATTTGGTTATAACAGTGAAGGTTTTTTTTACTCTTTTATGGCCCTTTCAAGTATTTTTTTAATCAAGTCTCCCATTTTCCTTTGTGATTCTTTTTAACATAATTAATGTTTTTGTGTTTTGATGTAGACTGTTCTGGTATTATTTTTAATATAATTTTACTTTTCCTTTAGACTGGACTGCTTGGTATAATTTATAGATGTTTTGAGTTAGAGGCCAAGGGTTAATATAAAGATGATTTAAAAAATATTATCCCACCATCTTAAATCTGAGGGCTTTTTTTTATTTTTATTATTTTATTTTCCTTCTTGTTGTACTACTGTTTATGTAGCACGTGTTTAAGGTCGGATGTTTCATGTTTGATCATTGTGGCTGCTTTATTCTAAAGTGAGCTTGGCAAAACTGAAATATTGCTTTATAACAATGACTGTTGTAACTGCGTCTTTTCTAGGTTCCCAAAGTCAACCAGGTACAGTGGAACCTTAGTTCACGAACGTCTCTGAACACGTACAAATCGGGTTACGACCAAAAAGTTTGCCAAACTTTTGCATCTGTTCACGACCACACACTCGGTGTACGGACAAGCCAGTTTCCCTTTCAGTTTGTGCGTGCCGATGATTTCCGCATGTGTTCAGTCTCTCCCTGTGCATTCCCTGTGCAGTGAGAGAGAGAGGGACACACATTCATACACACACACACACACACACACACACACACACACACACACACACGAGAGAAAGGGGGCTGGCCACATAAGGCCGAGAAGGCAGTTAAAGAGTACACCAGGCTTGTTTTTAAACAGACAGATTCGAGCATTGTTTTAACCTCGTTGTATTTAATGAAGACTTTTTTCTATTGGATTTTAGCCTCCACTTCTGTTTACAGCGATCAGTTCATAGTGTGCATTGTTGCAATGTTACTTTTCTTGGTGGTTTATTAAATTACGGATTTTTCAAATGTTAATTTTTTTTTCCCTGTGCTTAAAACTCATTTAAAATTAAAAGTGTTTAGCGAGTGGTTCATAGCGCTATAGCGCGAACTCTTGCAGTGTTAGTTTTCTCTGTTGTTCAAGGTTTTCTCAGTGTTATTCAATGTTTTTACATTTAGTTTACTATTACACTGTGCATTCTATGGTGTAATTAACTATATTTGTGCTTAAAAATCTTTAAAAAAAATTGTATTTACATACAGTTCGTACGGTCTGAAATGGATTAATTTGTATTTACATACAATCCTATGGGGGAAATTACTTCGGGTCACAACCAAATCAGGTTACGACCAGTGTTTTGGAACGAATTATGGTTGTGACCTGAGGTTCCACTGTACTGAGTTGACAAGGCAGAATCCAGTATGAGTCAAAGACGTAACAAAGAAATTGCTCAGTCCAAAAAGTTTGTTTTTACAAGTTTAGTGAAAATATAAAAAAGGAACAAGTCACAAAATTTCAGAAAAAATGTTATTACACATGCAGAATGAAAAGCAAAAGGGAATAAAGGTTTCTTCTCTGCTTCATTATGATCTTAGCTTTCTCTTGTTAAACTTCAGTTACTTTCCTATGGCAAACGTTCATCAGCTTCACTTTAGTACCTCAATACATTCATTACAGTTTGAAACTGTTTGTCCTGCATGCCTTACCATCAACAAGGCTGATCTTAAACTGAACTAGTCTATAGTCAGAATAACCAGAAATAATTAGAATATTACATTTTCAATTTAGCTTGTGAGGGTTATAACAAAACCTTCCATTGACTATGCACAAATATATAGGCAAACATTTTAACATAACTAAGAAAATACTAATAAACAAAGTGCTCTTAAATCTGTTGTATTATTGGGAAGTTTTTACTGTAGCTCAGTTCAACAGATCAGTTTTTCTAGAGCTCAGGCAGTCTGTCTTTTGCGGTGGCCCTTTTCACTAGAATTACTAGAGCCTATGAAAAAACTCGTAGATCTGTCCCACCTTAAAACGCTTCACACCTCTCTCAGAGTTTTTTGTCCTGTAAATGTGTCGGTAAGCAGCCAGCAGCCTGCTATCGCATTCCCCCACCGGCGCACGGTTTTCTCAACTCAAGTCTGTTTAGCTGCGTGTCAGTTGCTTGGAGTTGTATAGAGTGAGAAGTCAAGCAAAATGACACCTTTTATAAATACTATATCGTTATTTGGAACACATGCATTTCATGAAAGGATAAAACTGAATAAAAAAAAGCAAAGCTAACCTTTACAAGTATCATAAATTTACACTGGCTGTTATAGACTGAAATCAAATATATGTTTTTATTCTAAAATAGTAAGAATAAGAGCAGCTCACTTCTGAAAACGCACTCGTCCGGGACCGAACCCATGAAGTTTTGATTACCAGTCAACAGTTGATACCGTAGTGCCACCAAAGCAGTTGTAGCAAATGCGTGTCAATGTTGCACCCTAACACAGGTTATTTTTCTGTAGTTATATTCTTGAATAGAAGTGCATTTGTTCTGTTAACAGTATATTTGTACCTTTTGTGAAAGTGTTTCTTTGATATTTGGAATTCAGGCTTCACACATTATACAGTTCATGTCTACATTTTGTCAATTATTACTAAAAAATGAAAAACGTTTCTGTTTTAACGATGTGTTTACATAGATGGTTGTAGACACGGAACACATATGAAATGCATATGTTCCAAATAACAATATAGTATTTATAAAAGGTGTCAGTAGTAGTATAGGGGCGTCACTATTATACATCAGATTTTGACAGGTGTATGTCCCGCCCCCCTGGCATTTCCGGTACCCACCTGCTGCCACCTGGTTATTTCCCCCCGCGCTTTGATTTCTGCCTGTTGTCGGGTGCGCTGTTTGACCGGCATCGGACCTTTTGTCAGTCGTGCGTAAGGAAAATGGTCGGGCGATCTTAGCCTTGATGCTAAAACTGGGGCTGATCATCGTTGTGATCCGAGACGGACCTTTGGGAGCCTGTAAGGTGTCAAAAAGGTAAGTCATCAATAGGGGCGGAGCAGACATCCTGCTGCTATCTGCGTGCAGCGCCCGGGGTGTGTACAGAGAGTACAGAGAGCGTGATTGACAGACCCCGGCGAGAGGATGTACAAGAAAACTTTAGAGAGAATCTATTACACACCCAAGGAACCTGGCAGTACAGCCCAAAACACCCCTTGAGCATCCCGTTACCTTGCCCACCTTGTAAAACCATGCCCTTTATAAAGCAAGGCATATGGTAGATGCCCAAGTGTTTAAAACAATAACTTTCAGAGTGGATGTACAAGGAAAGGTTTTAGAGAGAATCTATGACACATCCAGGGAAAAAACCTGGCAGTGCGTCCCAAACACACCCATGGGTATACCGTTACCTTGCCCACCATGTAAAAACCATGCCCTTTATAAAGCAAGGCATATTTCAGATACCAAAAGTGTTTTAAAACAACAAGTTTTATTCAATGATTCAAAAAAGATGCCAAAGTGTCTTAAAAACAACAAGTTTTATTGAAGCAAAAATCCAAACATGGCGAAATAAGATCTGGTCTTCACTTTGAGTTACAAATTGTTTGCTATACATTAAAATTGTTTAAAGTATGAATAAAAGTTGGAGAAACAGCAGTAAAATAATCACACAAGCTTATTTGTATACATATTTGCAATTCACTTGAAAAGAAACAAAAAACACAAGAAAATGTATACATATATGAGTACGCAAATGAAAATTCAAAACCAGGTCCAAACCCATCAGTGAGTCGGTAATACACCTAAAATAAAAATGTTTAATCCAGCACATACTTTATATATTTATATTTCACTAAATTATGCAAGCCTATTTTCTCTGTTTTGAACAGAGCTGACCACATAAAGCTGGTCTTCACAGGCTGAATCATTTTTGCGTATGCATCAATGGCTCTCTCTCCCTGCTCAAATTCAGCTATAATATCATCCACATCAATCTTGATAGCTTTACGAAAACAAGGGAGATTATACATTTTTAACAAAGCACACACACAGGACACAAGTCTCTCTTCTAGCCCTTTTGAGCATAAATAAGTTACGTCTATATGCAATAAATGGTTTAGAGAACCAAATACTACAAATGTGTCCGTCTGGTATGTATTTTTTCTCTTGACATTCCGTACATTTTTTCCACTAAATGTTGAACAGAGCTAAACACATAAGCCCAGATGACTGAGCGACCAATTATGGTCATAATGAATCTTTTTTATTAGATATAATAAGGAGAAAACCTTCTATAGGTTGCATTACGTGTCACGCTGGCCAGGGACCTGGTTTTCCTTGTTCTAGCTTCTGAGTCTTGGTTCCTCTGACAACAGAAACAAAACACAAACAGTTAGCCGACAGAAAATATAACGCAAACAGATCTTGTTTAGCATGGATAATGCAATTTGCTTAGGTTTCTGTAAATTAATGTTGGTTTTAAAAAAATAACAGTAATGGTGATTAGAGACAAGTTCAAAAGCTGCTGTCCGAATCTTTGACTTTGTTGCATGGTCTTTTGTATAAGGCAAAAGTGTTTACTTCAGCAACAAACTGCTTCAGGCAGTTAAGAGTATGAATTTTACTCTGTTTCACAATTCTTAATCCACACAAGGCTTTAACCATATAAAACACCATGTGTAATAATCTTTAAATACTGATCTGTCGACAGATGCTGGAAACACAAGGGTGCATTTCCCCAGGATCAGATTCTAGTAAAAGACAAGTGTGCCCATCCTGAGATTTGGAACCCAAACGGCATGCTAATCAAGGCCCAGTTAATACATCTCTTACACAGGTGCAGACCACGTAAGCTACAACAGACTTTACATAATGCTTCATTAAAATCAATCCGGCTCTGACTGCGATGGCCGACAAGTGTTTGAGAAAATACACAGGTCTTGAGACTTCAGCCTTGAAGTTGAACAATCTTTCACACTGTGCTTAAATACGTCACCGGCCATCGTCACTCTATAGGAAAAAAAGAAAAGAAATGTCAAGTGAAAAAACGCGTTGGAATGGATGAGTGAACAATACACTTACAGTATGCACAAACCACAGCTGAGGTTCAAGAGAAACAGAACCATTGTTTCAACGATCAATTACCAGTGGCACGTAGATTTAGCAGAGATGTCTTATTACTCAAAATTCAATGGATATAAAATTTATCCTCACGTGTATTGATGTGCTCTCAAAATATGCTTGAGCTGTGTAAATAAAAGGCCAAGACAGGGAAAGAAGTTTCTCTGGGTTTTAGTTTGATCTTTAGACAGGGTCGAGTTCCTAAAAAGCTACAGACAGACCAAGGCAAAGAATTTTATAACACATTGGTACAAAAACTTCTAAGACAGAACAATATTGTACATTTTTGTCACGAACAGCGATGTAAAGGCCAGCATAGTAAAACGATTCAATAGCACCTTAAAATCCAAAATGTGGAAATTTTACATATGCCAATACTTTTCGGTATATAGATGTCCCGTCAGACTTTCTGCAGAGTTATAACCACAGTTTTCACACCACGATTAAAACAAGACCTGTAGATGTGACTCCTGAAAATGCTCCGAGTGTTTGGAAAACAGTCTGGTAGGGCCGGGCAAAGAAAATCTACTCCATGCACTTTGAAAATAGGTGATCATGTCCGAGTTTCAAAATTAAAAAGTGTATTCGAAAAGGCTATGAGCAGTCGTTTACAGATGAGATATTTATTATCGTGGACTCTTAAAATGGATCAAACCTGTCTATAAACTAAGATTACGCAGGTGATGAAATTCAAGGGCAATTTTATGCAGAAGAGTTTCAAAAAATAAACCCCGATGCTAACCAGGTGTACCGCATCCAGAAAATTAACCACTCACGGGCGTGGTAGAAACAAGCATGTGTTGGTAAAATGGCTTGGTTGGGACAAGAAATTTAACAGTTGGGTCAAGGCTTCAGAAGTGAAAGACAAGGAGTTGAGCAATCAAGAAAAAATGTCTAAAGTCAGAAATGGATTTTATAAAACACTGCTGAGTAATTCATCGGCCAGAACTTTTCCCAACAACACGACAGCATTAACCGTTCAGGTAGCCAAGACAATAGAACTGCCCAGAGACTGGGAAGTGGCACTGGTGGAACTGACTTACCCAAAAATGTTCAATTCCATCACCCAGGAAGCACAATTTACACTAATGAATGAGGAAACTAGAGAGTATGAAGTGACAGACCCAGAGACAGGATGTACAATAAGGTTTTAGAGAGAGAATCTATTACACACCCAAGGAAACTGGCAGTGCAGCCCAAACACACCATGGGCATCCCATTACCTCAGCCACCTTCCAAACCATACGCTTTATAAAGCAAATCATAAAGTAAACACCAAGGTGTCTTAAAAACAATAACTTTATTGTATATTTCAAGGACAC
>JANRMT010062840.1:10508778-10524077 GCA_026402145.1 Polypterus bichir lapradei | reverse complement strand
GCGTTTTTTAACAATATGCTTCTCGTGAATAAAGTACTGGGCTTGCCCACTCCCCTGTGTTACTGTGCCAAAATTGTATAATAAGTTCAAATAAAAACATTAACATACATGTACAGTAGCTTTGACAGGTTGAATGCTACTACCAAAATAAAAAGATTGTTTTAAAGAATGTTTTTGCATTATTTGAGATTACACTGTTACATGAAGTTAGTAATTTTAGAAAATAAAACCTTGATTTAAAGTTTTGTGTTTTTTTTTTTTTTTTTTTTTTTTTATTATACATTATTTTAGACCGTCATAAGGTAAATATAACTGACATCACAGGTTTTTTCACATACTAAATACTGGTAATGGTGACACAGTACAGCCACGGCTCAATTAAATCTTTTTGTGAGTTAAAGGTAACATTCATTCTCATTATTGTGATGCAGTTCTCACAAGTAGGTTTAACTCGGCTCTAACTCTAATTTCTGCCATTTCAAGTTGTCACCTTTAAGGTTTTTGTATCACTATTACCAGAAACAGTACAATGAAATTTTGAGCGTAGAGTACAGCCTTAGTGCGTGCAGGACGCATATTATCACTGACACGTTTTGCATTAGAACTATTGTTAAAGTATTCAACATTATGTCCTATGGTACTAAAACAAAAAAAAATAAATAAAATGGCAGAAGAATAACTTCATGTCATTATTGTTGTGATTTATCTATTTTCTCTCTTAACAATAAATAGGCATACAATATATGCAGTAACAGACTAAACAATTAATTAAGGTAAGATGGGGGAAGACTTTTGATTGAATTTCAGCTGACTTTCTGATTATGCCTTGCAGACTTGATGACAGAGATGATGGATATGTCCAGTGATCTGGTAGGAACCGGAATCCCTTTTCTTGATTATAAAATGTATGCAGAACGGATTTTCTTTCCTGGCCACCGAGAGTCTCCTCTACGTCGGGATCTGGATGTGCAGGACTGTCGTCGACAAACTGTAGAACAAGGACTTGTCCAGCTGTCTAACCTACTTAACAGCAAACTATTTCTGACTAAGGTGAACAGACTGAATAAATTGAATTCAAAACTTCAGTAATAGATTTTCACACAATTCGTGAGTAATCCATGTATATTTCAAGGAGACAAGTAACATGCTGTTTTCACAATTGGTTAGTTATTAAACTTTCATACATTGCTGTTGGCAAAAATAAGAGGGTGTAGAGTTTCTTTGCATCCCAGAGCTGATTTACATTTTGTGCAATGTAAATTAAGGCTGATCTGGATAAGGATAGCATGGTATATTGAAAACCATGAAGCATTTAAAGATTGTACACCATTGCTTTATGGGAACATTAAATAACAATACAGCTCTACTGTATATATGACAAGCAGAGTTCTTTTTCAAAATACGCCCTTTCACAAATCATTTTAGGATTCATCATTGTTTCTACCCACCTGCTATCCTCCTGTATCTACAGCTGTAGTCATTGCATCAACTGTAGACCAGCTGCTGTTTGTCATACTGCTACTGAAGTTGCCATCTTGCTCAGGAACTAAATGTAGTGAAATGTTTCCTGTGCTGAACAATCAGTTTTTTTCCCTATTGTATGAACTTGTCCTTTATTGGTAATAGTGCAAATATCTTGTGTAATGATTTTTCTGTCACTTTGATTAAGGTGTCATCATTATAATACTACATTTACTATTTTAATATGTGACATTTGTGAAACATGAAAAGGCTGAGACTGCCCCAGTTTATATTAAATAGAAATTACAGTGACTTTGTCTACCAGCTTTAAGAGAGAAGTGGTTACAAGCAATAGAAATGTGAGAATCTAAAATTGCCTCTTTACTTGTTTGCACACTTTGAATATTGTCTATGTCTTTTTCAGCCTTCTTAGTATTTGTATCCCTCTGATGATGTCTGCATATTTCACAGGTTTACCAATTATGTCATAGTATTTGTCATTAATATAAGTTAAAAGCAGTAAAAGGTCTAGAAACAGATTCCTGACTTACTCCAATAGTGACCTCACCCACTGTGGAGCCTTCACCACTTATCTGTACTCTTTGTCTCCTGTCTGTTTACCAGCTTAAAATCCAGTTTCGTTATGTTACCCGAAAAGTCATTGATGTCTAGCTTTAAAAGTAATCAACAATGTGGAAATGTATCAAATGTTTTTTGAAAGTCAAAGTAAATGGTGCTGTACATGTTGATGTCATGTACTATTTCATGTGTCTACTCAGATTTCAAATCAAATGAATAATCTGTTTGTGGTATTTTTCTTTAGTTTATCCACACACTGGAGTGTCAGCGTACCTTTTCCCCTCGAGATCGGGCCTATGTGGCTTCCTTGCTGACCGTCTCTCTCCATGGCAAGCTGGAATACTTCACAGACATCCTGAAAACTTTACTTAATGACTTAGTGGAGCAGTATGTTGCAAAGAATCCTAAACTGATGCTAAGGAGGTAAGTTTAAGTTTTAAAGCAATATTATGAGTAACATGTTAGACTTGATTTAAAAACAGGCTATTAAATTTTGCTATTCATTGAGAATGAGATATCGAGTATTTGAGTATTGAATGTCTGAGGTATGATGGTGCAGCTGGGAGGTGTATGCACCACCTGTTGTTTCAGGGTTATTGTGTATTTTCCAGATATTTTATTATAGGTAGGCCCAGGGATCAAAATGGAGTTCTTCATGGATAGATGTGTATTAATTCTACCATGGTCCCTTCCAGTGTTCTGTCAGCTTTGGTGGGTGCTTGGGTGTGCAATTTTCCATTTCACTATTTCCTATTACTGCTTCTTTTAGAGGTCTTACTAATTAACTCTAAGCTGCCACTTACATTTTATACTTTGCTCCTTTTCTTTGTTTTAATTTTGTTTTAAAATGCTTTGTTTTCTGATTCCTTCTTTGTATTTTTGTTTTCATATCCCATGAACATTACTAAATTATAAATAGTTTACCTTTTTTAGTCTGACTTTTACAATGCTGATATTATTGAGACTTCCCTCTTAAAGCCATTCATATTTTGCTCATATAGATTCAATTCCCACTGTTTATAATTTTGATGAACCACTGTGCAGTATTTACTGTAAAACTGTAAATTGCAGGCCCTGTATGCAAAAATTGAACACTTCCTTGTTCTGCAGTTATTGTTTTTGCCTTAGTAAGTCGGAATTTTGTTTCCATTGGTTAAGGTTTCTTCTAGATTCCCAAAATATTGTGTTATTGCCACTTTACTATTCATTTTCTAAATTTGTAATGATACACATAATTATATGTTATATTATATATCTGTGAGTGTATATGTGTGTGTATACATCTCTATATATATTTATATATATGTGTGTGTGTATGTATATATACGTGTGTGTGTGTGTGTGTGTATATAATTGATGAAAAGGAATGCCATAAAAGATGCAATATCTCGTTCAGTCTAGACGAGGCGCATGCCTTGTAATGAAATGACTCAGAACTTGATTGCTGTACCTTTTCAACTAAGTAATTCAAGAGAAATGTGCATATGTGCCAAGCTCACACAAAAGTAATGCCAAAGATGATGAAAGCAACTGGTAGCTTTCCTGTCTCTCTTGGGGAAGATCAAGCTCTAGCAATCTTCTAAAATGTCTTTTAGCATTTGATACAGTGGTCCTTTTTCATGCAAAGAGGTAAAGGACCTATAGATAAGTACTAGACAGTTCATAGAAAGAGGCAAGCAAAGTTGCAATAAACCTGAATTTGTGCACAGTTTTGTGAGGAGGAATGAACCTCTGAGTAGGCCAAACACATACACACACACACACACACAGGACAAAATAATGAAATGCCAGAGCAGATGACTAGAAAAAGACTGATGATTAAGCACTGAAGTAAATTCAGTACTCTCTTAGGTTTTGTAGAACAAGCAGAGTTAACTCTGTTCAAATGGGAGCAGAGTTGTTGCTAACAAGCTAGAAACTCAAACAGCAAGGGGAAAAGCCTTCAGAGAAAAGTGGAAGACCAGCTAGTTAGCATCACAGTATTTTTCAAATGTTCATTTTTTTCCCTGTGCTTAAAATTCATTAAAAAAAAAAAAAAAAAGTGTTTTTAGCGAGCGGTTTCTAGCACTATAGCGCAAACTATTGCAGTGTTAGTTTTCTTTGTTGTTCAAGGTTTTCTCAGTGTTATTCAATTTTTTTACATTTAGTTTACTATTACGCTGTGCATTCTATGGTATAGTTAACTTTATTTGTGCTTAAAAACTAAAAAAAATATATATTTACATACAGTTTGTATGGTCTGGAATGGATTAATTGTATTTACATACAATCCTATGGTGGAAATTGCTTCGGTTCACGACCAAATTGGTTTACGACCAGAGTTTTGGAACGAATTATGGTCGTGAACCGAGGTTCCACTGTATACTAATTTGCATCTAACAATGTGTTTAAAACTTTGAGATGCTGATTTCATCCTGGTTAATGTCTCAGAATTGCATTTCTGCTTTCGTTTCTTGTCTGATTTGACATTGATTTTAAAAATTCTGAGTTTAAACATGTTAATCAGTTTCAGGGGCTAAATTGTCCTATTTTTAACTTATCTTTGTGTTGCTCCACTCTCAGCCTTTATTTTGCAGCCTCTTGCTTACCTCAGGACAACAAAGCCTTTTTAACCCATGCCGTACCAACTTCCTTTTCTTCTTTTTATTTTAACTTCTGTTTGTTTATCCTCTCTACACAGTTCTTAGAAGATTGCTTTTATAGGCACTGTTTAAAATAAAGTAATTTATTTATTAGTTTAGAAATTAAAACAGTTTTATTGGTCTGCAACGGTTTTGTTTCTATGTGCCAAAAATGAGTTCCAGGAATGCATCTTAAAGAGAAATCTGAGTGAGTTCTAAATTCAAAGTGAGGGTGGAAGAAACGTCTTAATAATGCCAAAATAGAAAGCCGCCATGTTTTCTTTAGAGACATACAGCCTATGCTAACAGTGAAATTCTGTGCAACAGGAAACAGTGTTGACCTATCATTTTTTTTATCGTTAGTTTCTCCTTGTTGTATACTTCTGTCGCTATCATTGCTCATGTCTGGCTCCTATAATGATATGTCATGTTGAACAACTTGGTATGCCTTTCCCTATTAAAAACAGAATATACTCAGACTGACCCGGAAGAAAAACTGATTGATCGATCGATCTATCTACCTACCTACCTACCTGCTGTTCACGCGAGAACTACTTAACAGATTTAGATCGGGTTTTTTTCTATAATTTGCTTGAACATTCCGGTTGATTTTGCAACTTCTCTAATTGCGCTAAGTATCATAGTTTGATTGCAGTACTGATTTAATTACGAGTCTGAGAGAGAGAGGCTGTGGGCCCGGGGGAGGCGGGACCCTCCTCACTTACACGGCAGCCTCCGTTTGAGTCGCTCTACCTCTCAACATGTGTTGGATTGTATCTTGCTTCCGCTTAGCTAATCTACAGATTATTAAGGAGTAACTTTTGACATTTTTGAGAGAGAGAGGTCAGAGCTACGCGTGTGTTTTAGAGGGTAGCTGCTGATTGCTGGAGATATCACGGCCACATGCTTTTCTCCCCACGCTCTCCCATCAGAGCTGAACACGATCAGATACAGTGCCAATGTTTGACGTTGGAGCAGATTTTTTTTTTTTTTTTTTTATTGACTTTTAAAGTTTGTCCTGTTTCATTACTATGTGGGCAGTGCCACGGGGGACAGCTAATGTAGTATATAGTGCCTCTGAGATTGTTTTTGCATCATTAAGCTGTTCCATATTTATAGAATTTGTTCACTTATTATTCAAGTGTCACATCATACTAACCATACACAGTTCTTTTGCTAAATATGATCATTTGAGTCTACAGCAACAGAATGGGAGAATAAACTTTGTTTTTTCAAACTGACTTACAGGACTGAAACTGTGGTAGAAAAACTGTTAACCAACTGGATGTCAATTTGTCTTTATGCCTTCCTCCGGGTAAGTAAACCTGCATTATATATATATTAAGTAGTACCTTTCTTGTTTAATACCACTGGCTGAAAACTTCTCTAAGAATTGCAAAAGGTTGTCAGAAGACAATTTAAAGTTGATTCTATTTTGTTAAAAAAAACACACACACACTACTAATCAAAACAGTGTATTTATGATTTTTAGTTGTGTGTTTTTCCTTCTCCTCTGTAGAATTAGTTTTTATCCACTGTTTGCCATTCATGTGTTAACTGTCTTAACTAAAATTTCCTTTTAGAATTTGTCAGACTCCACCAGTGCCCTGAAACTTGCGGTTACACATTTACCTTTTCCAAAACCTATTAGTGAGCTTCCCCAAACCACAAATGTGATAACTCCTGTGACTGCCATTGATTGTGATTCACATTCAAGTAATTTAAGTGTGTAATGTCCGCAGAACAAACCCATACACAAGAGTAAAGGCCAGTATTTTAACAGATGAAGGAAAAAATAGGCAAACTATTCTGGGTACATCTAGTTCATGTTGACATTACTGTATTATCATCTGATGGCAGCCATTTCTGGACCAGTGTTTAGTGGGAGAAACCATTATGTTTATGTTCATGGAGAATTTCACTTGGAAACATTGAAAACACTTTGACAGCTTCGTCATCACATTTTTTTTTTTTTTTTGTCTGTTACAGGATTTTGCCGGAGAGTCTCTATACATGCTTTTCCGAGCAATAAAGCACCAAGTTGACAAAGGGCCTGTTGATGCCGTCACCGGTAAAGCCAAGTACACCTTAAATGATAATCGTCTACTCCGGGAGGATGTGGAATACCGCACTCTGGTAAGAGGTTTATAGAAGACCTGAAGAAACTAACAGTTGTCTGAAAAAGGCTATAATTACAATTTTAAGGGTACTCTTTTTTTTTTTCTGCTTTGAAAATATATTATGAAACTATTAAATACAGGGTTAGGCACACGCACTGATGCAGTGCATTGCCGCACCCACCACACGACAAACCAATTCAGGATCCAGATTAGGACCAGAGTGCAGCCATGCAACAGGTGATACCTCAGCACCACACTAGTTCAGATGGAGTGGAACAGTGTGAGGTTTTTTTTATGGTGGCTGGAGTGCCAATTCTGCCTCCAACCCCTAAGTTTTTTCCTCCAGGTTGGAGGGCCTACATGCAGGGACAGATGCAGATTAACGTCATACCCAGGATAGAGCAATTGCAGGTTAAGGGACTTGCTCAAGGGCCCAACAGAGCAGAGACCCTTTTGGCATTTTACGGGATTTGAACCGGCGACCTTCTGATTGCCAGTGCAGATCCCTAGCCTCAGAGCCACCACACCACAGGAGGTTTAAAATTGCTATTTGATCATTTCATAAAGTTAAAACGATACATTTTTGTATACAGTATTTTAAAATTGTTTTAGACTGTTTGATGTAATATTCTTCACATTTGCATATGACAATCTCCAGTATTAATATCCTAGGGTGGTTAGTGCAAATTGCTGTGTGCTACTCTGCAAAATAAAGTTTTTTCATTCATGTTTACAGTTATTTTGAGTTTTGATTTTATTCTTGAGGACTGTTCATGTTTAACAAATTTATACAAGATATTACATGATATGCATTGTTTATCGTCACTAGAGTTTAATGTTCTTAAAATACTAAGAAGAAACAGTATTCGGTACAAATCAGTAACTTGCATTCATTTGACCCTTGTGTGTTCTAGGGTTGTCACAGTGCCAAAATTTCAAACTTTAAATACAATACTAAGGAAAGTATTGAAATTCATTACCATGTTTGATGCCCAATACAGTATGTAATGTAACTCAGTTAAACAATTATTATATAAATATGTAAATAAAATCTGAATATGAATCTGTATTCATTAAAATCTTTACATTGATGAAAACAAATAGAAATTTTAGTTATCAAATGCAAATACTTCATAAATCATAAGTCATGCACTCTTTTGTGAAAGGTAACAGTTATGTAAATAGAAAAAAAAAAGTAAACAAGTTTAAATCTGATAACATTGATGAAAACAAATACTATTAGGTGGTACAGTGAAATTATATATTATATTATATTATATATATATATATATAAATGCTGCTTGAATAAGCAGTGCAGTCTTTTGGAAACAGTATACATAAAAATATTACAACAAATATTAAATAAACACTCAAGTAAAAAGGAACATTAATGTGTTTTGTAAAACAGTAACTAAAACCTTAGATTAATGAAACAAAGGTAATAAAATTGTTCAGAAAAGTAACACATAAACAGACCACTAACTCACTTAAAGGCTATGCGTAAATAAAAGAAAGTAATGCGCCACAGCAGCACACTTAGTGCCAAGATTTTAAAAATCATTGGAGACCCAGTGCTAAATAGTCTTTCCCCAGAATGCACAGCACAGACTAAAACTGGCTCCTAGGTAAACATAATTGCAGACCCCTGTCTTCACACGTTAAATGTTTGAGTACAAAAGACACTTGAACCTATGGGAAAAAAACAAATGTCCCATTCCTACTTCAAACACAACGGTTCAACTTCAACTCTATTGTCATATGTACTCAGTACAATGAAAATCTTATTCTACGAGTCCTCCAGATATTGAGAAGAATACACAACAATAAACTAAAAACACTTGCAAAATCCTGCACGTCTAAAAACTTAAGAACACTAGTAAGACAGACAAACAAAGACAGTTGCAGGAGGCTTACACAGAGACGTTACAGACTTATACTGATGAATGTCCTTTTTCTTATTATTATTGACTTGTCGGTCTTTCAACTGTTTGGCTAAATTGGTGGTTTGCCCTGTTTGTCAATTAAGCATGCTGATGAAGGCTCCAATGATGCTGGAAGTGCCAACTTTTTTTAACACCTGTCAGTGGGGGAAAATATGGCTACAACTCTAGCCTTGCCCATTGGTAGCCTACTAGGCTCAATTGTCAAAAGCCAGAACAAACCAGAAGAGCATTCGTAATGTAGAATCAGTATAATGAGAAATGAGTATTGTAACAATTTTTAAAATGCCACATTCAACATTGTGATAGTTTTAACAACTCTAGTGTGTTCTAAAATGCCATTTGTCTTTTACAGACTCTTAATGTTCTCATGCAAGGAGCAGGGAATGACAGTCAACCCATGCAAACAAAAGCACTGGACTGTGACACAATCACACAGGTTAAGGAGAAGATCCTGGACCAGGTTTACAAAGGGACATCTTACTCCCACCGACCTCACACAGATTCCTTGGATCTTGGTACGTATCGATTGGTGAATGAGAATGTCAAAACTTCACAAAGGGAGAAGACTTTATACCATCTTGCTCATTAAAAACAATTAAAAAATAGTGGCCATGCACTAATTGGTAATCTAGTTTTGCTTATATAGCAAACCTCCCCTGCTGAAGAATTATTCCAAGTTAACATTTATCTGCACCTGCATGAAATTGGAGCAGAGAGAAGGTAGAGGATATGAAAATACAATCTGGTTTGCAGGAAGGATAATGAACAAGCTGATTAAATGGAGGTTAAAGGATTTTCCATGACCTTGGAAATTCAAGCTACATCAGCAAATATATGGTCTCCCTGTATAGCTGGTTTATCAGAATGACAAGCATATGCACTTCATAAGCCATGTAATCGTGTAAAGAAAACGAACATACGGGGTTAATTTGGCAGTCCATTGTATGAAGGCTTAACTGGAATCCTCTGTGCTATGCCCACCCTGCATTTAACAAACAACTTCTCCTTCTAACCAGATAATGCATTTTGCAAAAGAGACACTATATCTATTTTATGGTAGTGAAAAGACTAAGAGTCAAATTCAGTGTCCACGCCAGTTATGGCTTACACCCAAGGTGCAATTGTCATACTTGATTTGTCATTGAGCAAACATATTCTGGCAGGTACTATTCTGAAAAGCGCTATCAAAAGTTTAGGATCTATGGTATGCCCAGAAGTGTTATACATAACCCATTCAGCTATATATGGTTACTGTTATGATTCAGCATACTTTGAAAATGTATTTCTCCTTAAATACATTTTTGTGCTGACTTGTGGAAGTTGTTCTGGAGGTTTTTGCCATCTACAGTTTAATGCCAGTGCTAAAATACCATTTTGAACCATGTTCAATAAAAATAAAATGTATGTACATTTGACACTATCTTGTTTTTCATGAGTGCTGCCATTTTATAATACCATCATCCCAACACATTGATAGGTGTGTGGCTTCAGAGGGTGCAAAAGTTTGCATCATTATTGTGAAGATATGAAAGCTGGCATTTAATTACCTGCACTTTCCAAGATTGTTAAATAAATCCTAAAGCCTTTTTAAAAGCTCTTATAGAATTCTTGCTTTCTGAACTTTCCTCTGAATTATGACTGATTTTTGCCTAATGTTTGCATTTGGTTGTCTGTCTTTAGTCTTCCTGGTTTTGGCTGATGCTTATTTTAGTATGTTAGTCTCCTAATCTTTCCTTATTGCTTACTGTTTGGGTCTAACACTTTTGCCTGTGTGGCAGTACAGATGTACTCAGAAAAGGTGGTCAGATAAAGAAGAAACTTAAAGAAGAGAGAAGGGGTAGGGAGTGAGTTACGTTGTTTCAGCCTGAGCTTCTTGTTTGCATATTATATAAAAGTTTCTTTGCAAAGAATTATGCTTAGGGCAGAGTTGTTCTAAAGATCTAGATACATTAGGCAAATGCTAAATACTGGGTAATTTGGTGAAACAAGTTTGCCGTAATACTTTTTGCTCAAGATATCATCTACACTGCTATGTTTCTCTTAATGAGCTCAGAACTATAAGACTTTTACTGTTTCCATCAGTTCATGGATAAAGAGGCAACAGACAGTAACATATAAACAGAAAGAGGTGTAAGATATGGCAAACCATTCTGGCATATATGATTTGATTCCTGAATCCCAAATCTGAATATTTGACGTCATATAGCAAAATGAAAAATTAAAGCATGACCCCCTCCTACCTAAAGCAGCATTTTTTTCCAGTTAGGACTCTTTAATAGTCTAAATAAACAATATAGGAAATCCATCCTACTTCCTACAATGAATTAACTAATGCAAATGTTAATTCAGAAATTTTACTGGGCAATAATTGGCTCTTGACCGGGATGGTCTTACATCCAGAATTTGTATAAAACTAATCCATTACATGCAGTATATTAATGAAGTGATGTGTCTGCATAGACACCCAAAACAACATGTCATCAACACAGAGGAATACCTTCTGCAGACACTTGTCCTTCAGAAATCCCATCATGTTTGGTTTATTGTACAGATAAATAATGTAGTACTTTCTAGACAATTACAATATCTATAATATTGTTACCCAATAAAAATAGACAAAATCAGTAGCAAAAAGTCTTTGAAGATCATTTACAGTTATATTTGCTGTATATAAGTAATATAGAAGTTAGGAATAAAAGTAAGTTTTCAACTCGGTACTTTATTACATAAAGCCATACTTGGTCACATTTCACTATAAACTTAATTTCAGTAGTGTAGGATGGTCTTGTTCATACCACTTGCTCGTTCAGTGGAATGTGAAAAAGCTGCATACCTAGTGAAATAATGTAATTAAGAATTCTTCTGACAATCTTTATTTCAGAATGGAGGTCTGGTGTGGCAGGCCATCTTATCCTGTCAGATGAAGACTTAACATCTGTTGTCCAGGGGAACTGGAAGCGACTAAATACTCTGCAGCATTATAAGGTGAGTCAAAAACATTATTCTGGGGAACACAGTTTTGTCCGTGTTCCTCCTCTTCTTATCCTTTATATTAATTTTAGTACTGTATATTGATATGTACCCAGCAGGTAACAAAGAACCTCAGAGTATTTTTTTTAATTTTTAAACCTATTTTTCTTATCCAGTATGTTTCTTTTTTTTGTGTGTAACTAAGAGGCAATCTTTTATTTACTATGGTGATTTTTATCTCTGTCTATCTGTAAAATCGAGTATTTTTTTTCTCATAACATGATTATTATATTTCATCCCTAGGTACCTGATGGTGCCACAGTGGCTCTTGTCCCACGAAACAGCAAGCATATACATCATGAAAACCATGATTACATGGCTGGTGAAAGTAAGAAACCTGATTTTGTTTTCTTGCACAGATAACAAAGAAATGCATAATACGTGAAGGCTAATTCAGATAAGAGCATATCAGCTTTTGTAAAACCTTATATTGTACATCTTAGTATAGACAATGGTATATTATTACGGGGAAAAAACAGTTTATCTTTGTTTATATTTAGTTTCTGTCAGTGATAGATTATTGCAGGCCACACATTTTTCAGTTAATAGGTGGATAGATGAAGCAGTGGCAGCTTCAAAGGAGAACTTCGTTAGATGGTCAAATGAAGATAACGTTGTTCTGTTATTTTCTGAAGGGCCCTGTTGAGATTACATTATTATTCTGTTATTCTCTCAAGGTTCTTTGTGTTTCTGAGCTGTTCATCTTGCTACTGTTTAAAAGTAAATATAATTCTAAAAATGTGAATGCATAGTTCTCAATCATTGTTACTGTGCTTTTCATATCACAAGCAAAACACGTGCTCAGGCTTTGCATTTCCTTGACTCTGCATTTGACCAATCTAAAGTTTTTTTAACCAACTTATTAAATGGAGTATTCTATAATGTATCCATAATAGACCATGTAGCATGACACCAATCAGATATTTGAAATACCCCCTCTGGAAACTTGAATGATTTCTTCTTCTAGAGTAAATTCTTCTTTCTTTTTTTTTCTGTTTAATTCAGGAATTATAAAATTCCTGCATTAAAACAGATAAAATCTAATGGTGTTTTATAGGAGCTGTACATTTCAAATTGTTCTTCCTTTCAGAAACTCCCATGTTAGAAGACGCTGACGAAGGTGGCATTAAACTTTGGCACCTTGTTAAGGCTAGTGAGGAGCCAGAACTGCCCAAACACCGTCGTGGAAGTCTGCGGGAAAGAGAACGAGCTAAAGCCATCCCTGAAATTTATTTGACACGTCTTCTGTCTATGAAGGTTCTTATTTACATACCTCTCCTTTTTGCCCCTTGGGGGAATTTGTATGCTAATAAGTTCACATTTTGCACTTTAAAGGATTATTATGCAATATTGGAGAATGAAGTTGATAGATTAATGCAGAACTATGTTTAAGCCATTCAATTAAAAAGCACTTGTAGCATAATGTACAGACGGCTTTCATAGCATTATTATTGATCTTGAGAGACTTTGGGTTACAAACGAGTTTCATTTCTGTGGACGCTCTTAACCTGATTTTATATGTAAATCTGAACTTGTACTGAAAAGTGTCCATTAATGGGAAATCTGAAACAATGCATAATGCATTGTTGCCTATTTTTCAGAAAAAAAGTTAGTTATTAAAAAAGACAGTGAAGCAATGTTACTGAACTTTAAATAATAATACACAAATAATCTGAAATTTGAGTTTGAACCTCCAGTATATAGAGTGTTTTGAACTTACACTTTAACATTCTATAGTTTTCATAATGACACAGTACATCACAGAGTTGAAAAAGGTGTAATAATGGCACTAAATTACCAGCAACTGACAATTTTGAGACAGGTGCTGCTTCTGCTTAACATCGCTCAGGATGTCCCACTCTCATCGTCTATACTTCCTGAGATTGTGTGGCTGGGAAGTGTACTTGGGACAATGTGAATTTGAAGTGGTGGATTCTACCACACCTTAAGCAGCCAGCTAACTGGTTACCTTTGAAATAGTTTCTTGTGTAGATGCATACACACCTTTTTCATTTGGTAAGACACATAAATAAAATTAAATGATTTAAAATGTTGACAAAAAATACTATTTACTACACTGTACTATACATCAGCATTAATGACAGCTACTAGATATTCATCCACACCAAAACTAATTTCTTTCATTTATAGTTAAACAGAAGTCGCTAATAGAAAATTAATTTAAAATTCAGTTGACAAGAAAAGAATTGCAATTTTGCTTGTTCATGTTTGCAGAATTGCTGTAAGACATGAGATTGCCCCGACCTCAGACCCACCTGTATAGGATTAACATGCACTGTCAGTGTCAAAGAGGATGTTTGCCATTACGAAACATGTTAAAACATCCTTGATTCGTTGTCAGGTTTCTTAAGGGCCGAATCCAAATCATCTTCTTTCTGATCATAGGGAACTCTCCAGAAGTTTGTAGATGACCTGTTTCAGGTTATTCTAAGCACAAGTCGCCCAGTCCCTCTTGCAGTGAAATACTTCTTTGACCTCCTTGATGATCAAGCTGTGAACCATGGCATTTCTGACCCTGAAACCATACATATTTGGAAAACAAACAGGTATGCTTATTATATGTTCTTCATAATTAAGAAGTCAACTTTTTATGATGTTTCGTATTTTCAGATGTGACTTTATGCAATATATGGGGCACAACCAAATTCTGTATTCCACATTTTTACTTTTACAGTTTACCCTTGCGTTTCTGGATCAATATCATCAAAAACCCACAATTTATCTTTGATGTCCAGGCTTCAGATAATGTGGATGCTGTGTTGTCAGTCATTGCACAGACGTTTATGGATTCCTGTACAATTGCCGAGCATAAACTGGGACGGGTATGTGCTAAAAGATGACAACATACTTTTAAAATTTTTTATTTTCTGTGTATGTTTTTCTCAATGTTTGTTTTTTTCATTTCTTGTTCATTTTCATAAAAACCTTGATACTAATTTAGTGCAAAGATATTTGACTGCTTTTAATCATAGGTTGTGCTTGATGTTCAGGAGAGATGTAATTGTTAAATAATAATGTGTTCAAAGCAGATCTGTGACAATTTTAAGTAGAAGTTATGGCCTTGTTCCTAAAGAACTCAATTTTAAAATAAAAAAGTAAGTATCATCTCTTAAGTGGCCCACCATGCAACCCTGAGCAAGTTATTAAAGTCATCTGCCAACTTGATTTTTACAAATCTGAAAATTGTAAAGGAAAACACAATGGGAAGTAATTTGAAATGATAATGATCTTACAATGTAACATATAAAATTAAAATGACTGACTGAGAAAATATTTTGAAATATTGAACCCAATGCTTTATTCTTAGCATGCATTGAGGGAAGTCCATTAGTATTCCTATCTTAAATTTAAAGATTTCAGACCTCCCATTATGTATTCAAATGTAACATTCTTACTTTTATCTGCCACCAATCTGTCCAAGCCTGTATGCTATTGAGATCATTTGTTTGTTTATATATATATATATATATATATATTTATATATATATATATATATATATATATATATATATATATATATATAT
>JANRMT010062840.1:10468779-10508768 GCA_026402145.1 Polypterus bichir lapradei | reverse complement strand
TATATATATATATATATATATATATATATATATATATATATATATATATATAAATATAATATTTATAGAGAGAGAGAGAGCAGGGACTCCACCAATGGCCCCTGAGTTACTCCTAATATCACCCAATTCTGATGAGGGTCCACAAGGAACAACCCTCTGCTTCCTGGGTTTTAGCCAAATCTGTACCCATCTACACACTACACCCTGAGCTCCCACGTATTTTATTTTAATGCCCAACTTCTCATGTGGGACCTGCTCACTTTATCAAGTGTATGTATATTGGTATGTTTTGTGGGCTACATGATATTTAATAAATTCACCTGCAATTTATTTAATGATTAATATTGGGGTTGTCTTGTAAAGACATGAGAGATACTGTATAAAGGTATCCATTTTTGCGTATATACATATTTGATTTATGTAGAAATCGAGACATGTAGATTGTGGCACTCTTCGCGGATGATCAAAGACGAGGCCTGTCTTGACTTGAGGCCAGTGCTTTATTTCTTAAGACACTTTCCAACTCAATCATCAGTTTTTTTTTTCTTGTAGGACTCTCCAATTAATAAATTGTTATATGCCAGAGACATCCCTCGATACAAGCAAATGGTGGAAAGGTAAATGTTTCTTTAATTTATTGAGCAGCAGTATGGTTTTCGGTTAATACTTAAATTTATGCCCGATTAATTTCTGTTGATGGGAGGGAAGAAAGCTATCTGTTTCTGAATATCTGAAAAGTGCCTCAGGGCCTAAACAGAAAATGAATTTTTGGCACATGTGGAAAGTTGTTTTTAAATTACTGTTCGTTTAACTGTTTAAATATTTCATGCTTTGTATTTGATGAAACCAAGATATATTTTACATTTACGATACTTTTGGTGGTGTTTATTTAGACTTTGTAAAGTATAAGCAAACCTTAAGTGCTGGAAAGTAAACAAACCTTTTAAAAACTCCCATCAATGATAGGTACCTGTGTTTTTAAAACTTGTTCTGCTAGATGGCAGTCAAGAGGCATGCCAAGTCAGTGCATTGCCTAGAGTACGTTTTATGTTTAGGATGAAAAAGTGTTCAGCAGCATAGCCTCAGAATATGATCTTAATATGTTTATTTTTTGAATATTACATCAAATAATTGCATTGAAAGAAGATACTGATTACAACAGATACTTCATGCACTCTGAGATATAAAAGCAATACTGAATTCATCTGGGCGCAACATTTTTTTTTCCACATAAATTTTTTGCATTCAGGATGTTTCATAAATTTTTAGCTGAAAATATTTTAAATTGAAAATTATTAATACAAGTACCTTCAGAAAAATATTAAGCCCCTTTCACTTTTTTCACTTTTTCCTTTGTTGTAGCCTTGCGTTAAATCTGTTTCAATTCATTTTTCAATCATCAAGTAACACTCAGTGGCAAAAAAATCAGTTAGAATTTTCTGAAAATGTATTAAAAAGAAAAAAACTGAAACTATTACACTGAAAAAACCCTTTACTAAACACTTTGTTGAAGCAGCTATGACAATGATTTCAGCCTGTAGTCATCTTGGGTAAAATGCAACAGCACACCTGAATTTGCAGATTTCCTCCTTTCTTCTCTGAGTGTCTCTCATGCTCGGTCAGGTTAGATCAAGAGAGTCAGTGGACAGCTTATTTTCATGTCTCTCAAGAGAAGTTCGACAGGTTTGAGGTCTGGCCTCTGGCAATGGCCAATCAAGAACATTGCCAGAGCTGCCCCTAAGCCTCTCCTGTACTTTTGTCTTTGTGCTTAGGGTCATTTTCCTGTTGGACTGTAAACCTTTGGCCCAGTCCAGAGCGTCTTAGAGCAGATTTTTATTAAGCTATCTTGGTACATTGCTCCATTCAGCTTTCCTTCAGCTCTGACTATTTTCCCAGTCCCTGTTGCTGTAAAACATCCCCACACCGTGATACTGCCACCGTCATGCTTATCTTGAAGTTGTATTGCCCAGGTGATGTGTGCTGCCTGGTTTTTGTCAGATGTGATGCTTAGACTTAAAGCCAGACGGTTCAATCTTAGTTTCATAAGACCAGAAAATTTTGTTTCTTATAGATGGAAAGACCTTTAGGTGCCTCTTTGCAAACTCCAGGCAAGCTTTCAAGTGTAGTTTGGCCATTCAGCTTAGATAACTGAAGTATTGCAGTGGTGATTAATCTTCTAGATGTTTCCTCCATCTCCACACAGGAACTCAGACTGAATGACCATTGGGTTTTTGGCAAACTCTCTTACCCTTCTTCCATGGTTCCTTAGTTTAGCTGGTTGGCCAGAACTAGGAAGAGTCGTGCTTGTTCTAAACTAGAATAGTTCAAAAATGATGGAGGTCACTGGGCTCTTCAGTACTGCATACATTTTTGTGGACTTCCCCAACTCTGTACCCCAACACTATCCTGTCTGTAAGCTTTGCAGGCAGTTCCTTCAATCTCATGCCTTTGTTTTTGCTCTGATGCACATTGTCAGCTGTGGGACATTATATGGACAATGCAGGTTATTTTCTAGTAATGGAAAACTGACAACTTTTTTCCCCCTGCACAGATATTTGAGGTGACATAAGAGGCATGGAGAATATTTAGTTTGGAAGTCAAAGGGTTGAGTAGCTGCTGTTTGCAGATGTCCTATTTGCATCATCAAACAGAACTCCAGCACTAACAAAAGCATCATGCAGTAGAGAGTGATGGAGCTAGGGTGGGAATTCCATCCATCCATCATCCAACCTGCTATATCCTAACTACAGGGTCACGAGGGTCTGCTGGAGCCAATCCCAGCCAACATAGGGCGCAAGGCAGGAAACAAACCCCGGGCAGGGCGCCAGCCCAGGGGGGAAGTGTTACCCCTAAATCTGAAATCATTCTCCTCTTCTGGAAAAGAGAGGCTTGCTTCCTGAAGACAGACAGGGAGGAGTTTATGTACTTCTGGATATTGCTCACAAATGAGGACTGTAGCAGTCATTAAACTGAACAACAAATTGACATGCTGGACTTACAGACATTCTACAGCACTGTGGTGGTGAAATGAGAGCAATTGTAGGTCATTGGACAGATCTTTCCACTTAACCAAAAAGATTGACTGGTACTAGATGAAATAAGATTATTGAATAAATGGCAGGGCTGACTCTCCGTGATTGGGTGCAGAGCCCAACAATCTTAAAAAATCTTTAAGTAGAACTGCTGCTTCTCCGGTTGAGTACTGGTAAATATTTTTGTTGCGATCACTCGGACTAGGTCATTGTGAAAGCTCAACATTATTTATTACCTTCTAAATGAAAAGATATATTTAATAAAGAACCATTTTATCTGTTCCATTGTTCATTTTTTTGTTCTTGAGCTGTTATTTCTCATTTTACTTTCTAACATTTTTGTTTTAAGTGTTGCATATCTTAAGTGCATACAGATGCAAGTTTCTTCTAACATGATTATTGCCTTAACAGGTACTATGCTGATATAAGACAAACCATCTCTGCCAGTGACCAGGAGATGAACTCTGCTCTAGCTGAACTGTCCAGGGTAATAAATAATAACTGAATTAATGCAACTTTTAATTCAGGACTGCCACGTGATCTTAAACCAGGCAAAATACATTTATTTTATTTTTTTGTTTGTTTTTCTAGAACTACTCTGGTGAACTGAATTACTTGGTTGCTCTTCATGAGCTTTACAAGTACATTAACAAGTATTATGACCAGGTATGTTTCTTTTAAACTTTAGTTGTTTGTTTGATACATGAACTGTTGATAATCTGTTCACCACCTACTATAAATAACTTTATCTAGTTCCGGAATTCAGATAAAAGTGTTAAGGAAAAAACGATTCCAATACTGTCAAAGTCCTAGTTATTTCCAAAACCCATTTTGCACAGAAAAGGCAAGTCTTTTTTGCTCATTAATTTATTTAAATTTATAGTTCAGTGTTTTTCCATCCCCGTATATCTTCAGCAGGAAAGTGGCTGGGATTTGACTCTGTGTCTGGTATACCTCATTATTTAGTAGGCTTACTTGGTGAGAAGCTGACCACTGAGACTGCAGAGAGTTAACCGCAGTTTCAGCAAACCATGTGGTGCAATACTGTAAGTGTAGCAAGGATGAGTACCAAAGTTACTTGCACAAACATGAAAACTCTGTAAACATCAGTTTCAGAATAAAAAAAATACTGTTCAAGTACAAAGTACTGTATTTTTGAATGTTCAATCATTAAATATTTTGTTTATGTTAAAGTGTACTGCAATTAGTTTAAAATGTAAGAGTTTCAGTCTGACAGAGGCCACAGGAATCAAACATAAAGGTCTCCAAGGCCTCCCGGATGAGTTTCAAATGCTAATACAGAAGCTTTTGTTTTTTCAGATTATTACAGCATTAGAGGAGGATCCAACTGCTCAGAAGATGCAACTTGGATATCGCCTTCAGCAAATCGCTGCAGCAGTCGAGAACAAGGTCACTGACTTGTGACAGGAAATATTATTGGACCGTTTCATTAGAAAGAAGCAGTGCCAACAGAGTGTTACTTTTGTTACGTGGAACAAGTTTTCTGTTACACCTTCAACTTTGAAGAAAGTTTCAAGGATACAGTTTTGGAAAACCAACATAACAGAGTATCCTAGTTAAGGATCATAGAACGTTCCAAGGAAGTTATTGCTTGTGTTCTCTGTTATACAAAAAGAACTAAATGTCATGGAGGAAGTTACCGGTATCACTTTGCTGCCATGTAAAGATTTTTGTTTGTATGTTTGGGAAACGGAGGAGACAGCTTTAACAAACAAAAGAGAGAGAGAGCGTAAATTGTATTAAGACCTGAATTTGCATCTTGGCCTTTTAAAAAGGCATAGCGGTAGAATAGAGACACGAATGTAAACTGTCTCTCAAAATGAAAAGGAAGTGGTTTTGATTTTATAAAAGAAGCAGAGTCGACATATTGGATCACACTTGTTGCACAAGTCCAAGCCCACGATGCTGGAATTGGATAACTTAAAAGGTACAATGAGTAGCTTGTGATGAGGGAGGATTGTTTAAATGCACTGTTTAGAGAATTCAATTTGTAAAAATGTTATTTAATTAGAAGGTTAGCCTAAGGTCAGGTAGAAAGAGAATATATTGTTTTAACTAATGACCAGGAAAAGGACTGTGTAAAGAAATGTTTATTCTTGTAAGAGTTCTGCTAGACTGTAAAAGTTTAACCTTTTCATTACAGATATCTTTCAAAGTTTCTCTACATGTTTAATTCTGCACTAGCCCCAATTTTTTTTTTTTTTTCCTGTCCTAAGATAACATGCCACAGCTGGGCTAGCAGCGGCTCAATTCTTCAAATGACTGACATAGCAAGAATGAGAGAAAGAGTGGGAATAATTAAGAGTTTCCATACTCTGCAAAGGGTCCAAGTTCTCCCAGGTTCTTGTTTGTGCTGCTTCTTTCGATAGTTTGCTTCTCCAGTTCTTAAGCCTTTGCATTGTTCATGAAGCTGCTGTTTGTTTAAGAAGTAAAGAGATTGTGAAAAACAAGATTGCACGCTGTCTTTTCTGGCCTGCACCTGTATATTTATTTTAATTTATTTATTTTTTCATAAAGCAAGTGACCTACCTAAAACAGACATCTAGATGCAACATAATTTAATCTACTAGAAAACCTGATCAAAAATGTACTTTCTTTTCATGCATTTAGCTACAAGTGTGCATCATGGCAGGATGTTACTTGTGTTTTATGTTGCCGCTTTGCTATGGATTTTTTCCCCTTTTATTGCATTCCATGTCAAGACTTTTTTGTAGTTTTTTATCAATGAAGATACATTTTCGGTTAATTTGTATTATATTGTTCATTAGAAACCTCCAGTGAAAATACCCCTAAACCCCAACCTAAAAGTAAAAGATAATTGTCCACATTTGTGCAACAGTTGCATTAACGTTTATTTTATTTTTGTTTCTCAGGTTTTAACTTCTCATTCTTTGGACAGACTTAGTTTTTTGTGTCTGACCTTTTATTTAGCCCATCCTAGAAATTTGTTTGGGTAACTAAATTGCACTTTTTAAATGATTTTTTTTACCCAATAGTTTGGGGTATATTATTTGAAGCATTGTTTCTGCGTTGTCTATTTTTTCCAGCATATATAAAGAAGTGTCCTGTTTTGAAACCATTATACAAATCAAGTATTCTGCATGCAAGCAGTAACCTGCTGGATAGAAGACACATTTTGTTTTAAAGGTTGCAGCACCCATCTTGTTAAAAGCTTTACATACATGTTTGTTACAGTAAAGTCTTAGTTATATCTAGGAATTAAAAAATATATCAGTAATTCAGACACAAAACAATCATAGATGTATGTCTATCAGAATCAGAATATCTTTATTGCCATTGTAACAAATACAACGAAATTAGGTGCAGTCCCTGCGGTGTCAAAATATACATAAATATAATTACAAAAGGATAAGAAGAAATAAGGTTGAATACAAACATTCAACATCTGTCTGCATTTGCATATTTATTTACAGAAACATTTTTCCAGTCAGGGCATATTTTAGACACCTAAAAAAATGGTCAGTTTTTATAAATGATTTCATAAGACAGAGACTCTGTTTGAAGAAAAATAACACAGGTTTTCCTGCAGACATTCCTCTTGATGATCTTACTGATTTCTTACAGTAGAAGTGTGTGACCAACCTGACGAAGACGCAGCTAGAAAAGATAATCCTTCTGTGTTAAGGAAAATTCTGTCTCTAATGAGAACACACACCATTCTCTGCTATAGTGGAAGCACTTAATTTTCTAAGTGTCTCCCAGTGTATGGCAGGCCTTCATTCTCATAATTAATATCAAATATTAATGTGAAATGCTGATATCTTTGAGAGTTGATGCTATATAGTAAATGCTTCTCAAGGAGCCAAAAGTGGACTGCTCTCAGACTCTATTCATGCATGGCTTATTTCCAGTTTTGGATTTTGTCTTTTATATCAATGTGACAACAAGATTCTTTCATACAGTTTTGATGAAGAGATAAGATTATTACACATTACTGTTTTTGCAAAAAGAAACAGGTACCTTTTTTTTGTTGCCAAAACATTATGAATTTGCATGGTGGGGACGTTTACAATTCGCAATGGAAAAAAAAACACTTAAGTGGGATCAGAATTGTTTGATTATATGCAAAAAAATACTGTCTAGCAGGTTCTGCAGTGGACTTCTGAGGGAGGCGTTTTGTTTCTGTTCATAGCAAGATTTACCACGACTGTTGATATTTCTTTGTAAATAACAATTTAATGCATCTGTTAGGTAAAGAAGAGACATATTAAAAAGATAACTACTGTTACAGTTGTTGTATTTGGTTCCATTTTTGGACAGGTGCACAAAGGAAGGGCGGTGGGAGGAAGGAAGGGGTGAATTCTACAAAAACATGCCATTTGCCTTGTCTCATTCAGTCAAAGCTTGTAAACTATTTTCAGTCAAGCAGGAGTCAATATAACCGTAACAAATTAGACATAAAATACGCTGATGTATGCAAATTTTACTAAATATGAACACATAATGAATGTGAAATGCACACATTTAACAAAAAAAATATCATAGTTATGGTCTCAACCATTTATTAAAGATACTTAGTGTATAAGGTCTCATATTTCCTGAATGAAGTACTGTATATGTCCATATTTGCAAAACATCCCTTTGCCTTTTACTCCTAGTATTCCCAGTGTGCTCTTTTGTATTTTTGTAGAAACAGTTTTATTTTAATCGTCTTTAATAAATACAAATCATCTTTCCTCTTAACTTTCTTGAACACTGATATTATAGTTCTATTTAACTGTGTTAACCTGTTCTGCAGTAGTTGTTTATAACAAGCCAAACCTCAAGATGTCACCATTTCATCTTCTCAAAAACCGGTTGAAAATTAAAGCATTCCCGGATAAGTTACTAGGTTGTAAATATTGGCTTGCTTTAATGAATATCCATTCAAATTGAATCCATTAGTTTTGAGGTTAAAAATAAAGCCTTGGTGCTTATAAATGACAAACTGTTTAATAAACTAGAATTTCCAATGAATTATAAAAGAGCAGATGGCTAAGTAAGGGCGTATTACGACTTGAGTTTCTTTTTATAATTAGCTGTTACTCTTAATAACACTCTTAATTCAGACCCATTTCAAAAAGAATAAGACAAGTTATGCAATGTTTTCACTCTGAGATATCTTTCACAAACCCACTTAATGGAATTCAAGCTCATTCTATTCCTGTTTGCAATAGACACAACACAGTCCTGGATGGGACACAAGGCTCATTCACCATCTCCGCCATACTCGCACACGGCCGGTTTAAGAGCACCACAAATTTAATACATACGTCTTTAGAGATGTACGAAGAAAACGGGAGCACTCTGAGGAAATCCATGAACGCAATATGTAAACTCCACTCACACACAACAGCAGAATTCAAGCCCAGGATGCTTGATCCTCATAGCAGTAGATCTGGCCACCTTTACACCCTTCACTTTAACGTGTAGTATAAATATGAAAAAAAAATAAAGAAAAAGTGTTAAACCTCAAGGAGTTTGCATGTCCTCCCCGTGTCTGCGTGGGTTTCCTCTGGGTGCTCCGGTTTTCTCCCACAGTCCAAAGACATGCAGGTTAGGTGAATAGGCAATCCTAAATTGTCCCTAGTGTGTGCCCTGTGATGGGCTGCCGCCCTGCCCAGGGTTTGTTTCCTGCCTTGTGCCCTGTGTTGGCTGGGATTGGCTCCAGCAGACCCCTGTGACCCTGTAGTTAGAATATAGCGGGTTGGATAATGGATGGATGTTAAACCTTAAGTAAATTGATTTGATCAAATTTGTAATGGTTTCTTTTAAAAGGTTAAAACATATCAAAGTATACCGTTAGATTGTGTTTTTAACTGGATAATTTAAATTCATTCAGAAAAAGCTCACTTTTTTAAGATCCTTGTTTCATTTTGTTGCCTTTATACATTTTGGTGCAGTCTGATTCTACTGTGAGAATCCAGTGTGTTGAAGGCCATGTGCATTTCTGTGGGATTTGGGAGGCGATTGCAGTCTCGGAACAAAAACTAGCGAGGCTGGAAGTTGAACAAGGCCACCTGGAAACTCTGCTGCTGCAATGCTGACAATTGTAACACAAAGCCACAGACTTGGATTGAAATACTGTATATTTGGTTGTTTTGTTACACAACTATTTAAAGCAAATCCTGTAAGTTCAAGATAAACATTACGATTTCATGACTGAGTGTTTACTGTTATGCCTTAACTAATGTTTAGTTGCATCCATTTTCTTTGTGAGGTATTTTTAGAACTTGAATAGTGTCCACATGTGGCTGAGCATTTACTTTTGAAAGTAAATAGGTGCCAGTGCACTTTGAATATGAGAATGTGGGCACAATTCTGTAGATGTATTTTTAGTTGTTTAATTGTTGGGTTTCTTGGAGCATAGTCATATTCATTATTCATAAAGAGAAAGAAACGTGAACCGCTTAGATTTGTCTTAGAGTCTTTTTCCTAAACTGATTAACCAGGCAAAAAGCACCTTGATCAAAGAAGTAACTGAACACCGTGCACATCATGATAAAACAATACAGCTTACTTACTGACTGAGAGTGAGGAACATATGCAGAGGTCTACCATATCAGCACTATTTCACAGCTGTAGTCCTTCTGGGTAAATAACAGAGTGCTATGCCTGGTGCAACCCTAATTGAGCTCTGTACCTTTGTAATATCATCTTTATCAAACAACAAGCAGTGGTACTGTAATGATATGAGGATGTTATTCAGTGTCAGGGACTGCAGCCCTTACCAAGTCAGGTAGAACAATCAGTCTAAAGCAAATCAACAAGGGAAACATGCTTCACCTTTAAAAAGAAATGTAAAAGGTTAACAAACCCAGACAAGGAAACCCTACAATAACTGAAATACCAAAGTCCACACAGCAAAAGTTTAGACCACAAGAAGAGTCAAAGCTGGAATCGGGAACTTCTGCAGAATGAAAATGAGGCTTGAATACTTAAATGGAATTTGTCATGTTTTATGTCTACAAAAGTATTTCCTCTTTAAATGATTTGATGTGTTTTGTAATTTAAGGTTAAATAAGTTGGTTGGGAAAATGATTAGCAGAGTTATAATCTTATATATGTGTGTGTATATAATCCTAACCCTAAAAGTGCAACGATTTTATGTCATGTTTTTATATCACACTTTAAATCAGGCTTATTTTAAAACCTACATATATATGTTTGGTATTATTCTTTTCAGAATTTATCGAACTTTAATGTGATGATGTTAGATTTTCAGATTCTTGTTCTGTTTTTAAATTATAAACTAAAAAATATCAATAACTCCCATCCCTCGAGATGAGACTTTGTGCCAAGAGATTTAACTGCGCCCGGGGCCGGAAGTAAAAGACAAAGAGTAGGACAGCTGCTGTACAAGCTTTTAAATGTTCGAAGTGCCACGCGAGATGCAGATCACACGGCATGGCAGCAACCAGCAGCTGATCGAGCAAAGAGGAGGTAAAAAAAAAAACTATTTGTTTCCCATTGCATCACCGTTTAAGAGGGGGTTTCGGAGGAGCGACGTGTTTCCTTGGGGTGCATTCAGCCCCTCCACAACGCGAGCGGCATTTACGTGAAGTGCATGGTGCAGGCTGGGGAAGTTGGCGAGCGAAACAAGCAAGGGGGTAAACCCCCTAGATATGAGAATAAAAAAGACAAAGGATTTTGTTGTTGCTTTTATTTTTTTATTCTTTAATCCAGAGCAAGAGTGAAAATGAAAGTTAGTAAGAGAGCTTGTTTCATTTCTGGCATAACAATATATTTTTATTTCTAGTTCCAAGTTGACTATAACCCCACCGCTGTTCATAGAGTGGTTAATTTAACTAAATATGCAAAATGGGATAATGCATTTATCATTTTGTTTTTGGAGGGCATCTTTTTGAAATTGCTGTGCAGTACTCGATCATATGAAGTCTAGTTTAGTTACGGCTAAACATCACAATACTGTACATTGTAGATTGAAGGAGCAGCAGTAATAGCCAAGTAGATGTCTAGATGCAAGGGGCCAGAAAAGGCATGACCACTTCAAATAATTTTTTGTCTGTCAACTTCTGAACTCTACTGAGAAATGGAAGTTCAACATACTTTACTCAAGATAACCTCAAATAATGCATTCACTTAAAGTACAAACTGTTGCTCAATGTTTTAAACACACTTGCTTTCTGGGGTATAACACAAGAAATAATGCAACTAATTGTGATGGAGAACCGAGTCAAAATTATAAAAGCTGTTAGTCTTCTGAAACAAACCCAGGGACTTATGAATGAATTTTAAAATGATGTGCTTGAAAAAAATTGCCAAAAATCTTTTACAGATTTATAGCATCCATTTTGTTTGTTTACAAAGAGACCCGTGTACAGGCCACAATACACATGAATGTATTCACTGATGATGAGAGGCTATCAAAGAGAAAGTAAGAAATCTTTGGATGTCCCTTGCAGGTTTGTTTTCTTGCCGGCCTGCCCATTCCCACTTGCCACAATGCCCTGTGTTAACCTCCGCCGCCTGGCTGCACAAGCAGACTTAGTTTGAAGCAAAAAGAAAAGGATGAGGAGAGGCTTCCAGCACATTGGACAACTGCAAAGAGTTGGCTCATTTGAAACCTTTGGAATATACAGAGAATGGCTGGCAAATGCATTGTCTGAGATTCACAAGGATTAGATCAACGTTCTGGTGGTCCTGGCATTGCTAGTGACAGATATTTGCCATCCATAAATAAATAAAATTAAAGGAGCAGACAAAGATCTTTAATAACTGTTGTATGTTCTTTCCAAAATATTCAGAAAAGAAAAACATCACAAAGAAAGAGAATTAATGACCGTATAGTTTATACAATGAAAGACAACCCTAAATTACACACCGTGCATTAGAACCTCTTAGCTTTCATTAGTTAAAGTAGTTTTTAATCATTTTTATGAGGTCAATAAATAGAATGGGTCACAAACTAATTATTTTTACATACTAAAAGATTAAATGTACACTAAAATCAGGGTTAAAATAGATTGCCTCCCTTTTTTTGGTAATTGTAAATGCCTAAGGTCTTCTACTATTTCATGTACAGAACTTTCTACCACTGGCAAATGCTAGTTTGAAAACAATTTTATTTGCATATGATAGCATTTACTTACTTGCAAAGTTTAACTTGTGTTGATAATCAAAACATTATGTTCTGAAGAGTCAGTGGAGATGTTTCAAAAATAAATGTAAAATAAAGGAGAGGTTAGAATATTTATTTTGGTTTGAATACTATTTGATAATATCGTAGTAATCATTGTAAAAACAAAAAGGAAATATTTTAGATTCACCTAATACATTTACAGTGGTTTTGGTTTTTTTGCTTAAAAATTGTATTGCAATAATAACCTTCTTCTTCTTTCGGCTGTGCCCGTTAGGGGTTGCCACAGCGGATCGTTATCCTCCATATCTTGTAATAATAACTTACTTATACAATACTTAATATTATGTGATATGTAACTACAAGACCGTGAGACACACTGGCAGCAAAACAAGCTGCAAAAGAACAATATGCTCTTTATTGTACCAACAGATGGGCACTGTTACAAACTGGAGCGAGATTCAACCTGGGCACAGACATGAAATGTTAATCAGAAGGCAAACCAGCAGCTTGCAGGTATATTTAACACAAGAAAAAAAGGCTCAATACAGGCCAGAAGCCATAAGACTCTCTGACTACTTGATGGAAAAATTGGGGCAGGGCTGCTCCTTGAATGGTGAGCTTAGTTAGAGTTAGTGGGAGACCATTACACACCCACCAGTCCACTAAGGAGCACATGACTAGGGAATCCATTTCCGAACATTTTTTATTCCCACATTCCTGGGAATGAAACTGCTGTAATTACCGGGAATGGCCAAGTTTGCATATATAGCATGTAAAAGTGTAAAAATCGATCAAGAAATAACAGAGTTATAGTTGAAAATAATTAAGTGGCACAGTTTTTTTGGCCCACGGTGTAGTGTGTTGCCGATTACTTCAGTCAATAACAGACCAGAAGCAGTCGTCAGTCTCCTGGCTCCCACTAAGACTGAGCACAGTGGACTGGGAGGAGTCTGCACTCTGCAGCTCACGAATGCCGGGACGGGGCAGACTTCATTGACGTCTGTCAGACAACAGCTTTGAACAGCAACTTGAAATTGCAATGCGTCAGTCTGTTGCTTCCGCATTATCTGTGCCAAGAAACTTGTCCTCAAGAAACTGGATGCATCAGTAAAAGCTGAAATGGCGGTGTTTCAGAGCAACAGCAAGCGCGGGCGTTGTTTAGAACAAGTGTATCAGTATCTGATGACTGTGCCGCCTATTTCAGTGGAGGCAGAGTGTGCTTTCTCAGCGGCTGGCTTACTCTGCACGAATGTGCGCTTTCACCTGGACGACCGCACGCTGGACTCGTTGTGCTTTCTACACTCTTATTACTGCAACTAACTAGATACGTGTACTTATATGACAGCATGAACCATTTGTAGATAAGGTTAGTCTTTTATTGGTGTCAACATATTGCAGTAGTTTTATTAAAAATAAGTGTTGGTCGTTCTAAAACTGTTCACATGTGAGACGCCCGTGCACTGTGTCATCCCTGGGAGCCCAGGATTCCCAGGAATGGATTTCCTACACATGACCTTGAAAATAAGAAATGATCCAGCCATCCAAAGATTTTTTGGGATATTTTGTTCTTAGTGTTAACAACCTGAACAAACCAGAGCACATTTGAAATTCCTCAGCAACAGATTACATCTCCTCCGAGAACCAAAAGCCAAATAAGAATGAAGTACTGTAGTTGGAAGCAGCACTAGACTCAACAGTGGTACTCACAGTTGGAGGCCAGTAGGCCGAGATCACACCATCTGAGAGTTAGCTAAACTTTACATGTGGCCAGTAATGATTTGGAGACTGCAAAGTACTGTGGTGGATATATGCATACAGTGGATCCACATGCTTCTGCCCAATTTCAAAAATGTGACGGGGCAGCAATGAGCAAAGGGTAGTGTGAAGACAACAACTACTCCAAGAAAGCTCTTAAGGAAATAAAACCCAAAAAAGTCAAAGTTGAAATTCACACTTGAATACTTAAGTCACATTTCTAAAAGCAGATTTAAGTAAACTGCAGATTCTTGGGCTGGCTTGTAACATATTGGGAATTCAAGAAATGGACATGAGAACACTGAAAATCTGTGGAGTGACAAAAGGCACAGAGAAGATCCATTTATTTTTTATTCCTGTTTAATTTATGAAAATATGGCAGTCAAGGAATTTGTAAAATACAGTATGAATATTATTTATCAGTTTAACTGCTAAGAAAGTTACAAGAAAAAATGCAAATGAATAGTATAGGTGAAGGAAAGGAACAAAACAAAGACATTCTGAATGAATATGAGTAAACAGGGGATCATTGGCCGGGCAATGGCTTACAGAATGATCAATGGAGCAGATATACCGTGAAGTTGCGTTATCCATTTCTCATAGCATAACATTTTCAAATCCTCTTAATCTAATTCACAGTCACAAGGAACTAAGGCCTACCTCAACTGCACTGGACAGGGTCTCGGCCCATTAGAGCAGTGTTTCCTAACCTCAGTCCTGTGGCCCCCTGTGGCTGCAGGTTTTTGTTCCAACCAGATTCCTAAGCAGTGACAACACCTGAGAGCACTGATGTCATTTAATTAGCTGGTATTATTTGTCTTTTATTCTACATCTAGAAAAGCACAACAGCGTGATTTTTACATTTTTAAGAAATTTAGAAATATTTCTGCTTTTGGTATAGATTTTTTTTATTGATTTCATTATACTTTGCCCTTTCTCTGCGTAGTTTTTCCCCTTCGTTGTATCTTATTAATGACAATTAAAATGAGCAGAGCAGACATGCTGGCAAACAATACTGAATAATCAAAGACTGCAACTACTTTAGCATCAGACCCACCAATTAGTAAATAATGGATTAATTAAACATTTAGAACTCCAGGAAAAGTAAAATGAAAATCAAGATGAAAATATTGTTAAAAAGAACAAAAATATATCATTCCCATATAACTGCTTAGTACATTTTTTTAGTAAGGAGACCTGGGTTCGCTTCCCGGGTCCTCCCTGCGTGGAGTTTGCATGTTCTCCCCATGTCTGTGTGGGTTTCCTCCCACAGTCCAAATACATGCAGGTTAGGTGGATTGGCAATCCTAAATTGAGCTTGGTGTGTATGTGTTCACTGCAAGGGGTTTTTTCCTGCCTTGCGCCCTGTGTTGGCTGGGATTGGCTCCAACACACCCATGTGACCCTGTAGTTAAGATATAGCTGGTTGGATAATGGATGGATGGATTATATATATATATATATATATATATATATATATATATATATATATATATATACACACACACACACACACACACACACACACACTTAGTTTTCTATTTTCTATATTGTTCCCAAAACACAGAACTTGGGAAATAACACATCACTTTATTAGCCCAGGAGTCCAATTAAAAACAGAAGCTGCTGGGAACAAAAACCTGCAGCCACAGTGTGCCCCCAGGACTGAGGTTGGGAAACACTGTATTAGATTGCCTTCCACACACATGCCTACACTCATTCTAATGCCAGTTTACAGTAGAGTCATCAGTCGACCTAAACCTCGGACAGTTCTAATATTAAGGCAGACTAGGCAATCTGGTGGGGAAGCATTTTTAAAAACAATACCGACCCTCGCATGCAAACACTCCGACTCAAAACAACTGTCTGGCTCATGTTATGTTGTTTTTTTACTTACTAGTGATATGTGATGACTTGCACAAGCCATTTACAGGTGGGCTTCCCAAGGGTGTCAGTCTAGAGCCAACACCAGGCCCCAAAAATAAATAAATAAAGCATTTATTTTATACTTTCGTGTTCTATTAATATCAAAGGAATTGACAAACAGTATCAGACTAGAAAAATCAAACTAAAAATTACACACAATAGTAATTATAATAACAGTGTCCCTTTCAAGTTAATTGAATATTGCATACTAATATTTTTTAGATATTAGTAATTAGAAGAATGAAATTAAATATTGCACACAGAAATACTTGTATAATAGTAACACAGTTCCTTTCAGAGTATTTGATATTGAATATTAATATTTATTTCTTTGCAAGTTCTAATGAACTGCACAACATTTTACATTGGTGGTGTGGAAACAACGTACGCTCGTGATGTGTGCTCATACTGCAGTCAAATGCATCTTGCCTGTGCCGCCTTAGATGGTTTCTGCTTCCACGCATGCTCAGGAGAAGGAACGCAAACATCACATGCACCAAAAAGCTTTTGGAGTTTGCAGAGAATCAAAACACAAAAGCAGAATCGAAAATCTGACAGTTCTTTAAAAGAAATAGAAATTTTATTAAAATAAAGAACAATGTGTCCTCCATTTTACAAAGGTGTTTTCGTTTTATTAGAGCAAACATTTTAGTAAAACAAAAGTCCCATTTTTTTTGGACTATTTCCCTTTCGATTAATTTGTTCTTTATTTCGTTTTCTATCCTTATCTTGGCAGTTGGTTGATGCAGATTTTGGATACATACTTATATTCTTCTTTCCATCCCATCCCTTATGTTGCAAGCAGAGCGTGTCTGTTATGAATACTTCCGATATTTAACTTCACTAGATGAGGAATAAAAATACTTCAGTGCTAGGCTCCTGCCCAATTCCTAATCTGCTCACTATGCAATTTGCAACCTTGACATTTACTGAATTGTGTATTTGATACTACAGTATGTATTTTAAGTATGTTTTACACTACTACAATGCTGTAAAATTATTATTATTGTAGCAGCTAGCAGGCTGAAGTTACGGGAGCGTATTAGGGCCACGGAGAAGAAAAAAAAAATATGGACACAGTGAAGATAAAAAAGTGTATGTCAAGAATAAAGTCAACATAACGACTTTATTCTCAATTTTTCCACTTTAACCTCAACGCTTATGTCGAGATTAAAGTCGACATGTTGACTTTCTCGTAGTTTATTTTATCATTAAAGTAGAATGTGTAAGAGTTGAATTTGAACCCTGGTCCAATGTGCACCTGAAATGAGTCTCATATCCTTCTGAGCTTATGTTTAAAAGCGGACACTGTTATTTTATTATTCACTATGATAAATGTATTTCTTGTTATTTTATATAACCCCTTAAGAGAAATTTTTATATTTATGGCATAACCATTCTTCTATAGTACGAAGTTTCCCGTTTTTTGAACCCAGCTGGATCATAATAAATTTAAACCATTGTTCTTTTCTTTTAAACCAAGAGAAACAGGGTGTATGTGAAGAAACTCGGACATCTCCTTTAATAAAAATAAAAGTAATACTTTTAAAATGTCATGTACCTCCTAAACAAACAGGACTATCAATCAGATTGTGGTCATCTAAGGTATCAACATCTGGCATGTCCCGTTAGCAACTAAGTATACCCAATCATGTTAAACGTTTTCTTATTATGTAATGAATTCCTTTTAAAGAATAGTAACCTAATCAATGGATTGTATAAATACAGTATAGCGCAGAGGACACTTTTTTCTTTGTAGCATGTGACTAACATGAGGCTAACATGTAATGCACTTGTTACCTCTTCGGAGATTTAGATAAAGAATAACAATTGACGCCTTCTCATGCCTGTGTCTTATTGCTTAAATCGGGGTATTTCAGTGGGGGGTGTCTGTATTCATAATTTTCTTCCACAAACGTCATACACTTCATCTTAAAATCAGTGTTTAATTGACTATATTTTCTCAGACCCCATCATAACTAATGCAACACATTAAATGCTTTGTATTAAGTTTTCCCCAACCCATGTTAAATCACTACGTGTTCTTAAACTGACTTCCTCTTGCACTGAGAGGAGCTGCAGGCAGCGATCTCCACACAGAATAAATTCACTTCATGATATTACTGATCTCTGAACATTTAGAATGCTAAGATACATACCTGATAAAATTTTCATAATGCATTAAAGCATATACTGTATTAAACATGTGGGGGCACAGTGGCATGGAGGTTGCGCTGCTGCCTCGCAGTAAAGGGGTCCCGAGTGTTCCTTGCCTTGAGTTTGTATGTTTTCCTGGTGGGTTTACTCGGCGTGCTTCAGTTTCCTTTCAAAGTCATGTAGGATATGGAGTTTTGTTATGCTAAATTGACCGTAATGTATGTGTGTGCTCGCATTCACCCTGCAATGAGCTGGCACCCCGTTCAGGAATTGTTCCTGCCTCGCGCACAATGCATGCTGTGATAGGCGCAACCCTGAATGGATGGCATAATTAAACATGTATAATGAAGATCTTTCAAAGTTCCTTAAAAGTTCTGAACACTCCGTGTCCTAAGTTTATAGCTAGTTTTACTTTCACAAAGACGTTTATCGTGTGGTGATTGGTTATGTTGAGAAAGAAAAAGGAATGATAGGAACTGGGGGTTCGGTACGTTTGATAGAGACAGCAGTCCTGCAATAAAGAAAGGCTGCTCAGAAGAACATCCATTGAATTCTGTGTTGGTGTCTCTCGAACCCAACATTTACACGATATTTCAGTTAAGCCAGTGCGATACCCATTCATACATCCAGCTTTTTGGAGCCTCGTCACACCTGCCATAAAGGTTATCTACACCTGGGGACCCCTTACTGTGAGGGAGCAACACTACTGCCATGCCACCGTGCCCCCAACATGTTTAATACATGCTTTAATGCATTTCATCAAGAAAATGATATCAAGTATTTATCTTAACATTCTAAATGTTCAGAGAGCAGTAAGATCATGAAGTGAATGTATTCTGTGTGGAGATCACTGCCTGCGCCTCCTCTCAGTGCAAGAGGAAGTCAGTTTAAGAAGCACTTAGTGATTAACATGGGTCAGGGAACACTTAATACAAAGCATTTTATATGCTACATTAGTTATGACGGGTTTGAGAAAATCTAGTACATTAAACATTGATTTTAAGATGAAGTTTACGACATGGCAAAGTTAAACTAGAGAGACAAAAAAACAAGGGTTTAAACTGGAAATGTCGAGAATAAAGTGAAAACGTTGACTTCAACATAAATGGCGAGAATAAAGTGGAAATGTCGACTTTAATCTTGACATAAATGGCGAGATTATAGTGGAAATTTTGAGAATAAAGTCGACATGTTGACTTTTTCTCAACATGCACTTTTTTTTTTTTCTTCACGGAGTCCATTTTTTTTTTCTTCTCCATAGCCCTAATACGCTTCCATACGAAGCACCCATTAATCACATAGGACCAAGTATCTGCAGTGTTCATGCATGTGGAACCGCCTGGTTTACAGCAAATTAGTCTAGAAGCATCCTGTCTGTTTCACAGCTTTCGTGACACAGGTTGAGTGGGTCTGGTGTTTCCAGCAGTAAGAGGAGATGGCAAGGAACCTTGATAATTTACATGCAGGAAAAGGGATCGCGAAGAGACAACCTGAAGTAGTCAGGATCGCGATGAAGAATGGCTACCAATCCTCCTGAGTGAACGTACAGTCAGGAAATGTAGGGTGAGGATATTAAATACATAAACACACATATATTTACATTTAAGCAGTGTTTTAGCTGCCAGTATTAACTGTTTCAACGTGCAAGACTATTTTATGAATAATCATTCCATTACCTTAAATTCACAATGGTACAGAATTCTACATTTGCATAAAGCACTTATGGGAACCCTCCCTTTTCAGCAAAGATATGCATTCTTCCATTTAAAATACATTTTCAGTGTGTTCTGAATGTTTCTTTCTGGTTATGCAAGCTGATTTATGACGAGCTAATTTCAGTATACTGGTGAAACTGTAGCACACCCTATATCAGAAAAGTAACTGGACAAAATGAACTGTAGTCTGTATACATTTGATTACAACCAATGACTAAAACAATTGTCGATTGTCATTATTTATATTTTACTGCAGTTAAGTGAACTGTGTATTGTAGGTATGTTAAATTAAAAATGACATCATTGAACTATTATGTTGAGTTGTTTTGATTCAGCATAATTATAACAATTTAAAAATGGAATGAAACAGATAACTGCATTGATTTTACTCAGATAAACTGTACACTGGTCTTTGCTACTGACCCTTCTTTGACAGTTAAATGATTGGCAGCACAGCTCCCAGTCATTTAACTGTTAAATTATGCTCAAATTTGTTTACAATGTATAAATGTGTATATATAGAAATATATAGATATATACATATGTATATAGTCTAGCCATGGTGCCTGTGAAAGAATACAGTGCCTTTCATCTGTATTTGCGTATGTCTGAACCTCTCTTCACCAGCACCCCTCACTGTCATAATTTTCAAGTCGCCTTTCTTGCCTTCTGTCTGGTGTTATACTTTCCATCTTTGAAGGTGTCTCTCTCAGCAAGCACCTTGAATCCTCCTCATGCACCTTTACTCCTCATATGTCTCACAGTTGCACGTCCTTATCTGAAATGACTACCTTATAAAAGTATCCATCCATCCATTTTCCAACCCGCTGAATCCAAACACAGGGTCACGGGGGTCTGCTGGAGCCAATCCCAGCCAACACAGGGCACAAGGCAGGAACCAATTCTGGGCAGGGTGCCAACCCACCGCAGGACACACACAAACACACCCACACTAGGGCCAATTTAGAATCGCCAATCCACCTAACCGGCATGTCTTTGAACTGTGGGAGGAAACCCACGCAGACGCAGGGAGAACATGCAAACTCCATGCAGGGAGGACCCGGGTCTCCTAACTGTGCGGCAGCAGCGCTACCACTGCGCCACCATGCCGCCCTTATAAAAGTATGCTTTCTGAAAATGTCCTGTTTGTAGGCACTAATGTGTGTTCTTACAATTCATATAATTCTCATCAGCCTTATCAATGGGAAGTGAATTAACTGAAACAATTGATTATGAATGAAACTGTTTTTAAGCTTACAAAGATGAAGTCAAGAAAAAAGCAGATTTAAATTTTAACGATTAGTATTTATAATTGTAAAGGATTTTAAACATATTGTTTATGTTTTAAACCTGGTTTTCTCCTTGTAAATGAAGCTACAATCTAGCAATTAACCCATTTATTCTAATATTCTATTGTTATACTTAGATTTATGTGTTTGCACATTTTGCAAATAAATTATACCCAGCACTAAACTGCTAAGTCAAATTTACATTCATTTACTTAATATCTGTAGCAAACTGCTAGTTTCTTTGGCATCATTTGACAATAATTGTAAAACTTAATAACCGACACTGTATATACAGTACTTATAGTCCACATAAAAAGCATACATGAATGTGAAATTCTAAGTCAGTTCATAATCCATTTAAACTTCCAGATTCTAAACAGAATGTTTACAGTATAAGCTTTTGTTGCAATTAAAATGTTATTAAACATATTCAGTTCACACATACTGGCAGAACATTACAACTTTTTAAAAAAATATTAACACCACAGAGAAAAAGAAGAGGTAGTGAATATTAATTAATGGAAAAAGAATGCATGTGGACACGCTCAGTGAAAAGAGCTAGGAAACTACATATCTAAATCATGGGGCAGGCCCCACCCAGCTCCTGATCAACTGAATTGCAGTAAGCCATCCCTAAATTGTAGAGTTAAATGAGTTGTGGATCCACAATGCGGTAAGTTCCAAAAGAACTAAGTTAAAGAATGATGCCTTCTAATGAGACAAAGTGACAGAGTCAGGAGATCTCCAGATGGGAGGCCAGCAACAGTCTTGCTGCAATAATTGCTAGAGTGATTACATTCTGCTGCAGTACACAGAGGGAGACAGTGGAGAAATCCAAGAGAAGGAGATCCTGAGGTGACATGGGAACATGCACAGAACGAATTGAGGAAAGAGTTTTGGCCACATAGGATCAAAGAGAAGCAACTGGGGGACAGTACCAGAAGAAAGTGCCAAGAGCATTTAAAGAGCAGAGGTGACAAAGTGAGCCAAACCCATTAAATGACACTTGTGGAGGGTTACGTATAATCTATGCATAATTTTGAAATGAGTATGCTAATAATTGAATGAATTTTAAACATTTCTGAATACAGAATTCTAGTGCACTTTTGTATGGGAAGGAACATCACAATACCATATTGTCAAAAGTGATAGTGTCTTATAGGAAACTTTGCGCTTCAAGGAATAAAGAAAGGCTACAAGTTGGGATTTACAGGATAAGGAAACTGCAAAAGTATAAACTGGATGATGGAGGAAGGGGAGAAGTGAGAGAAATTCCACATGTTCTAAGCACAGATCTCAGGTGGAGATAAAAGAAAAGGAAGGACGCAGGTATGGAAAATCTGAGCTGCAAGGACTAGAACGATTTGAGTCCAGAATCATTGAAGGTGTGTCATAATGTGCAAACACCCCTTCTTGACCAATTTAAAAAAAAAAAAAAAAAAACACACCAATTGAGCTTGTCATCTATATCTATTGCTGGCTTGTTACATAGAAGGGTATGAAGATGCCACCTCGGAAGTAGTCCCTATAATTTCTCAAGATGACGCCATGTCTGGAGAGCATAAGAAATAAAGGGGCCTGTTTTACATGGCAAGGTTTTATTATTCTACATATGAGAGAAAGGAATTAAAGCAAGAAGGTGAGAGGATACACGGTTTTACTCCATTTGTAGCCAGGAAAAGGGATTTGTCTGAACTTATTATGACTTACAAAGCAGAGTGCACATTAAGATCTCTGCTTATGATTCCAAGGATTAGTAAAATAACAAGGAGGTCGAGCTTTAAGTTACAAGGACCCTCAACTATGGAAGAGATGCCCCTTCGGTCTCAGCTTTCAAATCCTCACTACTTCAGTTTAGCATATCCTGACTAGAGCTGCTGATAACTGTACAGACTTCATCTCTGTTGTTAGTTATATATTACTAAAACACAAGTAATATATAGTTATAATTTGTTACTAACCCATACCTAATTCTGTTTCTTTTCTCTGTATTCAAATATGCCACTTGGTGCCACTGCCCACCTGCCAAGTTGTTTTGCCTGAAAAAAGTAAAGTCATCTTTGATGAAAAATCACAGGAATCATCAGGTAGAGGGGTTCTTTCTTCAGATTGGCTAGCCCAGGAATAACTCCGCTGTGGAATGGCCAATAGGGGAGGCAGCTTGAAGGACATGGTCTACAAGACTCTGAACAAATCCAAATCGTATTATGTGATATCATCTAGTGTGCATATCATCTAGTGTTGAATTCTGCTCTGTATTTATAATATTTCTATTGCACTATTGTATTGAGGATTACTTGTGTTCTGTTCTGTGTATTGTATTTACCCCCTTTTTTGACACCCACTGCACACCCAACCTACCTGGAAAGGGGTATCTCTTTGAACTGCCTTTCCCAAGATTTCCGTTTTTTTCCGTACAATATTTTTTTTTGGAAGTTTTTCCTTTTCTTCTTAGAGAGTCAAGGCTTCGGAGTCTGTCAAAAGGCAGGGCCTGTTAAAGCTCATTGTGGCACTTCTTGTGTGATTTGGGGCTATATGAAAATAAATTGTATTGTATTGTATTGTATTGTATTTGACGCAGAGTTGATCCAGTGCAAATTGAATGGATGGTATAGACACAATAGGGCCCAGAGGTAAAAGGAGGCCCCCCTTAAAAGACCTAAATTGCTAATGAAAGTTACACATCAACGGGTGATAATTATTCACTTTTTCCAGGATTTATTAAAAAAATTAATTGAAATTGCATATTTAAGTACTAATTTGAATGCACCTCCTACCTTCATTGTGGGAAAAGTGGATTGTTCCGTCATCCCTGAACCCTGTGTAGCAGGCAGCTAATTAGAAGAGAGGCTAAGAATTTACAAAACTCAAGAAGCAACCACATAAACTGAGCATTGAAACCTAAAGGCTAATACCATAGGCTTGCAACAACAAAATGAAACATTGGTGACAGGGCAGATCTAAACAACTATAGGCCAGTAAGGTTAACATGCATCACAGGAAAATTAATGGAAGGAATTATTAAGGATAAGACTGAGCAACACATGACAAGGACAGGAGTTATTCTGAACAGTCAGCATGGGTTCAGAAGAGGGAGGTCGTGTTTTACTAACATGCTGGAATTCTATGAGTAGGCAACAAAAGGATACAATCAGAGTGGAGCATATGATATTATTTATCTGGACTTTCAGAAAGCATTTGATAAGGTGCCACATGAGAGGTTGGGCATCAAATTAAAAGAAGTGGGAGTTCAAGGTGATGTTTTTAGATGGGTGCAGAATTGGCTCAGACACAGGAAGCAGAGGGTGATGGTGCGAGGAACCTCATCAGAACTGACTGATGTTAAGAGTGGTGTTATACAGGGGTCAGTGCTGGGGCTGCTAATATTTTTAATATATGTAAATGATTTAGATGGGAATATAAGTAACAAGCTGGTTAAGTCTGCAGATGATACCAAGATAGGTGGATTAGCAGATAATTTGGAATCCGTTATATCATTACAGAAGGACTTGGATAGCATACAGGCTTGGGCAGATTTGAAACAGATGAAATTTAATGTCAGCAAATGTAAAGTATTACACATAGGAAATAAAAATATTATGTTTGAATAGACATTGGGCAGTCGGAAAATCAAGAGTACACCTTATGAGAAGGATTTAGGAGTCATAGTGGACTCTAAGCTATCGACTTCCTGACAGTGTTCAGAAGCCATTAAGAAGGCTAACAGAATGTTAGGTTATATAGCATGATGTGTGAAGTACAAATCCAAGGAGGTTCTGCTCAACCTTTATAATGCACTAGTGTGGCCTCATCTGGAGTACTGTGTGCAGTTTTGGTCTCCAGGCTACAAAAAGGACATAGCAGCACTAGAAAAGGTCCAGAGAAGAGCGACTAGGCTGATTCCAGGGCTACAGGGGTTGAATTATGAGGAAAGATTAAAAGAGCTGAGCCTTTACAGTTTAATCAAAAGAAGATTAAGAGGTGACATGATTGAAGTGTTTAAAATTATGAAGGGAATTAGTACAGTGGATCAAGACTGTTATTTTAAAATGAGTTCATCAAGAACACGGGGACACAGTTGTAAACTTGTTAAGGGTAAATTTCGCACAAACATTAGGAAGTTTTTCTTTACACAAAGAACCATAGACACTTGGAATAAGCTACCAAGTACTGTGGTAGACATTAGGGACTTACAAAACTCGACGATGTTTTTTTGGAAGAAATAAGTGGATAGGACTGGTGAGCTTTGTTGGGCTGAATGCCCTGTTCTTGTCTAGAGCATTCTAATGTTCTGATGTTCATAGGTACCCCCCTGGATCAGACAAATGGAAAAAAAGAAGAAATGAAGAATTTTGTGAAGAAACTCCCAAACCTTCCTTCATTCTTCCATGCTCTTCCTTAAGTGTTCTCCACAATGGGGTAACACAAATAATGTATATGCAGCCCTAACAGCTACCTCTCCTCCAGTCTCAGACACAGAGGAACATTAAAATGTTCATCCTAAAATGACCAGTACCCCCTCTCTGTAGAGACTGTGAACAATCAGATGAAAATATAGGCATTTGCCCCTGCAGTGTGACCACACTGCCATTATGAATGATGACCCCACTCTCTGGTCAAAACAGCTACCCAATAAAGACCACTGTTCACATGAAAAAATGAGAAAAAATAAGTAGATGGTGTATGGCGACAAAAATGAGTGTGCTTTAGTTGCCGTCTTCGCAGTTAGGCGAATTTATTAACTCAACCAAAGCACCATTAAAAATCTGCGGAAGACAACTCTAATAATAATAATAACCGACACAGCCTCTCAGTGAGGCTAAGCACAAACTTAGCCCTTCTGTCTCACATGCACACACTTATCTACAGTTTTAATGAAGCCTCCTAATCCACAGTTTGTTTTCTCTTTGAATTTTCACCAAAGCCTGGTGCTTTGCTGTTAGACTCTTCTCATCTTGATTACAATAAATGCTCTTTTCTCTTTGAAAACTTGCTGTGTGTTTTGCCATCGGGCTATTCTGCTGATTATGACAAGTGCTTTAAACGTTTTGTCTGACAGTATGCAGGGCCGTCTTAACAGGATCATAGGCATCTGGGCAAAGCAGTGCACAGGAACCCGTTTTTATAGCGAAACATACATAGGCATCAAAAACATCGTGGCCCCTATGCTCCTGGGGACCCAGCCAATACCCATTGTGCCAATACATTTAGATGGCCCTGACAGTTATGACTTATGTACCTGCTTTTATGGGGAAGAATAAATGATGGGGGGTCCATACCCGTGTTAGCTTGGAACCAACAAATCACTAAGTCTACTCCTGTGTACCAATATGGTGAAACAACCATCAACAAAAGACAGAACTAGTTAGCTCTTTAAAAAAGAAGAGTTAAAATGGCCAAACCTGAAAATTAGGATGTAGATATTAAGGCCAACTGAATGGCACCTACAGTGGACAAGACCTCTCAGGCGTGCTATGGCAGGAAAGATCGCTTTCCATTTTTCATTTCCGACTAAGTTACATGTCGGCAGAAAAGCCAAGAGATCTTGAACATATTTTAAAACGCCGATTTGCAATGGTGTAGCATGCGATGTATTTGTTTATTTTAGTAGGCATTTGTGTACAAGAACGTGTCCACCGATGACGAGAAGCTTTCGATGAGAACGCGCGAAGTCTTCGGATGCCGCCTGCGGCTGCGGGTTTGCTTTCTTGTCCTCCCGCCAATTTCTGCTTGCCGCGATGCCCTCTGTTAACCCCGGCAGCCCGGCTGCGCGCGCAGACTCAGTTGGCAGCAGACCGAAAAGGATGAGAAGACGCTTCCAGCACGTCGGACAGCGGCAAACCACAAACAGGTTGTGGACACAGTAACAGCTCGGCGAACTGTAGCCGGAGGGATTTCCTCGGCGCCCCCCTATCGATAATTACTTTATCCTGTTTGTGAAAACGGCTAGAAGAGAAGATAAACGTAGCCATGCAACTCGACAGAGCGGAGCCTGGCTTGTCAGCCCTGCGGGGTGCGACTTGAAGCGCGCCGAATCGTAACGCCACCTTCACACCATCTCCGATTAGTGTTTCATCTGAATTTAGGACTGAAAAAAAAATCCACGGACGTTTAAGCGAAGGACTTCCCACTCAGTAGCTGCAGTAAGGAAGATCGGGAGCGAATAATGGGACTGAAGACGGGACAGGTACGTACTCGTGCTTGTAAGGGTGCTTTTTTGTTGGCTCTGCGTGTTGCTTCTCTGTCGCGTACGGTGTCTTTGTCACAAAAATGCAAGCACATATTGTTGAATGAAGGCGCTACATGTGATATGACGCATTTGTCGGCTCAGTACTGCCACGTAGTTTGTTCAGTTTCCTTTCCTACAGCCAAAAAAGCACCATCTGTGCTTCGATTTAGATAATGAAGCCGCCCACCCAAGAACGATCTCATCTATTTTCAGCGATCATTTTCACTAATACTACATGTTAGACGGGAGTCGGGGTGTAGTCTGCAGAAGGCAGGCGCAAGGCAGGACCAAGGACACTATGCGAGGCTAGTCCTCCCCATCAGTGAAAAAAAGTATGGATACGTCACAATGGCTAGCCTTGCAGATTCATAGTACTAGGGGCTTCGGTTCGGGGAAAAAAAATAGACGGATTGAAATGGGCCGATCCGGGTGAATTTAACAACCCTCTGTCATGGCACTGGCTAGTAAGTATGCCAAACAAATAATATAATTGCGAAGCAAATTCAGGTTTTTGTGCTAGATCGGTCTCTTTAATATCATGGTAAATTTCGTTATACACGGCTGACCAGTTATTTTTTATGTGGATACCAGCAACAGGCAGACGTTGTGTCCCCATCCGAGTGTAGTGAATATAACAGGAAGTCAAACGATGTACAAAAAGAAATCTCATCTGCGACCCACCATGAGATCATGTAGGCTCCTGAACCCGTAAATCCCAGACATATGTAGATGTAAAATTGTTTCCGGAAGCTGGTGGTGTATTATGCAGATGGAAGTAAGACAACGCATACAAAACGTTAGGCTTTAAATCTATCCATCATTTTAATCCACTTTTTTCAGTACAGGGTTGCTGCTTTCCATATTAAGCAGCTACTAACCAAACGTTTCAAAACACACCATAATAAAGCAGGTCAGCTAACATAACCAAAGAACTTCATACATTTAAAGCCATTAATAATTGCATATCTTGGGGATGTGGCAAGAAATTGTAATGTTGGGATAAGGCACAGAAAGTACAGAGTTTTTCCAGAGGAGGTGAATGGCCCAGAAAGCAAACTCAGTCTCCAGGAACTCTGCATTATCTGCCTTAATTACTATATCGCCATGCAACCCTGCTTTAAATCCAAAAATCCAAAACATTAGAACTAGGGTTTGTACTTCCTGGAATTAAACATGTTATGATTTGTGGAAATAGCTTATACATTATGGTCTCTGACAGCCACTCATTCAGTTTGTAAATCTGCTGATTCCAGTGGAGTCTCTTTGGAATGCAGAGCATGTCTTGTCAAAAACAAAACACAGTAGAATCTATTGTAGACCACCTCAGGATAGTTGCAACACTCATTGATATGGAAGCAATTCAGCAGTCTATCAAGACAGTACATCTTTGGTCTGTTGAGTGAAACATGGGAAGCTAGAAGAGGTTAATACCCTGCAACACACTCGGTAGGGTCATGGTAAATAAAGTAGAGCTCAGAATAAGAGAAGGATGCCACACAAAAACAGAGGAATCATAGTGCATCTGTTTTTTCCTAACTTAGAGCTAAGCCACATTCCTATTAATACATTCATTTTCACTGCACATGACTCTAAGAAGTTACTAGAGAACTGGTACCTTAACTTGAAGTTTCATCTGTGGATGCAGCAACAGATATACATTTGCATCATTTTTTTCATTATTATGAAGACATTTCTACTTTGATTCTCAAAATCTCAAATGGAATCTCAAATCCAGCACTCCTAACCTCAATTTTCAAAAGAGCCAATCAATGCAATGCATTTTCCTGTTGGGTTTACACTTGTTAGTGAATGAAAATGCATCATTCCAGAACAGAAGGCTCAGATGTTATTCTCTGTTACCTTGATAAAAAATCTATTCATAGTTTAAGGGAATACTCAACGCAAAATTACATTTTTTATGCAGTATGTTATATATACATATATACATACTGTATATACAACAGATATACATTTGCATCTTTTTTTTCATTATTATGAAGACATTTCCACTTTGACTCTCAAAATCTCAAATGAAATCTCAAATCCAGCACTCCTAACCTCAATTTTCAGAAGAGCCAATCAATGCAATGCATTTTCCTGTTGGGTTTACACCTGTTTGTGAATGAAAATGCATCATTCCAGAACAGAAGGCTCAGATGTTATATTCTGTTACTGTGTACAAAAATCTATTCATAGTTTAAGGGAATACTCAACGCAAAATAAAATTTTTTACACAGTATGTTATATATGTTTTATATATTACTTACCCCATGTAGTTTGTTTAGTTTGTTTATGTTTTCATGCAAAATGGAAATAAAAGATTTATGATATAATGTAAGCCAATGATGACCAATGCTGTACAACGGCAAACAATGTGAAAAACATCCATGGAAAAAAGAAAACAAAATCTTATGTCACATAATCCACATGTCAGTTATCCAGTCATATACTTCGAAAACTTACAAAAGTGTGTAATTTTTATGAAAATATTGTTAAGATATTTTCTAAACAATCAGTGCACCTCATAAACTGGAAATGCAGATCACATTGGATTGCCTTTTTGAACTGATGATAACCAATGAATGAGTGGGAGAGATGCATTACAAATACTTGACATATTTGTAGGTTCATGTACTTATTGGGTTTTCATCACATATTGGTTAATGTTTCTTCTCTTGTTGTTTTCCTTAGCCCATTTCTACCCTACTCTTCTGTTTTTCTGTTTTTGAATCACTGGCTGCCAAACCTTGCATGTGACATGGTACGATACATTGTGTTTTCATTACGATACATTATGTACAATATATTACGTGTTTATTTCATCAGCCCCTTTTTTCTCTTCTCTTATTCTGCAAAAATATATCAGCCATCCCAACCTCTTTAAATAAGGTGGCTATTTACAGCCAAAGGACCACTATTGCCGTGGTAGTGCATTCTTTATACTTGAGTCATATTGTTGTGCTGAAAAACCACAGCACGTCAGTTGTTCTAGGTGCACTTGTGCAGAATCCTCTATACAATACCAAATTCAAGGCCACATCAGTTTTTACTCTCGCCCATTATCCCTCTGAGCAACTTATACACAATCTTCTGATGCCTGTCTGCTTCATTTAAACAATATTCTATTCATGTGTAATGCTGTGATTAGTTGAATATTTATATATGTGGAATGGTAAATCTGATAATGTGGCCATTCATGACGCAATTGTTAGGATTTAAATTGTTTATGTACAGTACATATAAAAATAAGTCACTCTTATCTTTATAGTGTCTAGTACTTTACATAGGGGCTACATCTTTACAGTTTAAAGTTAATTTGAAATGGTGCCAACAGACTGTAGTGACAAAGGAGCAATGCATTTCATGAGCAGGAGAAGATATGGGAAAGGATAATTAAAGGCAGAGATACTGATTAAGGGCATAATTATCATGATCAGAAAGCAAACACAAAGGAGAAATGTATTTGTTCTGAATTTTAATGTTCACACCTGAAGAGCCTCACTGAAGAGATGAGTATTATTAATTTTTCTGAATGGAATTTTACAGCACATTTATAAAAAAAAAAAATATCAAAAAGAGTATTTTCATTAAGAAACCTGGTGAAAATATATTATCTTACAGTGTATAGTATTTGCCTTCTGACATTTTTTCTTAATGTTTTCTAGTGATATGACATTACATCTTTTATTTTTCACTGTGCTTTTCCAATCTAGTTAGGTGTATCCTACTATTCAAAGTGTGTTTCACATGACAGACAGAAACACAGCTTGTCTCTGTCATGTACCAATGAATTCTCACATGAGTTTCCAATATCCCATAGGACCTATACTCAGCAGAATCTAAGGAAATAAAACAATCACACTAACACAGAATATTCCCTATATTTTTAAGTCCAGGTAGACTATGTCAGTTATCTTAATTGAACCAATTATTCTATAGCTCATATTTTTCTGGAAATTGTTAGTTGGTGCACAGTAATAGGGGTTCACAAATCTTGTTCCAATTCTGGGGGGTTTCATTCCAACCCCCTGCAATTAGATTCTGGTTTCTAGTGATTAAACGCTATTTAATTCCGTTTCTTTTTTCATATTTTGCAGCTGGCTATACTAATTCTGTTTCATTCTTTTCAATCTGCCTGCTAAGACTTGCTCCAAGATTGTTTTAGTGTAAAAGGCCTTTGCAAAGCATGACAAAGGTGTAGAGGATTTTTCAGACAAAAGTGTTCATAGTGAATATTTTAGTTACACAAAATCTAGGCTGAATTTCTATTTTTGCATACATTTTCCATATAGCCATTCACTGCTAGATCTTGTTTTGTTTTCTGTATTCTATACAAGTGTCATGTTTCAGCCAGAGTTTCTTCTCCAGCTGGTGTTTAAAGTCGTGTTTCTTGTCTGTTTTGTCAATTTTTGTGCTGTTTGTCTCTGATAATTGTTGCTTTTGTTTATTATATGCTTTGTTGCCAACTACAGTGTTATATTTTGTGTTTTGTGAGTGGGTACTGAAGACCACCTTTCCTACCACTGCCAAGAACTGCCCTTTGCTCAGTAAATATGGAGGGTCTCCCATAATTCCTGGTGCTTCATTTCAAATGCGCTAGGGAGTGGGGTGTTTACTTGTGTTTTGCTGTTCTTTGTACCTTTTGTGATTTCTAGATTTTTGAAGCTGCACTCTGTTTTTCAGTTTATTTTGTATTCTGTTTTGGAACCGTGTTTGCCTTAGATTCCCTTGCCTTCTCAGGTAATTCCTTTTGTGCTCAATGGAGCTTCTTGTGCTACAGAGCATTTTTGTTAAAAATAAACTTTTTATAAAGATTCTTTGAGGCCCTTTTGTGTATAGCTGGAGAGTTTGATAGTAAATACCCCGTAGTGGGCAATTTTGTAAGTATTAATGGGACTTATGTGCTTTTAGGACTCCCACCTCTTGACAATAAGCTTTTGCTCTGTATGATGGTAATTTCCCTGTTTAGTTACATAACAGACTTGGGTCGTTCTTGTTTATTTTATAGTGAGAGAGCAAATAGAAACACAAATCTAAAGGCATACATATGGCAAGTAATAGTTGAGCTTGAACTTAAATCCACAAAATAAAAGTAAGAAAAGGTAAACTAACCACTTCATTTGTGAGGCTTACATTCCAGTAGGATATGAGCATCTGATTATAAACAAAGCACACATGGAGATTCTTGCTTAGGTTTGATGTGCACATCATTATCAAACTGTATATAGCTATAATTATAAACAGACCCAGAGCATGAATAATTTTTAACTCTCTTTTCATCTCCAGGGTGTAATTCTGGATTTAGCTTACTGAAAAGTCATTGTATGTAGAGTCCACTCATGTTGTCAAATACTTTAAAATACTGGATAGGAAAAATGAGAATGACTCCTTTTGAGTTTATCAGGTGTATGCATGTTTCTTATGTTTTTTATGAGTGCATAAATTGAATTATCAAATCAAATGATTTAAATGAAATTAGAAAATCAGCCTATCATACCTACCAACTTTTGATAGTCAATGAATCTACTGACATAACAGTTTAAAAAATATTAATTTTATACATTATATGTAGGAATGAAAACAAATCAATTCATAAAACTGTGTTCACTGGCATAATAAAATTAACAGCATGTCACAGTTTATCTATCCCTTGGGCATTTCAACAGTTTTATATGGAAAACAAGTTAAATTTAAACCAGATGGCAATGTTTATGTCAAACGGTACATCAGGTATGCAGGGCAAATGAAGGAGTGTAACTGCTGTTCTTGGCAGTACATTCCAAACATATTGGAGCAACATTGTGTGGCACAGCATGAGGACCTGGGTATAGATGACACTTGGAAAGACATTCCCCTGATAAGTGATACTGAGACTTTGCTAAGGACACAATTTTCTGCAAGTCTTCTCTTAAAAAGGAAAATTTGAAAAACTTGTCTAAGCTGCAGAGGCAGATGTGATTGTGTTTAAACCAATAAATGAGATCTGATGATTATCTAGATATTTTACAGTAAATACTGTAATTAGGAACTATTATTTATTAATGGAATACTGCAGAAAAATTGTTGAAGACATCGATCATATTTACAACTTCTCCTTAGACAAATTATAAAATGCAAAACACATTGTTGCTATCTCAGTACTTCGTAATGTTCTAGTTGAACTGACAGACTTATGAAACATTCTTGAAAGAAGTGTACTTGCAACTATTGAAGCTTTTCAGTTTGTCAAAGCAAAAATCAAGAAGCTGCACTCTTCATTTCAGTTTATAGTTAAAACAAGTCAATAATCACTTTTATCCAGTGGACATGTGACCATATGGACAATTGTTTTCCAGAGGAAGAATTAAAAGATTGGTTTGTGTTTGATAAGAAATGTTTCCCAACACCTGAAAATTAAACAGTTTTTTGTTTGGATTTGAGTGGATGAATAGACTTGCCATCAAATACTGCCCTTAGTTGAAGAATTCCTTTTGAAAGAATGTTTGTAACCAGTACCTATAGTTCAAGATACTGATTAAGGAAAAATTAGACACTGAAACTGTAAAGACATTTTCAGATATTGTTACATTTACTAAACAACAGGATTATTACAAGAAGTTATTTTCACTTTGAACATTTATGACACATTCCAGGCCTAAAGTGCTGACTGTGAAAGCAAATTTAGTCTAATAAACAATATGAAAATTAAATTTAGAAACCACTTAGATGCCGAGCATTTGGTAAAGTTGTTGAGAATTGAACAATGTATAAATTCTGGACTGACTTTTAATGTTGATGAAGTTTATAATTTATGAAAGACAGAAAAGGCCAAAAGAGAATATTATTTGAATATTAAGTGAAACCTTTTGAATATTCAGTGAAATTGTGAGTATAAATACGTTTTTCATAAAAAAAAATCCTTAATGTCAGTTATGTCACTTCAGTCAATTTTTCGATACTTAACATTACATCTGAACTACGGTAAATAATTGTGTGATGTTTTTATGCTATATAGAGAAATGCATTGCTAACATTGGCACTCAAAAATTGTTGGTTTTTAGAACTCATTCCTCCCAAGAAAAAAAAATTGCACGCACCAGGCCACTTCTTAGAGGAAACATTGGTGGTGAGTACAGTAAACAATGTTTTGTCATCTTTTATCACAGTCGTCGATATCAATGAGAAACTTGCTGTTTTGACCATTTTAAACACTGATGGTGTTTCTTGCAGCTGGACTGCATATTCTGTTTACATGCACATCTGTAGGCTGGTGGTGCATAGAGCAGTATTTTGTTCAAGATTTTAGTTTTTATAAAAGAAAATGATGTGAAGATTTAAAACATTGTGCTTAAAATTAAAGGGCTTGTGCTAAAACATTTGTTTGTCCTAAGTTCCCACTGAGTGAGTGAGTGAGCGAGTGCAATTCGAGTGGGCAAAATCGGAAAAAAGAGATTGTAATACCAAACAGGGGAATGGATGCTGCACATCTTAAACACCTGCCCCCAAGGTTGTAGCACCAACCACCTGCATCAGCATAAAACATGGAATAAATTGAGGAGACTTTGTGTCATGGTAGCAGAGATTTTAAAAGGCATAGTTCATGTGATTTTACATTATTTAGCAGAATTTGCCAAGAATATATAAATATTAAATCTGCCTGTTTCAAGTTGCTGTAATTTCACATTAATAACTTCCGGTTTCCATGTAAACATTTACATGGTTAGTTATTTATATAAAACGTTTACCAATTTTCTGGCTCTGAATTGACCCTAGGTGGATATCAGGCCTAGAACTGTTGCTTAGAAAAATGGGTGATGAGCTAAAGGCTGAAAGGCAGAAGTGCTCGATAATATCCAACTGCAGAGTCACTATCAATGAACAAGCATATACATTCAAAGACGTTTCTTAGAAGGGAGAAATGTTGAGGACACAATATACATTTTAGACTAAGATTTGAAAAAGGAATAGGCTGTTTAGCTCATTGTATTAATGCAGATTTATTGATTTAATGGGAGAGTATGTTCGGAATAAAAATTTTATATTCTGCATTTCTCATAGGTACTTGTGCTGATAGGTTATACATTCTGTTAAGCACTTTTTAATACATCTCTGCATCAAAGATTCATGATTCTTATATATTTAGACAATGCTTTTATTCGGAGACCTACTAATTGCAAATATAGAGTCAATTTTTTTTAGAACTCTAAGAGGTTGAAAAGACTTAGTCATAATTTAAGTTAGTGGTTAGGATTTAATTCTCAAGTTTATTATTGCTCTGTACACAAATCAATTCAGATATAGCACCTTGGCATGGGTGCCACAAATACAAAATGAGGCAAAGTTATTAAATGGGAGTGTGTTACTTTAGAATATAATTTTGACCAGTTCCAACACAATCTTTCTTGCTATGTCATTGTCTGTGTGGAGTTTGCACTTTCCCCCCATTCCTACATGGTTTTCAGCCTGCATCTCCAAAGATGTTTGTGTCAGGTTAAATTGTATGTGTGGACTGGCCCTGTGATGAGCTGGTGTCCAACCTATGGTAGTTTCCTGTCTTCTGCACAATTCTGCCAGGAGAATCTGATTCTCTGCAAACCTGAGCTGGCTTAAATAAGTTTGAGAATGCTAACATGTATGCATGTTTCTTCAAAGAACTTGGAATTTAAAATGTCACACATTTACTTCATTTTGTTAAAGGATTCTATTTCAGTTAGTCAGCAAATGTAAATTAATTATACAGTATATCTGTCATTTTGTCTTTAGTGAATATGGCTAATTTATTTTCTAAAATGTTTTTGTACATGTGACACTATTGACAAATAAGACCTTGCACTTTACAAGTCCCTTACTTATCCATTTCACATCACCAGTTCTTAACTTCAGTTGTCGGCACTGGCGCCATGCAAAATGAAAAGAAAAAAAAACCCAGAATTTTCCCCAAACTTGACCTTTTATTATTACTGTAAATATTAAGTGTTTTCTCTTCTACACAAGGAGAAAGGAGAAGAAACCATCTTTGGTTTTCTCACTGATTAAACAGTTCTCATAGCAGCACTTGTGCCAAAGAATAATTCTCTAATAACTATTTCCCCATGGTAATTGGTGGAGAATTTGATGTGCTTTCTTGTTTGCCTGAATATAATATTTTATTTATCTCTTTGACTGGTGTTCAAGGCAAAGGTTGCAAAACAACTGTAGATAAGCAATGACACATAACTGTCAATAATATAATAGAAAACATCCTGGAAGTGCTCAGTCTTCATGTTAATGAACACCTAACAGGACATGCATGATTACTTATCAAGTAAATCATATTGCCTAGCTGAACTATAACATAACTGTGTTAAATTTGTTGATAGAAACCAGTAAAATACCTTTAAGAGTTAACAGTAATATTTTCTTACTGTCCCTCTGGCTTGTCTTGTCCCAGTTACTAACAGCAGTGTGCACTTACAGGCAGCACCTATACTGAAATGGTAGATGACAAGATGGGTTTCTACATTAGCTCTTTGTCCCGGGCTGACATTCGTCGCATCAAGCCTCACTCGGACACACAGCAGGCCCGTCGTTATCAAGCTGCACCGAACTACAACTACAAATGGACTGATGTCCACTATGAGGCTAGTCGGGGAAATGTGGACAGACTTCGAAATCTGTTACTGACATCTGGTAAGAAGCTTTTATTCTTGTTAGAGAAATACTGTCAGACTGGAAGCCAAAAAAATAAATTACATTCTCTCTGTGCCAGTTGATTATTAGGTTAATGAGCTATATCAATAAGCGTCACGATTGGTGTTGTCATTCTCTGCCAAAATTGTGATTGTCTGACACTCCATTTATGTGTGAAGCATGAGATATTTATAAGTTTTGAGCAGAAAAAAGGCAACTCCCTCACTTAATATGTTAACTATCAGAGTTTAAGTATCTCTGCTATAAGTAAATACTGCAAGATGAAAGTTGTACCTGATTAGACCCTGGATATCTCTAGCAATATCTAGGTACTTAGTGTGTGATAGATTTCAAGGACTGTGTTTTATTGGGGCACACAAAAATAATCTTATATATATTTTACAAATTTGAAAACACAGATATATTGGTATTTTTAAGACATTGTATATTAAATTGCCACAGCCTTCTGAGTTACAATGACACTTACTGTATCCTGTCTAAATTTTCATATCTTTCTCTCCCTTCTTGTGTGTGCTATTTAGGCAGAGATAATATTGACCGAAAGGATTATTATGGAAAGACCCCGCTTTATTGGGCAGCATATAAAGGCCAAAGGTTTTCCATGGAGCTTCTACTACATTATGGTGCTGATGTTAACAGTCAATGTAAACATGGTGGCACTCCTCTCCATGCAGCAATTGGCCTGTTTCCAGAGTGTGCACTGCTTCTCATACAGGTGAGTTTTAGATTCTGTCCAATTCAGTGAATGCTTGAACCATTCAAAACTCAAGGGAATTTTAAAAATATGGACTTTTGCGTGGACAGACAAGAGCAAGTTTGTGAAGCTCCATTAAAAGAATGAAATAGCGCCTAACTAATAAATGCCACCAAAAGGTACCACAGATATAAGCTATATTGCATTTTCCATATCAGCATGAAGACACAAAGCCAACAAGATGATTCCACAGTTATCAAATGTATATTGCGCACTTTAAATTACTATATAGGAGTGAACTGGATGAATGGGACTAGAGTAAATAGAGTATAACTTAATACAATAGTATATTGATTTTGATAAGACAGATGGATACATTTAGGCATACATATGTAATGTGTATAAAACTAATCTGCAATACATGAAAACAGCTTTGTGCGTGTTTTGAGGGTACTTTTATGGTACTATGCTCAGTACATTTATATTGTTTCTTTTCCATTGTGAAATTTACATGCCTTAGCTTAATTGTTTGCTATTTTTTGAACTGCTGGTTATTAATGTAAAAAAGCATCAGACAGAATAAGCTGAAGGCAGTTTCACATTTGGCAGTTTATTAAGGCTTTAAATCGATGTTATTACAATTGTTTTTGCAAGTATGTAAATTGCAGTTTGAAAGCATAAAAAACTAAAGTGTGGTAAGACACTGTTCTACTGTTTAAGTGTTTGTAGAGCAGCACATGATAGGGTGCTATGGTGCCAAACCTCATGTCTGTATAGGAGTTAGAACACAAACTAAGCACAAGTGGGAAGTTGTTGCAGAAGGTTGTGACAATAAATGTCATATTATAACTAGCTCAATGTTATAGTGTAACACGTAACAGCATCTGGCATATACCACAGTAACAAGAGTGCATGCTGATTTTCTTTTTTCAGAGGCCAATGAATGTGAATAGGACTGTGAGCAATTGAAGAATTCAATCTATGAAAGTAAATATGTTTATGTTAGGAAAATATACATTACATGCAAAAATATTATTGTGTTTTTACCTTTACTAACACCAAATAGAACATATCTAAAACTGGACACACACAATTCTTCTCTCTGTGGAAATCACTTAAACAAAACATCTCCAAAAGCCTGCAGTGCTTTCTTATATTAAAAGATACTGTATATCAGGCAGTGAAAAATTCAATGAATGTCATACACTAATATCTTGGTTTGGAGTGTCAGTAAAGAATTGTAGATTAAAACACTGAACATAATGGAGAACTATTTTTATAGATTACATAATACACATGTTCTTCTGATTTCTGTAAGATATATGGTAACCAGCAGCATTAATTAAGACCAAATTTCTTTGAAGTTAAACTAAGCAAAATTTAAATACATTACTGCAGTTAAAAATATAGTACTTGTGATGCTTCATCGGCAACTATAACTCAGGCTACTATAAGTAAGTGTCAATTTGTAATTTCTTCCTTGTATTCAATGCTCCTGGAATTGGTTTTGGATCCCCAAGGCTATATATTGAATTCAGCAGGTTAGGAAATGGAGGAATGGATGGTTAAACATTTACCAAGCGGTTCCTGCTAATGGACTGAAAAGAAGGACCAAAACAGGATCAAAAAGGAGCTAAAGCCTATATTCACTACATTAGATGCAGGTCACAATTAGCACACATCCACAAAGGACCAATTAGGAGCTCAGAGGAAGTGACAGAGACAAGTAGAGCAAATATCTATCCACCCCATAATCTAGCTAAGAGGAAAACAATCACTCAGTTACACAAACCTGAATTTATGTTTTCTTTTAGTGTTCAAATCATTTACTGGTACTTAAATAGTCATACTGTTAATAGCGCCTGTATACATAGAATAAGCCACACGAAAGTGTACTTCTTAAACAGCAATCTAGATAATATGCAGATAGTATGTTTTGGTTTTGAATGTTAAAATGACTAACCAAAATGTAAGGACAGCATAAATAAAACCTGGGAGGTTAACTGTACATTCATTATACATCTCAAACATGCAAATAAGAGATTGAGTAGAAAGTGTATTTTTGAATGACCTCCCTGGTCCTTAGATCAGCAAGGAGGAGAGCAAAATAAGCATTTCTCGGTATTAAACCTCAAAAGTTGTTGAATAGCTTGTAAAGGGCTGGGTGAAGGGTGATGTGGTGGCATTCTGACCTCTAGATTTGCCTGGAATTTATCAGTCTTTAGTTGTAGTTCTAGGGTGTTGTACCGTGTTAGCCATTATGAATGTAGAGAAAAGCCAAGCAAAATGACACCTTTTATTGGCTAACTCAAAAGATTACAATATGCAAGCTTTCGAGGCAACTCAGGCCCCTTGATTACATCTTGCCTGAAGAAGGGGCCCGAGTTGCCTCGAAAGCT
>JANRMT010062840.1:10389609-10458779 GCA_026402145.1 Polypterus bichir lapradei | reverse complement strand
AAGTAATAAAAAAGTAAACAAGAAAACTTAGTGCCAAGCATGCTAGGATATCCCGTTACACTGCAGTTATGTGATACTGGAAATGCCATTTCCTTGTGCCGCTACCGCCATGTGCCTTTCATACTGGCATAAACCTTTAGCTCCTACCAATTTTATAATCCGTTTCTAGACGCTCCCACTTATATTTAGATCAACCCTGCTGAGCAGCTGACAGACAAGTATGGATCCTTTTGTTGTACTGCAAGGTTTCTGCTTACTAAAGCACGTCTGTCGGTGGTGGCCCATGTCACGTGGAGTAACGTATTGAGACTACCCATTCCCCTGGAGGTCGACATGTTCATTTCTCAGCTTCATGGTGCAGTATAATTATGCTTTAGGATAACAAAATACTCTGAGCGTTCACGTCACTGGATGCACAACCTGACAGTGTCTCCATTTGTCTTCAGCATGGCCTGCAGTTATCAGGGCATGGTTTTGACAAGTGAGATATGGAAACAGGCTCAGGTAAACTCCATCATGTCCTATAATTGGTGCAAGTCGGTGGCTCTTTATTTTGTGTACCGTTGCCCATCCCGGTTTATTCCACAGATGCTGGACCGGGGAGGCGCTTTAGCTAATGTTCACATTAAACACCAGAATGCTGAAAAATGTGACTTCCACCGTGGCATGATTGTTTTTGCCAGACAGGCTGGTTTGAATATTCCTGGAACTGCTGATCTCCTGGGATTTTCATACACCACATTCTCTAGAGTTTACTCAGAATGTGGCAAAAAACAATAACATCCAGTGAGCGGCACTTCTGATGATGGAGAAACACTTTATTGTTAAGAGAGATCAGACTGAAAGACCACTCTGTACAACTGCGGTGAGCAAAAAAGCACCTCAGAACGTGCAACGCATTAAACCTTGAGGTGGATGGGCTACAACAGCAGAACACTACCAGTATGATAATGCACCTGCATGTCACAGCGCAAAAGTCCTCTCTAGCTGGCTTCATGAACACGACAAGGAGTTCAGCGTCCTGTCACCACATCTGAATCAAACAGAACACCTTTTGGATCTTGGAATGCTCAATACATCACACTTTGGAGGTGGATGGGCTACAACAGCAGAAGACAACATCAGGTGTCACTCCTGTCAGCCAGGAAGAGAAGGCCGAGGCCGCAGTGGGCACAGTTTTATCCAAACTGGACAGTTGAAAACAGGAAAGATGTAGCCTGAACTGGTGAATCTCAATTTCTGCTGAGGCACACAGACAGTAGAATCAGAATTTGGGGCAAACAGCAGGACTCTGTGCACCCAGTCTACCTCGTGTCAGCAATCCAAGATAGTGGTGGTGTAATGGTGAGGGACAGGTTTTCTGGGTACACTTTGGTCCTGTTAACACCAATCAATCATCGTCTATTTGATCTTGTGCACCCCTCTTCAAATGGCCACTACCAGCATGATAATGGACCATTTCACAAAATAAATGTAATCTCAGCCTGGTTTAATGAACGTGGCAATGAGTTCAGTGGCCTTCCCAGTCACTTGATCTGAATAAAGCAGAACACCTTTGGGATGCGATGGAACAGGAGACTCGCAGCCTGAGTGTGCAGCTGACAAACCTGAAGAAATTGGATCTTCCAATCATGTCAACAAGAATCAGAGGCCTTCAACAGCTTGTGTAACCAATGCCACATGGAACGGGGGCTGTTTTGAGAGCAAATGGAGAGCCAACCCTGTAATAGTAATAATAAAAATAATAATAACTGATCATTTGCTCTGTGAGTGTAGCTTGTAGACTTTTACCAAATCCAGAGCAAAGGCAGGGCTCACCTGAGGTTTTGCTACCTGCACATACAGTAGTGCCCTTCAAGCCCCTGTACTGGTACAATGGATTCCTTGCAGCTGAAAGAATAACTTCTGATTCCTTTGTCTTACTCCACACTTATCCCTTTTTATGCAACTAAATTCACTGGATTAACAGACCTGAGAATTGAATGTAGTTTTAAAATAAAATAAAATGCTAGGGACTTCATACAAGTCAGCACAGTTTAAATCATAATCATTTCCTCTGGCAGACTCCTGCTTATCACCTTTTGGTCAGTAAATTCTCCATTTATTTCCTGTCTAATGAATAGATTATTGTCAGAGGCCGAAAACTGGACAGTCTAATATCGTAAACCCTCCTATGAATAATACATTTCTATAACTGGACAAGTCTTAATAATGAAACTAATCTCCAGTAAAGTGTTTTTAAGGGTCTCTCCTAACCGATCGGACTACACACCGTTATACGATCCAATTACACACCGGCCGCCTGCGCCGAGCTCGCACTTCAAGCAGCGGCGAATCAGTTAAATCCTAGAGCGCATTCTCGTCGTGCCAGCTGCAGTAGTAAAACGAGCCTGCCCAGCTGTCCTTCCTTTATGTGACCCGGGCCAGAGAGCGACCAGCCCCCACTCTGCACCAGAGCCAGCAGCAAACAGCTTTTCCCAAAGAGAGAAATGTCATCAGAGAGCCAGCGACATTCGCGGCCAGCGCACGGCAGTTAAAAGTCCGCAGAGATGCAGCCGCGGGATTGCTGGGCACAGGAACCGTAAGTCATTTTTTGGGGTTACGGCTGCGAGGGGTGCATCAAAAACTCAATCGTCATCAGATTCGTCGTTCAGAATTTCCAGAAGCGAGGAAAAACGGGTATTGAGCAGCTCTACTGCGCATACAAGAAATAAAATAAAATAAATCAGAAGGTTCCTTGCTTTTGCTTGCTTAGAATATGAGCTCAGAGTTCTTTACGTGATTACGGGACGGGACGCCGCGGTGGCACAAATACTAGCCTTGTACCGACAGCGCTGCCTTCACCATTTAGGCAACTAGGCGAGGCAAACCTTTGGGGGTAGCATTTGTTTTAAAACAATACGATCTACGAACACTTAAACTCAGTACGACTAACCATTTTTTTAATAAACATTTTTATACACTATTGATTTTAGTTTTAACGTCTTCCTATCCCGTAGTGAGATTTCTGCGTGGGCTGAGCATTTTGTTTTTTTGTTTTTACCTGATTAAAGCGCCAGCTTAGCCGAGTGTTGTCCGATTCCCCCCAAGAGTCCTCACATTTGCGGATGGAGCATTTCGGGGTATGTCGAGTGACGGTCCTCTTCTTAACAGTTCATTAGAAATGTTTTCTGACAAACTGGGGTTAAGTGCTCTGTGACAAACATCAGGAAAAAAAAAAAAAAAAAACTTCTGTAGTTTTAAAAAAAAAAAACAAAAAACAGAGAGCTTAAAGGAAAGGCAGATTTGGAACTGGCAAATAAAAATGGGCACAAGGATGGTAGATAACTGGGAAAGCGTCCCAGGGTCGCCATTTCACGTATGCCAACTGAGGACCTGTAAAGACGTCTGTGTCTCACACTGCAGACTCCGATGTTCTTTTCCTCATATCCAGTTAGGCCTTTTCCTTTTTTCTTTCCTGCTCAGACTATCGTCTGGCAAAGATTGTAACCGACACTATTGTATGAAACCTCCACTTTCTTGAAAAACAAACAAAAGAACAGAACAAACACTGACATGTTTCAAAAGCTGTTTTATTTTGGGTTTGGCCAACCCAGAACTGAACTTGAACTTTCAAACCAGAATAGGGTTTCAGCAGCGCTATGTAAATTAGAAAGGTTTCTCTAATAACCAGTTCTCATTTACAATAACTGAGGGAGTCATGGCTGCTGAAAATGAGGCTGGGCAATAATATGTGAATAATACATTTAAAAACCAGTCATTTCAAGCAGTCATAACCATTAGAAACACTAGTAGTGGCTTGACAGCATTTTTAAATTAATTTAATAGTAGCTTGATTAAAAAAAAGGTACCAATTTCTGTCAAAAACATGAATATCTCTGGGTGTACCCAAACTTTAAACTGGTGACATTTCAATGGTCAGGTTCAGAGGCGGCCTTAGGGGTGTGCGGGGCCTTTGGGTTGCCCAACCCCATGCGGGGCCGGTTACGCCAAACGCGGTTACCGGTATGTGTGGACTGTTGAAACCTGTACGCGAATCTAATAAAAATAATGTTAACATACACCGGATTTTCTGATTACAGTATTCAACTAAATTTTTGCAAGATAACACATGGGCTTTATCTACTCTCTCTCTCTATATATAAAATCCTAAGCCTAAAAATGCAATGATTTTATGTGACGTTTTTATGTCACGCTTTAAATTGGGATTGTTTTAAAACCTACACATATATATTTGGTATCATTCTTTTCAGAATTTATCGAACTTTAATGTGATGTTGTTAGATGTTCAAATTCTTATTTCGTCTTTAAATTATAAACTAAAAAATATCAAGAACTCACATCCCGCTAGACGAGATTTTGTGCCAAGAGATTTAACCACGCCGGAAACAAAAGACAAAGAGTAGGACAGCTGCTGCACAGGATTTTAAATGTTCGATTCGTTGCACGAGATGCAGATCACGTGGCACAGCAGCAAACCAGTAGCTGATTGAGCAAAGAAGAGGTTAAAAAAAAAAACTTTGTTTCCCATTGTATCACCATTGAAGAGGGGGTTTCGGAGGAGCGACCGTGTCTCCTTGTGGTGCCCCACTCTTCAGAACACGAGCGGCAGAGATGTCAAGTGGCTGGTGCATAACGTAGGCCTGGTTTGGGGGGTTTAGGCGAGCAGAGCCTGCAGGGAATAAGCCCCGCTAGTCAAAATATAACAGTATAATCGATTAAAAAAGTGCAATTCAGAATTCATGACAATACCACAACAGCGTGAAATGTAATTCGGTGTCCTGCGGAAATTAGCAGGGCCTCTTCTAGAAAAGCACCCAAATTGCAAGTCTACTCCGAGTCTCGATATGCAGGATGTCATAGTCATAACTCACGTTGAGGTCATGTCAGCTGGTTATCATTCATTAGCGATACATGTTTTTTGTGCATTAATATTCTGAAATAAAATGGGAGTTTCAGTGTTTCAACAGGAAGTGTGAAAAATAATGTAGAGGTATCATCACGAACTCTCTTACAGGTTTCCAGGTTCAGAGACGGAAATCCGCTTTTTCTTGCCTTCCGATTGGAAAAGTCGTTGATGACATCTGTGTAGTCTAATCTGGATGTGCAGTGTCTTTTTCTGTAGCTAGGATCGCCAGACCACAAAGCCTGTCTTGAGACATGGTTGATCTACAGTATACTGGAGAATATAACTTGACAAATCCACTCGAACGGGACACACGGACCTCAAAAAGCAGACCTCCCCAACTTGTCACCCCCAAACGTCGCTCTTGGTCAGGATGACACGAGCCTATCTTGGAAATGACAGGAAGCGGCCACACCAGTGCTATGTGACCAGATATCACTAGGAGATAATAAGGAGGTCTTAAAATGGACTCTGGGGGACTTCAATTATAATGGAAATTTTCAAGTGTTTTAAATTAAATCGGGCATGCCTCAGTGGTTGCTATGGTTGCTTTCTAGCTGCAGCGACCCCAGTGGTGTAGCTAGGGGCGGGCGGAGGGGGTGGTCCGGCCCGAGCGGCACATTATTAGCCAAAAACAAGAGTTCCCAAACTTTTTTTTGACCGCAGACCCCTTTACCAAAAACGTTTAAAACCGTCGACCCCCTAGTCATTTAATTTACTTTTTCAAATTAATACATTTGTACAGTACTCGATATTAAATATTTCACTAGATATCAAACTTTTCATTTTAATTACTTGTAATTAATGATTGAAAAAAGATAAAAGTACAACGGAATACGGCATTATCTTGTGCAACATTTAATATCGAAACCTGCACTAACGAAAATGAAAGCAAAATAATACGAGCAGAGTTTTTTTTTTAATTCATTTTACAGCATTCATGAAGTGTATCACAATGTCAGAGGAGTCAAATATTGTGAATGACGTGGGGAATAAAGCACGACAGTAGTGTGTATTATTACCACAGGAGATTATGGGAGCCGTGATCTCCATACCTGCATCATTTCAGGATGAGTGAAAGTGCTGCACATTGAGCTGTCGGCCACCTTTGTCCACCAGAGGCTCACTGCCAAAGGGGTTTTTAACGACACAGAGAATGGAGGGCTAACTTTTAAGACCTGCACATTCATTTGAGGGATTTTCAAGTGTATTTGTTTCAGGATGCTCTTCATTCGTAACCCATGTCACCAAACTGCCGTGTAACTTAATATTTTCAGATCCAATTCAGGGTTGTGGGGGTCACTAAGCCTATCCCGGCAGGAAAGCAATGAAAATAAAAAAAATAAAAAAAGGCAGAGTGCATGATGATGGACTCCAGCCAGCTGTTAAGTCTCGTCTTCAACTAAAAAATGTTCAGAGCCAAGCACTTCAATCATTTTAGGACAGTCTTACAGCTTACAGCTCAGCAACTTTTCTGTGAGAGGTGCTCCAAGTGTCCTGTTCTATCAACGCTAACCTCAGATGACTTACAGTACATTAGAAGAGGGAAATGTGAAGGACGTTTTCACACGGGCACCCTAGAGACAGAGGTGGAGGCTAGTACATTTTTAGAACTGCAGAGGCGGCTTTTCTTTTAGCTAAATCAGGTAACCCGATGCTGGCTTGCAGCAGGAGTGTATTCTCAGGAGAAGGTGTGGGTTATACAGTAGGCAGCACACGACCGTATCACACCTTCACATCCTACTTAAATGTAAAATCTGGCCTAGCAAATGAGTAAGGAAGGCTTCCACCACCAACCACAAAATAATGCAACTGCAGTGCCTGAAAGGTTTAAATAAGAGTTGGAGATGTGTGTTACGCTGGATGAGGCTGCAGTCAGGTGACACAACACGAATCCATAGTCTTCTCCATCTGCAGACTGATCCTTTCACCGAGACCTTTTCTCCTAAACCTCGCTTGATCTCCTTTCATTGATCACCCAACACCATGTCACATTACAATATTTTCAGTTGCCGAATTATGCAATTATAAAACTGTTTTTAGGGACTTTGTTTTTGGTAAACTGCAGTAAAGCAGAGGGCTCAGTATTCATCTTGCCTTCTGCCCTCTGATATTTGTATTTTCTTTAAACTCAGTAGAATATAAGAACTTGTAGTAGTCTCTAAATGTGTGCATTATATTTTTATGGTCAATGATTTTGTCTCTGTCTATGTTGGGGATTGCATTGCGGACTTCCAGCTTGTGGATTTGTAGAGCTAAGATCTTATTAGCTTTCACTCTGTGTTCATAGTAATGACGTCTTGATTTAAAAATGAGTTGTTCTGTTTCTTTAGTTGTCAAGAGGTTGAGCTCTGTATGCAGAGCCCGTCTTTTCCTATTATAAGAAAAGCACTATATAAATGCAAAGAATTATTATTATTATTATAAAGTGGCTCATTTGGACACCTGGCATGTTCTTGATCTATTCTGGTAATTTCACCGATTCGCTCGGATACCTTCTTGGTAAAGATAGATATGAGGTAATCTGTCCTCTTAAGAAAGCCTTCAAGGTTTCCCAGAGTATTCCTGCAGAGACCTCTGAAGATGTATTTGTCTTTAAAAAAATCAATTTGTTTGGATATAAATCCTGTATAGTTCTTGTCTGCTAATAAAAGTGGGTTAAGATGGCATCTGTGAGATGAGTATGTGGGGCATAATGATCTTAGCTCCATGATCAAAGGGGCATGGTCGGAAATAATAGCGTCATACGCACAAGATTTAAATCGTAGGCAAGAAATTATTATATCTCTATTATAAAAGAAAATCTTAAGATGAGACGAGATTATTGCCATGAGATTTTTTCAAGTTGGTAGAGGGGGTCCTGCCCTCCTCTCAACCATTTCTGGTTAATGGCCCACACTCACGCTTCTCTCACCTCTCATTCATGTGAATGTTTTTGTCAGACACAGTTCCTGCTCTCTCAGCTCTTATAAAATTTTTATGTTTTCCTCACTTTAAGTTCCCAATAAAAGAAGACTTATTACATCCAAATCTTATTGAAGAATTTCATCCCGAAGGTTTATCAATTGAAGAAATGAGTACACGGGTAATCCTAGCACCAAGAATCAAACAAATTAATGCTTTAACGAATTAATCGGTTACACGGCAAATTGGTTAAATGCGTATCATTAGACTATGCTGAAACAGTTAGTGGTGATGGTGCGGAAGATGAAAACATTAACTTACAATATCTTGTAAAATATCTACAACCGTTAACACCGTCTGGTCTTCCACCGGCTGAATTACTGTAGAAAGAAGGATGTATCGTAATGTTATTGTGTAATTTATGTATGAGTGATGGGTTATGCAATAGGACAAGATTAGTTGTATTCAAAATTGGTTGAACAATTCTAACATGTAAAATTTTAACAGGCGACAAGAAAGGTAATGTAGTACATCTTCAGGGGATAACAGACACCAAAGGAGATCTTGATATGCGATTTGTAATAAAATGTTTATAGTTCCCCAATAGAATAGCTTTTGCTATGACAATTAAGAAATCACATGGACAAACATTCAAAAATGTTGGTTTATTTATTAGAGAGAAAGAAACAATATTCACTCACGGGCTGTTATACATTGTGTTGTCACGATGTAATCCAAATATGGAATCAAAAATCAATACTATACTGACGAAAAGTTAATTCCAAATATTATTTTTACTGAAGTTTAACAGTAAAAGTGTTAGTTTAAAAAGTATTTGCATGTTAATTTCAAAGCCAAACAGAACAGAAACATATAACATAATGAATACCTCTAACGCAACATGAAACATAATTTTCTTTCAATTTATTATGTTTTACTATTTTTTTTACAATGGTTAATTACTCGCTGTAATGTAAAATAGTTAATTCTATTATGCATACAGTGGAACATCAGGTCACGAACGTCTCTGAACACTTACAAATTGGGTTACGACCAAAAAGTTTGCCAAACTTTTGCATTTGTTCACAACCACACACTCGGGTGACGAACAAGCCAGTTTCCCTTCCGGTTCGTACGCACCGATGATTTCCGTACGTGTTCAGTCTCTCCCTGTGCAATGAGCGAGCGAGCGAGAGAGAGCGAGAGCGCGAGAGAGAGAAGGCAGTTAAAAAATGCACCGGGCTTGTTTTTAAAGAGACTGCAAGGTTAGTTTTCTCTGTTGTTCAAGGTTTTCTCAGTGTTATTCAAAGCTTTTACATTTAGTTTACTATTACACATTCTATGGTATAATTAACTATTTTTGTGCTTAAAAATCTTTAAAAAAATATACATTTACATACAGCTTGTATGGTCCGGAACAGATTAATTGTAGTTACATACAATCCTATGGGGGAAATTCGGGTCACGACCAAATCAGGTTACAACCAGAGTTTTGGAATGATACGGTCATGACCCAAGGTTCCACTGTATGTAACAATTCCCATGAAAATAACACTGCCCCATAAGCAAAGTGGCTAGAGAATAGTGCCCACCCGGAGGATGCCAAGCAAATCGAACGGGGGTAGAGCCCCCTAGTCTACAAAGAAATAACCAATTTGTGTAGCAATGGTGCACTGGTGAGTAGAAGGAATATGCTCTGGAGTTTGGGTATAGAAATCTCCAGGGGTCTGATAAGTTGTGATCAGTTACAAACTGTGTAATTGTCTTTGCAGTGTTAGATGTCATCGCCCCTGTGGCAGGAGACCGATCTAGATCCAGATTTAAAGCACAACACAAAACACAATCCCCAGCCATGTATTTTCTAATTTGAGTCAACCTTGCCTAAGCCGCACTGACCAAAGGCCTCAACACACTACTTATTTTTTCATGCGTTTAGCAATCGCAGATTTTATTTACTTAATCTTGATGAGTTGGGGGCAGTCATGTGATAGCTAGTCGTGTAGGCTGAAATACCCAGCAACACCCATCTAACCAGTCTCTGATTCCCACTGACAAAACTGATGAACTGATAGGTACGGAGGTTTAAGATTCATAGTATGAAATAACAATTTAGTACAATCAGGATAGAGATACACATTAGAGAGTTTAGAAAACTGAAATGAAAATGACTAGTGATCGTGGAAATTCACAAATACACCAAAGAGTAGGAGAGAAGGAACCGAAGACCTATATAAGCATTCAGCCAGAACTTCAAAACAGTAAGAAGACAGCATCAAAAGATCTGACTTAAGCAATCATGAGGTGATCTGTTCAATTGGAACTGACAGATTTTGAAATTAAAGATTAACATTTAACATTTCAATCACTGTTTGTAAATGATCATTTAAGAAGTAATTAGTGACTACAAGAAACAAACAACTTTCTTCTGTAAACTCTCTAGAAATGCTATCACTGATAAGAACCTTTTTTTGGTTAAGTGCTGCCTTGGGCAATGTAAAGTGTGGTAGGGAGGCTGGAGACGTTCATCCAACTACTTTCAACCAGTTTCATAAGGACAAGCAAACCCTTCAAACTGAACAGATAGGTTGGTAGAATTTATGATTCCTTCTTTGTAGAGGTAACAAAGAAACTGTTTCTTTCTCTGCCAATACCCCATCTTGGAAAGATCATCTCACTCTCCTGGCAGCCACATTCAGACAGGCTGGCTGGCTGTCTGGCCCTGCACGGATGATGAGCTGGCTAAGAAGAGAATTGAGTGTAACTATCAAGTTTGTGTTTTTTTTGTGCTCCCTGAAACTACACGTCTAGCACGATCAGGCTGTATGGTTTGTCATGCCACCGTCTATTTGCTTTTATACATTGTTAGTAAAAGTGCATGCAGACGTTTGCTTGAAATATTACCCTTGAATTAGGAAATAAAATAACCTAAAATAGAGGAATGCTTTCTTAAAAGTTTTACTTGCTTTTAATGTGTTTGTATTGCAGGCCTCCCTCACGTGAAAAACAATATTTTCCACAGGATTCTGCTGGTTGGGCCTCAATTGAAACTCTGCTTGCCCTGGATGGAAACACAAAGGAGCATCAAGAGAGCTTGGAAGAGTATTGCAGTGGTAAGCCTCGCAGGAAAGGATGGTGCACAATCAGGAATGTCGCTGTTGCATTATTGTTTTTTTGTAAATTGAATATTTGGTTGAGATTTTTTTTTTTTTTTATTTCTAATGTTAAACAATCAAAAAACTTTTAATATTAATATGGCGTTTGCATTGCCAGGGTTTTCTGACAGTTTTCCACACCACTGGAGAGAAAATCATTACATAGGCTGGTCCTTCCCGGTTTTCCGTTGTTAAACTGACTGAGCTGAGCCACCACTATTAAATATAGAGAGAAAAAAAAAACTCTTTGTAGTTCCCACTCACTGTCTTACTCCACAAATACTGAACCAAATGTACCATAACCATATACGACATGGTTCAACTGAGTGAATTTTGCGAGTCTACAAGCATACCGGTAACATCATCCATCCCTCACAATCAGCAGCGCGTAGAGATGTTTACACTAACAGTTCTACTTTGGCTTAAATGTTCATTTCTAGTTTTTTGGTTGACTATTCAAACTAATTTTGCAAATGATCCAAATCTGACATGGGTGTGTGCAGATATCTATCCTGAATGTGCCTCGCATGTGCAAAATCAACACAAATTGCTAGAGAGATGCAAACTAATAGACTGCTATAAACACCAACAGCAGGCATACTGCTATGAATTTATCAGATAGTATGGCAAAGAAAAGGGAAAGAATAAGACGACAACAGCTGTTTCTTTGAGTGCGGTCATCACTGTGGTATCCGTAAATAGAAAGCTGTGGACGTGAGGGTGGAGTCAGGGCGGGAAAGAGAAAGATGTTTTGGTGTAAAACAGGGGCTTGACAACTTCGCAATGTTTAGGGGGCTTTCGATTAATTAAGTCAGCTCCTCTCCACCGGAGTTTCCTGTAGACAGTGCTAATGAGGTATTCCATTTCTGTCAGAAAACACACTGCATTTAGGCTCTATTGGTCAGCAACAGGTCCATTTGGTGTTGTGCTGGACTACAAGTATAGTCCACATTCCTTTTGATGTCATTGCACTTAGTAAATCGAAAACGCAGCAATCCTAAAGGTGCATTCACATGTAACGGACATTATTAAATTATAATACATCCATCCATCCATTATCCAACCCGCTATATCCTAACTACAGAGTTACGGGGGTCTGCTGGAGTTAATCCCAGCCAACACGGGGCGCAAGGCAGGAAACAAACTCCGGGTAGGGCGCCAGCCCACACACGCCAGGGACAATTTATAATCGCCAATGCACCTAACCTGCATGTCTTTGGACTGTGGGAGGAAACCCACGCAGACACAGGGAGAACATGCAAACTCCACGCAGGAAGGACCTGGGAAGCAAACCCGGATCTCTTAACTGTGAGGCAGCAGCGCCACTGTGCCGCCCCAAATTATAATACAGTACAATGTAATACAATACAATAGAATAACTAAATATTGCACTTCGGTATAATTCATATATGAATTGAGTGCAATAATAGAAATAAATAACTTTCAAAGAATCTAAACATGTACTTGAAGTGCAAAAGTAACTGTTGTTATATTAGTCATTGTCAATCATTATAAGTATTTAGTACCATTTATTTCTCATATGGGTCTGGAGCAGAAACTATTCTTAAATCTGTTTGTCTGCGCTTGGATGGACCTGAACCGCCTACCAGAGGGCACCAATCCAAACAGGCAATGTCATTGTGGGAAGGGTCTTTCGTGGTACTGGCTGCTCTGTTAAAGCAGAGAGAACTGAATAGTTCCTCCAATCAGGGCAGTATACAGCCAATAACTTTCTGGGCAGAGTTTTTGATCCTCTGAAGGGCTCTCCTGTCTGTCAGTGAGCTGCTGGCATACCACGTAGAAATGCAGTATGACGGCACACTCTTAATGGAGCAGTGGTAACAGGACATCAGCAGCTTCTCTTTCAGGTTGTTTTTTTCTGAGAATCCTCAGGAAGTAGAGTCTCTGTTGTGCCTTCTTGACTGCCACTGTGGTTTTTATGGACCAGGAGAGATCTTCTGCAACGTGTATACAGTATCCAGGAACTCTTTCCACACAATCTCCATTGATGTATATTGGGTCATGGTTTGTGTTGTGCATCCGGGAATCTATTAGAAGTTTTTCTGTTCTGGTAGAATTCAGGGCGGGGTTGCTCTCAATGCACCATGCAGTCAGTCTTTGGACCTCATCCCTACAGGCTGTCTCGCCTCCTCCAGAAATTAGTCCAATCACACTCGTGTCATCAGTGAACTTAATGACAGTGTTGGTGGAATGAGAGGGTACACAGCACAACCAGGCTGTTATGAGTGAATGTTTCCACTCACGCGACATCCTGGAGGAAACAACAAGGATACCGGGTTCTCCATGGATTATTGTAGGCTTAGATAATCAACAAAGGCGGAAAAGATACAGGAAGCAACAGCATATTCGTAAAGCTAAGGAAATATCCACATAAACCACCACTTCCCAGCATATTTCTCACCAACACCAGTTTCATCACAAACAAAATGGACAAATTACATCTACAGATCTCTGAGAACAAAGTCGTAAATGAATGTTGCATTTTACTTTTCACAGAGACGTAGCTAAATTCGCTTATACCGGACACAGCCATTGATCTAGTAGGACGTAAAGCATTCTGTTGGGATAGAAGTAAAAAATCTGGCAAAGCAAGTACTGTATATCAGGCTTCCTCAAGGGAATTATCTTCCAGAACATTTAGTTACAGAGTGTATATATTTAGAAAATTCCAATTCAAACATTCAAACGTAGCTCTTATTAATCGGAGCCCAATAAATCATTAACACAGTGCAACATCTGCAGATCAGACCCGGGAGATATCACAGGCACTTTTCCACTGCTAAAGTCTTTCAGACTTAGTGTATGGCTGCCAAAGAGTCTCGGGTAGGGGAAAGTGGTGCAGATGGTATCGCCAGTAACCCCAGGTGAGCAGTGTGTGGCAGAGAGGATGGTGTGAATGTGCGGGTAGTAGACGAGGCAGACGAGAAATGCTGGCCGAAGAAGGAGTGTTGGCCAAATTGTGAACCAATAGTTCTTTCAAGAGCCACCAGCATTGTCCCGAGTGCATCTATTACCCCCATAAATTTAATTTAGGACACTGAAATAAACAGACTAAACCAAAATAATAAAAAATTAATGAATTTGAAGTATAATGATCATCTTTAAACGAATAACCATTATTCCTGTTTACTGAGCTCATGCCAGTATATGCAGAAAATGTAATATCAACATCCACTCAATGCATAATGTCAGAAAATTTTTCAAAGTATAAGCTGACTATACAGAACCTTTTAGTGAGTCACGAATGAACAGGAGTGTCATCAAGAAAGTCACTGATGGCAGTAAACAACAAAGGATGATATTTGCTTTTTTATACACAGAGTTTTAACAAGTTTTAATGTAAGCCTATTTGGAAGATGCTTAGTGTGACCATTGGAGAGTGTTGCAGACCCCCACAATCCCGATGCAACCACATCATTTACAGTCTTGGGTTCTAAATTACCTTTTTATTAACAAAATTACCTTGTACAGGTTCCTTCCTTGGCAACAATTTTGTTCTTTACATTTCCGTTCTTTTCCTTCCATCACTCCTCCAGGAAAGTTTTGCCCTCATCCTCCCAACTCCAACTCTTCAATTATATGAAGTGGATCATTTTATGCAGAACCTGGAAGTACTTCCAATGTCAGGATTCTGCACAGAGGTAGCACTTCTGTGTCAGGCACAAGCCCCACAAAGTAGGGACAGCAATTCCCTCCAACCCCTGCTGTGGCAACCACGAAACCCTCTAGGGCTACTCCATGGAACTACAGTTCCCAACATGCCATGTCAGTGTGTGTATGGGTACACCAGTCCATGAATGCTGCTACCCAGTGCACCAGGGGTGCATATAGTTTTGGAAGACTGTCTCCTTTTGTCCCTCCACCATTCTGGCTCCCGGCCTGGCAAGGATCTTCTGTCAAACTCCTCTGGGATGCCAGTTCATCTATTTGTCCTTCCATGTTCCAGAGACATGGAACACCTTGCCTCTGACCACCCAATAAGATGGCCTCATGGCCAGGCAATGAAACAGAATCCATCCTGGCTGTCCATCACAATAGTAGCTGATCTCTCCTGTTGGACAGGGAGGTACTTGGTGCCTCACATAGGTGATGCCAGTCTATACTGGAAAAGAGCTGGTTGCAAAGTTACACCATGGGTGGATAAACAGGGAATACGTGGTTTCTAAACAGTTTTATGCTGGGGCACATATGTGCTCACATGGGCAGAGGAGATTGCCACTGGCACTTGATGAATGTTAACCTTTTCATTTTTGGAGTCAGTAGTACAACTGGACGAGAGTGTTTTGTAAAAATGAAATATAGATTTGAAGAGCAATTCTAAAGAGCAGAAATTCTTCCTCACATTAGATTTAGGGTGAAATTGGGCTGATTTAATGGGAGGTGTGGACTTGTCTCATTTGGAACCACCAGATTTAATCACATGTTACAGTACATAAAGACCATGGGAAATTTAAAAGCAGCAGCAAATGGTAATGGAATTCTGATAAAAATTATCGCTTGACTGGAACAGTAGTGCTTCCATGTCCTTCCGAGTCTCCAAGAGTAGGAAAACATTGACATGTCACTGACTGAGGATGTTATGGGCAAAAGCAAACACAATTACTTCAATAATTTACTGGAAGGACTATAAAAAAATTGAAGTGAGCTACAAAAGAAAAAAAACAAAATGGCTCTCGCCTAATATCCCATCCCTGATGAAAGAGCAAATGTACCTTAGAAGAAAGATAGAAGGGAGGAAGTAAAATTCAAGAATACTCTGATCTATATACAGTATATAAAAGCCAAATACCGTGGACTCACTTATTGCGAAATCTCCCAAACCAGGAGGACTTAGGACTTGAAATTTAGAATGTAGGTTACCCTTGGTTCATAGGTTAGCTCGCTAAGAAACAGTTTTAAAAATTTTGTGGTCCAAGCGCGTTCTGTCTATATGTCTGTCCGCTTTTCACGAGAGAACTACTTAACGGATTTAGATCTGGTTGTTTTCTATAATTTGCTTGAACTTTCTGGTTGATTTTGCGACTTCTCTCATCGCACTAAGTACCGTAGTTCGCACGCAGTACCGATGTATTTATGCAAATCCAACAGAGTGGCTGTGGGCCAAGAGCAGGGGGGAGGGGCCTTCCTCATTCATTCGCCAGCCTCTGTTTGAGTTGGTCTACCTCTCGCCACATGTTGGAGCGCACCTTGCCTCCACTTAGCTAGCGATGCCAGTTTGTTCAACGGACATCATCATCTACAGACTGTTAAGGCGTAACGTTTGACATTTTTGAGAGAGAGCTCTGTGTGTTTTAGAGGGTGCGGATTACCAGAGATATCACAGCCACGTGCTTTTCTGACCATGCGGAGAACATTTTCCCGTCAGAGCTGAACACGATCGGATATAGTGCCAACGTCTATTGATTTCTAAAGTTTTTCCTGTTTCATTACTATGTGGGCGAAGCCACAGGGTACAGCTAGTGCTTAATAACAGTGTAACTTTCTCTCCTGCCTGTTCTGGTAGTCTGTCTGATTTCCTGGGGTTAAGGATGTAAGTGAAATGGAGAAGAAGTGAACTATAACAGCAGTCAACCCTGACAGTGTGATAACAGTAAGGGATTAAGGTCTATGTAATAAACAGTCCAAAGACATGCAGCTTAGGTGCATTGGCGATTCTAAATTATCCCTAGTGTGTGCTTGGTGTGTGGGTGTGTGTGTGCGCCCTGCGGTGGGCTGGCACCCTGCCCAGGGTTTGTTTCCTGCCTTGCGCCCTGTGTTGGCTGCGATTAACTCCAGCAGACCTCCGTGACCCTGTAGTTAGGATATAGCGGGTTGGATAATGGATGGATGGATGTATTATAATTTAATAATGTCCATTACATGTGAATGCACCATTAGGATTGCTGCGTTTTCGATTTACTAAGTGCGATGACAACAAAAGGAATCTGGAATGTGGAATATACTTGTAGTCCAGCACAACACCACCAAATGGACCTGTTGCTGACCAATAGAGCCTAAATGCAGTGCATTTTCTGACGGGTTGGATAATGGATGGATAATAAAGAATATAAAATGGAATAGCGTCACCCAAGGATTTTTGACAACTCATGTTAATGATAAATTGGCATTGATGCCATCAAGGCTGAGGTTGTGCCACTCTGCAGGGATGGTAAACCAGCCACTAAGACTGGAGTTCACGTGTTTGTCAGGGTCCATGATAACAGCAGTCAAGTGTCTGCACATCCCATAGCATGAGAAATGGAAAATACAAATATGTGCACATATACAGTGTTTATACATCCATCCATCCATTATCCAACCAGCTATATCATAACTACTGGGTCACGGGGGTCTACTGGAACCAATCCCAGCCAACACAGGGTGCAAGACAGGAAACAAACCCTGGGCAGGTTTATACACACACAATTTAAAATAAAAATAAAAAACTTTATTGTTGTGTAGCACCTCCAATTAGAACCGGCCTGGCTGACTTACCTAAATTGATCACAAATTCCAAATCTCCCTTGTGCTTGTGAGTTAGGATGTATGTGTGAATTTAATTTCATTCAGTTCATCTTCCTGTAGCGTCTTTCAATAAGTTCCCAGAAAAGAAACAGAATAGTAGAAGGCAGTAACAGTTCCCGACGGTCACACTGTGAAGGACTGGCACCCTGTACAGGGCTGTCTCCTGCCTTGTGCCAAGTGTTGTTTTGATCAACTTTGGCTCCTGACAACCCTCAATCGAGGGTTTGAGAATATTAAGAGATGCCATTTGACCAACCTGCTTTATGTGTGGTGCTGTATTCAAATTAGCTTTTAAAACTGATAAAGGTGTGTAGACTTTCTAAGAATTCACAGTATGGGCTTCAACGGAGGAGACGTTTTGAGAGTAAAGAGTCCCTCACGTGAGACGCAGAGCTGAACGTTTATAGAGATGGTTGTGTGGAGGTGGAGCAGGACACATGTCAAGACCGTTAGGCTGGTCTGCCAAATGTAGATGCATGACAGAAGTACTGAGCCCAATAAACTGCTCTCTGTCACAAAAGCATGAGAATAATATGAATAAATTACACCTGATTCAGTGGCAGTAGACTCCCACTTCTCGTGACCCTTTATTGAAGTGTGTTCAGAAAAATGAGGAATGGATGGATGGAAAGCAGTTTAGATTTTGATAAATAAACTAATAAAATGAGAGAAACATTTGAAACATATAAAGCCTGTTGCAAATGGTGTACATACTATAAAAGATCTAATGATTTTTTAGCAAGTTAAATTTAACTCTTCTAGGAGCTAAAAGGATCCCTTTCTAATCCAGGGCATGCTTTGACTTTCCTTCCTCCCGTAGACTCCAGGTGCAAGCTGATCACATGAGAACATTCCTGTCTAAAGCTAATTTTAGCCGAGTTTATTTTTGGTTTATATTTTTACAGATTTTTATTCTTTATTAACTCTGTCTAGGGGGATACCATCCAATAAAAATAGGAGACATTTTTAAACGGCAATACCAAGTGCTGCGGAAACTTGGCTGGGGTTACTTTTCCACTGTGTGGCTTTGCCAGGACCTGCAGTGAGTAGCTCTTCTTTTAATCCCGTCTTTTTATTTATTTGTTTGTTTGTTTGTTTGTTACCAAGACACGCTACAAAAATGTCTTAAGGAAACAATGACATAAGGAGTGCAAGTTACCTTAAAGAGCTAGCATGTTGTTAGTGACCTGTGGAGTGATCCTGATCTGCACCGGATTACTAAGCTGCAGTACTTATATCATTAAGGCTTTATTTTAAATAAATGACTTGTCTTTCTTTCTTATAATTGACTGCTGTGCAGCTAAAGTTTTGTATTTGTGCACTTTGAGATGACAACATCCCACTCATCCCTCTGTGTGAATAAAACTGCCTATTCAACCTTTTTTATGCTCCACACCCCTAGTAAATATTTGATTTATGTTTGCACGCCCACCCTACCGTAATATCACATATGAAGCTGAAGAAGTCAAATTCAACCACTTAAAGAACTGCAGGAGAACAAATTGAACTAAAAAAAATAAGGTTTTAACTGTGTATACAATGAAGCAATTTTGTAAATCTCAATAATCTTGTAAATGTGTGCTCTGTAAAGCTTAGACACTCAATTGACTGACTATCTGGGTGTTGGGGTATCCCGCGAAGCATCAAGTGCCACAAGGAAATGTCACACGATCAAGGGGTTTGGAGACCCCTGTGAAGCAACGGGTGCTGGCCCACCGCTATGCAATGAAGCACAGTCAATGAGCTTTGTCCCCTGATAACACCTGCACTGCAGTTCAAAAACTGATGGGGCACATGATTCAAATTGCTGCGCTGCTGTCAGGACCGTCAGCAGGAGTGATGAGCAGAGTGTAAGCTGTAGGTGTTGCGTCTAATTCATTCCGGCTTAATAATAATAATAATAAAGAAGATCTTCCAGTGATATGTGGTCATCGCCTAATTTAAGGATTAAGAGCAAACATAGTCAAAGAAAAATATTAGTAACACATAAAATCATCTAGGGCAGCATGGTGGCGCAGCGGTAGCGCTGCTGCTTTGCAGTTAGGAGGCCTGGGTTCTCTTCCTGGGTCCTCCCTGCGTGGAGTTTGCATGTTCTCCCCATGTCTGCATGGGTTTCTTTCTACAGTCCAAAGACATGCAGGTTAGGTGCATTGGCAATCATAAATTGTCCCTAGTGTGTGCTTGGAGTGTGTGTGCCCTGTGGTGGGCTGGCACCCTGCCCGGGGTTTGTTTCCTGCCTTGCACCCTGTGTTGGCTGGGATTGGCTCCAGCAGACCCCCCCCGTGTCCCTGTAGTTGGATATAGCAGGTTGGATAATGGATGGATGGATAATGCTTTACATTTATATAGCGCTTTTCTCATTACTCAAAGTGCCATCCACACTGGGAGGACCCAGGATGTAAACCCATGATCTCCTTAATGCGAGACAGCAGCACTACCACTGCGCCACCCCGTTGGCAAAAATGTCAATCAAACTTCAAAATTGTGATCAGGGCCTGCACAGAAATCAGTACTAGACTTTAGTCCAAATTCCTTTCTCTTAAAAAAAAAAAAAAAAAAAAAAAGTTATTTGCCTTTACAAATTCTCCCCTCGCATGGCACTGATTGCACCATGATAAAGTCGGACAATGCACCTCATTCAATTTTGGCGAATCACGATGCAGCCTTCCTTTTCGTCACACCCCCTGAAATGCCATCTTATAACCCATGGGCTCCCTGGGTAGTGCTGTAGTGCTACACACAAACTACAACATACTCAATGTAAAGAACACCACATCCGATATTGTGCAATGACTGCAACTGAGACCACCTTAAACAAAGTCTGACCCTCACATATACACAGCAAAACACACTTTAAGTGTGTGCAGCCCTTATAAAAACCTTAATGTTTTCACCTTTTATTGTTACACACAGTGAATTTAATTTGCCTTTTTTGACTGTGATTATCAGAAAAAAAAGACTCTTTAACGTCAAAGTAAAACCAGATCTGTGGAAAGTGATCCAGATTAATTACAAATATAAAACACAAAACAATTGATCCCATAAGTATTCACCCTGTGCAGCTCAGTATTCAGTAGATGCACCTCTGGCAGCCAGAACAGCCTTGAGTCTGTACGCCCAGGTCTCTTTCAGCTTGGCACATTAAAATGCTGCAATTTGTCCCCATTCTACTTTGTAAAGCTGGCCCAGCTCTGTCAGGCTGCAGGGGATGGTGACTGAAAAGGCCCTTTTATAAGTCCAGCCACAAACTGTCAAATGGATTGAAATCTGGACTCCGACTCCAGGACGTTGACGTTGTTGTTTTGAAGTCATTGCTTTGTGACTTTGGCTTTACGCCTGAGGTCATTGACTTGCTGGAAAACAAATCTTCTCTCAAGGCCCAGGTTTCTTGGAGATTGCATCAGGTTCCTCGCCAACATTTCCTTATATTTTGCAGAATTTCTTTCCCCCTCTGCTCCTCTCAAGCCTTCCAGAATCTGATGCAGAAACGCTTCTCCACAACATGTTTCCACCACCATGCTTCATTGTGGGATGGTGTCGTTTTTGATAATGTGCAGTGCTCAAACATGGCATTTATTCTGGTGGCCAAAAAGCTTGATTTTTAGCCTCATCAAACCATTGATCCTTTTACCAGCTGACTCAAGAGGCCCCTAACAAACTTCTGCAAACTCTAGTCGAGATGTCTTGTGCATTTTTTTAGCAGTAGCTTTCTTTACACCATCTTCCTTAAGGCATCCGCCCAACAGATATTGTCAGCACAGACTCTCCAATCTGTTGCTTGTAACTCTTTTAGAGTTATCAAAGATCTCCTGCTGTCCTCCCTGCTAGCCGCCTTCTTCTTGAATGATCAATCAGTTCTTGGGGAAACTAAAAACTGTCTACAAATTTTTATAAAATTATATATAATAATTATATATAAAATATTAAATGTCACATTGACACAAGTATTCAAGTAAAGGCCCTTTTCTCAGTTCTTAGCTGAAGCCCCTTTGGCAGCGATTCCAGTCTGGAGTGTTCTTGGCTTTGACGAGACAAGCTTTGCACGGCTGGATTTGAAGATTCTGCCATTCTGCTCTGCAGATCCTCTCCTGTGCTGAGATGGTGGGCCAAGTGCTGCTTGGTGGGCCAAGAACTACTTAACGGATTTAGATCGGGTTTTTATCTAGAAATTGCTTGAACATTCCGGTTGATTTTGCGACTTCCCTCATCGCGCCAAGTATCATAGTTCACTTGCAGTATCGATTTATTTGCGTGAATCTGAAAGAGACTCATCGGGCTGCAAGGAGGGGGGTGGGGCCCTTCTCACTCACGTGCCAGCCCTGGAGCGTACCTTACATCCCCTTAACTAGCGAACAGATTTAGATTGGGTTTTTATCTTGAAATTGCTTGAACATTCCAGTTGATTTTGCGTCTTCTCTTATCGCACTAAGAATCATAGTTCACTTGTAGGAGCGATATATTCATGCTAATCTGAGACAGAGGCTGCTGGCCGAGGGGAGGAAGCGTGACATCAGGAGTTTTGGTTAGTCGGTCTACTTCTGCGTTTTGGAGTGTAACTTGCGTCTGCTTAGCTAGCGATACCTTGTTGTTTATTGATTTTTAAACTCTGTCCTGTTTCACTACTACGCAGGGGATGGCTAGTACTCTATAAAATGGAAAAATGTTGTTTGCTTTCATCATTGAATAAATGTTCAAGCTGAAGAGTAAATCCCTTGTGCGCACAAACAGCTCTTTCAGTAAGATTGCATAGTCAAGTCTTATGTTTCAGAGACACTTATGTTAAAATCATTCAAACATGTCTACTTTCCCAATTTCTAGAAATAACACGTTTGTTGCTGTGAAAGTGTGCAAAAGTGGCACTGGATTTACTCAGGCTGCACAGGATGAGATCACACTCCTCAGATGTGTAAGTCACTCTTTTACTCCTCCTTTGTTATTTAATTTAAAAAAAAAAAAATATAACTGCTATTTTTAAGCATAAAAATGACCAACCAGCTTTGCTGAGGAGTCCTGCAGTTCAAAATCAGATAAGATTAAAGATCTGAGACCCTTATTGTCACATAAATTGCGAGAGCCTAGTGGAATTCTAGTGCCATTGTTTTCAGGATGGGGAAATGGAAGTATCTATCGACAATAAGAAATAAAGATGATGTATAAATAAATTAGAGTAGAAGAAGATCAATAATACAGCAAATAAGAGGAGCCATTGTGGAACAGAGAGATTTTGTTAAGCCAAAGTGGCTGCACACATGTCACATACAGTACAATTACACATAAACCAGCAGGTGGGTACAGTACACCATGCAGGGCACTGGGAGTTTGGGGACCTTATGGCCTCAGGGAACAAACAGAGGGAGCGTGTGCTGAGGAAGAAGGCAGAAATGAAAACAGTGGATGAGCCGAGTGGCTGTCATCCGAGATGATGGATTCCACAGACATCTGTTGACATACTGTAGATGACGTGAAGCAGTGGAAAATCAGCCCAGATAATTTTAGAAGCTGCACGGGCAGTCTTTTGGAGAAGTTTGTGATTTGGCAAGTCAGGTTACCAAACCACACCATGATGTATTCGGTCAGGATCCTTTCAGAAGTGTTTTGGTTCCCACCCCAAAATCGCTTTACTTTCCTCAGTAAGCAGAGCCTTTGCTGTGCCTTTCTTGAGGATGCAGGTGGTGTTGACAGACCACGAAAGGCAGTTGGTGATCTAGACACCCAGAAACCTGAGGCTGCTAACTGACTGGACAGGGGAGTGTGGTGTTATGGGTCCACAGCTCGCTCAGCAAAGGCCGTTTCTTTTTAAATAAATAATCACCACACTCACAGCGGCTTCATGAGGGAGCGTAGTGGCCATAGCAAGCCACGGGGCGATCTGCGGTGTGGGCGTTTCTCACCGAGTGCACAGGTGAGGAACTGCCCACATCCGTGATTGTTCCCGTGGCTAATGTGCTGCAGCTGCTATGGCCCCCTGGCTGTATAAAAGAAGCACGAGTCGGTTGGAATGGCAGAGAAAAAGAAAGAACGAGAGAAAAGAAAAGAGAAGGAGACAGAGGTTATAGGGAAGCATGTCGGTGCAAGAGAGAGCGCCACAAAGAGCGCGTGGGTGACCGAGCGAGCGAGCGAGCGCTCGTGGATAGCTGTGAGAAGTTTGGGTGTTGGGCCTACACCCAGGAGTTGGAGTTGGAAGTCGCTCCCACTGAGCGATCAGGTAGCGGGTGTGACCAGGGAAAGGCTGGAAAGGCAGTGGGAGTCGGGAGGCTTGGTCGGGGATTACCCAATGTGAGCGTCCTGGTCGTTGGATATGAACCAAGTCTCGGGACTGGGATGAGTGCCATCCCGAAGCCAGGGATCGGGAGGTCTCCAGTCCCGTGTGGATGTGATGTGGAAAAGGGCAGCTGCAGAGAGAGCGTCTGGCCTGTAGAAGGGCCCACATGGGAGAAGCAGGTGATTCGCTAACGCTAGTTGAAAAGAAGCACTGGGCTTGGCATGATTTTAAAGACTGCTTCCTGTTGAACGTTTTAACTTTGATTTTAAAGGATTGTTTTTTCTATTGTTTTTTTTTTTAAACCTCCACGTTTTTCTTTTAATGGATTATTTACTTAATGACTCTTTGAATCACTGCACTTTATGGACACTTTGTTTTTGTTGGATTTTTAATAAAAGCACTTTGCACCTTTTTGAACCATCCCCTTGCTCAATTTGTTATTGCCTCTACTGTCTAGCTCATCTGTGACATTACCGACTGTGTTGGGCTCAAGGGCTCCCGAACAGCGATGGGAGCGTGGAGCCGAACCCACATCGTCACAGGGAGCTGTTGGTGTGCAGTGGAGTGTGATTGCCTTTGTGTATTCGGAAGTTAATAATGGAGGGAGAGGTTGTTGTTATGGCACCACACTGTCAGGTCCTTTAGCAAACCTCACCACTGTCACTGATGAGGCCAATCATAGCGGTGTCGTCCATGTTAACCTCATGCATTAATGTGTATTAAAAAATACACCATAATATTCTTAAGTCTCTAATCAAATTCAGAGACACAGATGACGGCTGGTGATTATTTTAATAAATAAAACTGAGCTATGTAAAAGTAAATATAATTATTTGTATTATAATATACTTTTGCATTTATATGTTTCAACTGTGCACTCGGAAAAAATGTATACCTGATGTAGGAAACAAATCAGAGAGACCGAGAGGGCATTTTGGTGATAACCCCAAGGTGGTTATCCCATTTAATGGAATGTAACTCCAGAAAATCATCAAAGTCAGCACCTAAAAGAAAGGAACATTGGTCCATCAAACATTAGACCTATTTATCTTGATAGCGGCAGGTCTGTCCTCAGAGGGATCAGAGTCTGAAATGAACAGCGACTTCTGATTGCTCTTCATCTTGTGCCTCAGTGCAGGTGTTTATCTTCTTTCTTTTGTTTCATTTGTAGGCTCATGGAGCTAACAGGAACCATCCATACAGCCAACGTATTGTGAACTTACTGGATGAATTTAAAGTTGCTGGAATCAACGGAATCCGTATCCTCTGGCGTTCTAGGAACATTCATTTACATTTTGTGATGTTATGCTCGATTTCCTGCAACTATCACAGTATAGTTAGATACACAGTTGTGTCATGAGGGTCGATGACACCCAGTTGTTGGTAACCAAGGCCAGATTATGACACTCAAGACCCCTGGGTGACTCGAATAGAGATTCTTAACAGAGAGCTGATCATACTTTAAACAATGCGACACGCAGACTCTTGGCTATTTACCATAATTCCCACTATTAATGGTGCGAGACATCAACCGTTTCATCGAGTGGGGTTGGTTCCCCCTTTGTGATTACAGTCTGAAACACTGCACAATCATTTTATAGGCAGTCATTTAGGTATTACCCCCCCGTGCCCCTCTAGTGATACCATTACATTGCAAGTAGTGTGTAGTTTGCACATTGTGTCCATGTTAATGTGTGTTCTCTTCCCACATCCCTGAAGACATGGCGATTAATTGACAATTCCAAATAGGCCCATTTGTGAGTAGACCCTTATGATGGACCACTTCTCTGGCTGTCTGGGGAAGTTTCCTGTCTCGTGCCCAGTAGGCTCGGTCTCCTATCACTTTTCTCCTAATTCACTTTCACCAAGTGCCTTTACCTACATAATCCTGGATGTGCTGTCCTTTTTACGCTGATGAAAGCACACCTTAGGGATTTTTTTCCACAGTGGTAACATGGCAGTTACATTTATTTTTAATGAGCACTGACATTACCAGATAAAGTTCATGATGTAACAGTAGAGCATTGTGTTTCAACACTCTTATTATGGCACCATCCCTGGAATTAATAAATGTGATAGCACATTTTGTCCCGTGGGCGCAAACCCACACAAACAAATGGCAAAAGGGCTAACTTCACATAGAAAGTGCTCCAGCCTGGAGCCGGACTGTAGTTCAAGTGCAGTGAATTGAATGCGACTTGCTTTTTATAAAGTTTTACCCCAGAAGCAGCCTGAGCCAAATGAAAAATTGAAGTCACAGTCCCTGCAATGAAGAGCACAGGTGGCCTCCAAGTTTTTTCACAGTGCAGGAGATGTGGCCGACATAAAAGATGCACGTAAGTTTAAATGACATTTTCTGAATAGTCGGCAAATGTAAGTAAATGTAAATATTACACGTAGGAAGTGAAAATGTTAGGTTTGAATACACAATGGGAGGTCTGAAAATTGAAAGTACACCTTATGAGGATTTAGGAGTCGTTGTGGACACAACAACTACGCTACCAACTGCCAGACAGAGCTCAGAAGCCATTAAGAAGGCTAACAGAATGTCAGGTTATATAGCGCCTTGATGTGTGGAGTACAAGTCCAAGGAGGTTCTGCTGAAACTTTATAACACACTGGTGAGGCCTCATCTGGAGTACTGTGTTAAAGTTTTGGTCTCCAGGCTACAAAAAGGACATAACAGCGCTAGAAAAGGTCCAGAGAAGAGCGACGAGGCTAACTCCAGGGCTACAGGGGATGAATTATGAAGAAAGATTAAAAGATTGTCAGTTTAAGCAAAAGAAGATCAAGAGGTGACATGATCAAAGTGTTTAAAATTATGAAGGGAGGTAATACAGTGGACTGAGACTTTAAAAATAGTTAAATCAGAATACAGGGACACAGTTGGAAACTTGTTAAGGGTAAATTTCGCACAAACATTAGGAAGTTTTACTTTACACAAAGAGCGATAGCCACTTGGAAGAAGCTACCAAGAAGTATGGTAGACAGTAAGACTTTAGGGACTTTCAAAACTCGATTTTAGAAGAATTACGTGGATAGGACTGGCGAGCTTTGTTGGGCTGAATGGCCTGGTCTATATTGTTCGAATATTTTAAATGTTGAGATGGCATGTTGGTGTAGTGATAGCACTGCTGCCTCGCAATCAGAAGACCGCACTTCAACTAGAGTTTACATTTCTCCCAGTGTCTGCTTGGATTTCCTCTGGGTGCTTGAATTTCTCCTCACAGACCCGAAGTTTGACACGGAGTTTAGAAGGATTGGCATGCCAAACTGGCCCTAGTGTGTGTGTGAGTGTGTTCACCCTGCAACGGACTGGCACCCCGTCCAGGGATTGTTTGTGCCCAGTGCTGCTGGGATAGGCTCTAGATTCCCAACAACCCTGATCTGGATGAGCAGCTTTTGGAAAATGGAGAGCTGAATGTTAAAGCAGTTTTGCAGACAGTCATGGAGGTACAGGTGGTCTCTCATTTTATTTAAATATTATTTGCAATAATTGTCCAATAAACTTTTCAACTATGCCAGATGTTACTTAGTTCCTCTCTTTGGCTCAGTCACAATAATATTCTGGCAAGATCTTGATAATGTTAAGCCTTACCTTGTTTTAGTCTCATAGCTCATTTTACATCAATATTTCAAATTCAAGCTAAAATGCTTTTATGTGTGCTTAAGTAGGATTAGGGATAGGATGAGTATAACCTATATGAAAATCACATATCTGCATAACCATTTAAAGCATAATCAACCCCCCTAGTGGTCTGGGTTTGGATCCTGGTCACTGTTGTATGGAGTTTGCACCCTTCCCATGTATGCTTTGGTCTTTTTCCCAGTACTCTGGTTTTTCATAACCAAGAGATGTGCATATTTACATTTATTTATCCAAGGTAACTTACATTTATGATACAATTGGTTACATTTCTCTTTGGTTTTTCAATTGGTCACACAGTGTCAGTAGCAGGATTTGAATCCACAACCTCAGGGTCTGAAGTCCAAAGCCTTAACCACTATACCACATTGCATGTTTGTTTAACTGGTAAATCTGAACTGGTATGATAAATGTTCTAATTAAGAAACTGGTTAGACAGAAGTCTCTGCAATTCCTCTTCTTCTTTCAGCTGCTCCCGTTAGGGATTGCCACAGCGGATCATCTTCTTCCATATATTTCTGTCCTCTGCATCTTGCTCTGTTACACCCATCACCTGCATGTCTTCTCTCACCACATCCATAAACCTCCTCTTAGGCCTTCCTCTTTTCCTCTAGCCTGACAGCTCTATCATTAACATCCTTCTACCAACATACCCAGCATCTGTCCTCTGCACATGTCCAAACCAATGCAATCTCGCCTCCCTGACTTTGTCTCCCAACCATCCAACCTGAGCTGACCCTCAAATGTACTCATTTCTAATTCTGTTCATCCTCGTCACACCCAATGCAAATCTTAGCATCTTTAACTCTGCCACCTCCAGCTCTGTCAATTGCTTTCTGGTCAGTGACACCATCTCCAACCCATATGACATAGCTGGTCTCACTACCGTCTTGTAGATCTTCCCTTTCACTCTTGCCGATACCGTCTGTCACAAATTACTCCTGACATTCTTCTCCACGCAGTCCACCCTACCTGCACTCTTTCCCCTCTCTTCCACAATCCCTATTACTCTGTACTGTTGATCAAGTATTTAAACTCATCCACCTTCACCAACTCTACTCCTTGCATCCTCACCATTCCACTGACCTCCCTCTCATTTACACACATGTATTCTGTCTTGTTCCTACGGACCTTCATTCCTCTCCTCTCTAGAGCATATCTCCATCTCTCCAGGGTCTCCTCAACCTGCTCCCTACTCTCACTACAGATCACAATGTCATCAGCAAACATCATAGTCCACGGGGACTCCTGTCTAATCTCATCTGTCAACCTGTTCATCACCATTGCAAATAAGAAAGGGCTCAGAGCCGATCCCTGATGTAATCCCATCTCCACATTGAATGCATCCGTCACTCCTACAGTTGACCTCACCACAGTCACACTTCCCTCGTACATATCCTGTACAATTCTTACGTACTTCTCTGCCACTCCTGACTTCCTCATACAATACCATAACTCCCCTTGAGGCACCCTGTTATATACTTTCTCCATGTCCACAAAGACACAATGCAACTCCTTCTGGCCTTCTCTAAACTTCTCCATCAACATCCTCAGAGCAAACATTGCATATGTGGTGCTCTTTCTTGGCATGAAACCATACTGCTACTCACTAATCATCACCTCACTTCTTAACCTAGCTCCACTACTCTTTCCCATAACTTCATGCTGTGACTCATCAATTTTATCCCCTTGTAGTAACTACAGTCCTGCACATCCCCCTTATTCTTAAAAATCGGCACCAGTACACTTCTTCTCCACTCCTTAGGCATCCTCTCACTTTCCAAGATTCCAATAAACAATCTTGTTAGAAACTCCACTGCCATCTGTCCTAAACACCTCCATGCTTCCACAGGTACGTCATCTGGACCAACGGCCTTTCCATTTTTCATCCTTTTCATAGCTGTCCTTAATTCCTCCTTGCTAATCTATTGCACTCCTGATTCACTATCTCCACATCATCCAACCTCTTCTCTCTCTCTCGTTCTCTTCATTCATCAGCCTCTCAAAGTACTCTTTCCATCTTCTCAACACACCCACTTCACTTGTGAGTACGTTTCCATCTTTATCACCCTAACCTGCTGCACATCTTTTCCAGCTCGGTCCCTCTGCCTAACCAATCGGTACAGGTCCTGCCTCAGCAGACCACTTGTGTGCCTGGAGTCAAGTGGAGATGTCTCTTGCCAAGATGCAGACCTGTATGTTTTTGACACGATTCATTTATTTCATGGTGTTATTCAGAATCCTAGCAAATTGGAACAAGCATAGACAAGAGCCAGACTTTGGGAACAGAACTATAGCTTATCAGTATGAATATAATGTGAATTCAATTCAGTTCAGTTTACTTTTGTTAGATGGTCTTAACTGAGTACAGGTGCACAGCACTGTGACAAATTATCAAGTAAAATTGAATTACTAATTTTTACAAATTACTAAATACAGAATTAGTACACACACAGACACAGATTTGTTTAAACTGCAGAAACTGATTACCATACAATAAATGGAAACCAACAATATCTGTCCATTAATTTATTGTTGATAGCCAGTGGATATAAAATTATAACTAAATGTGATGTTCGTGGAATCAAAAAGCATCTGTGTAAGGTATAAAGAGAGATGAGTTTTGCATTAGAAATAAGTTTAAATGGCCCTGACCCACCTTGATGTTACTTGACCTTCACTCCTGACCAACGATACGTGCCTGGTGTTTGGACTATGGGGGCGCGATCTGCATTTCTGGATGTTGAATTCACAGCAACTTGGTCTTCCAATCTTCTGGGCCAAGGCAATCATTCAACAGGTGAGATTCCTTTCTCTTTTTTTCTCCTTTTTACAAAATTCAGGGCAGTACAACTTTAGATATCCGCAAGAAAAAAAAAAAAACCAAAACCTTCTCCAAGAAGTGTGTCTAACCATTCTGCTACACGAGGAGCATCTTAACACAGTAAAATAGCAAAGCTTCATTTACAAAGTTCCTCTCTGAAATGGACAGTCCAGTCCATTCTGCAAATGGCAACCTTGTTTGGTGAAGGAGTACAGCAAGTGGAAAGCGTTTATGTTAATTCTAGTCAACTACATATAAACACAGTAAATCAACAAAACGAAAAAGCATACACTTGACGAAAAATCTTTGTTTAATGTTTGCAGAATGAACATAAAAATGATTTGCCTACATATCTTCTACACTTGAGCTGTCTTGTCAAGTGTTATGAAAATAATGGATAGCTAGCTAATCATTTATAACAATCTTCATTAGACCATAAACCGACATAGACTAAGGAGGCCAAAATACATTTAAAAAAAAAAAAAAAAAAAAAAAAAAGATTTATTCTAAGAAATATATGATAAAATAGAAGGGGAAAATAATGGGGAAAATGGTACAAAAACATCAGGGAAAAATAACAAACCTACTGTTATGATTCTTAAGTTGTCCTGTGGTTTTTCCTTATAGGCGAGATGAAATCTAAATAATCAGTGTGGACCTCAGTGTTAATGTCTGCAGTGCAATTTACCTGGCCGGTTGTTGTGACTTTGTTACATAACATTTCGTACAGGATTTGTAAAAGGATTTGTGATGCGCCATCTGTTGGATAGCAGAGACATAGCAACCGGACAGACACACAGACGGATGCAAAGACACTTGTCCTTTTATTAAGGTGGCTATGTATGTGTGTGTGTGTGTATATATATTATAAAAAAAAAAAAAAAAAAAAAAACCTGGGACGAGACTTTTTTCCTGCGACAAGACATGATCTTTTGAAGAGAGAGAGAGAGACACTTTCACGTCCCGCAAGACGGGCAAGTCACATCACACTTACAACCTTTAGAAGCAAGTCCTGTGATATACATGCAGAGCAGGTTAAAGATAATGGAAGTAGGAAGTAGGGAAATTCAAAAGTCTCAAAAAAATGAGAGTAAAGATCACATTAGCGCAAACAAATGGAAAATAGTACTTGATGAAATAACGGAACAGTGAAAAGAGATCGAATAGTGTTTGAGGATGCAGCACGGGAAAAAAGGAATTTGTTTCCCCATTGTATCACCGTTTAACGGAGATTTTCGGAGGAGTGGTTGCATCTCCTTGGAGTGCGTTCAGCCCCCCCTTTTCACAACGGCGCACATCGCTTGGCGGGGTTGGGGGGGGGGGGGGGGAAAGGGGTTGGTGAGTGGAGTATATATAAATAGGATATATAAATAAAATCCAATGTATGTCTGTCTGCGACAACTACTTCCAGAATTTCCAGAATTTGTTTGACCATTCCTGTCGATTTTGTGACCTCTCTCATCGTGCTAAATATGATAAATTGGCTTGCGATACCGATTTATTTGCGTGAATCCGAGAGAGACGCAGTGGGCAGAGGGGAGGGTGTGGGGCCTTCCTCAGTCATGCGCCAGCCTTGGGGCGTATCTACCTCCACTTAGCTGGCGAACGAGAGAACTACTTAACGGATTTAGATTGTTTTTTTTTTTGTTTTTTTTTTCTATAATTTGCTTGAACATTCCGGTTAAATTTTGTGACTTTTCTCATTGCACCAAGAATCATAGTTCACTTGCAGAAGCAAGATATTCATGCTAATCCAAGACAGAGGCTACAGGCCGAGAGGAGAGGGAAGTGTGACGTCAGAAGTGCGGGCCCAGGCAGGACCCTTCTCATAGTCCTGTTTCACTACTACATGGGCGGAGCTGCAGGAGATGGCTAGTATATATATGTGTGTGTGTGTGTGTGCGTGCGTGCGTGCGTGTGGGGGGCAGGGTCTTCTGCACTTGGTCACTCTCTTGCCATACTGCCATGTACAAATATTCTCCCATTTCAAGTGTGGATTTATCTGGACTTTCCACTATCCCACACCACCTCAGTGGTCCCTTCGTCCCTGGCATTATATTGTTACATATTTCCCCAGTTTATATTTATTTTTCCTTTCTGCATTTTTGCCATTTTTTGTAAAGCATTATTGTTTCATGTGTTTATTGTTAATTATGTATTTTGGTTAATGTTGTTGTGCTTATTTACCATTTAATATCTATGCATTGTGCTTGTGGTTTCCTTGTGTTTTGTGGACACCTTGATGTCACCACTGAAGAGCGGCCCTCAGCCTTTATATTGCAGGGCTGGAGAGCAGATCTTTCAGTTGATCATTGACACTTGTGAATATTTTTCTTCTGGATTATGGATAGTTTGCTTCTGTTCTGGGGTTTTCCTTTTTGGACTTGTTTGCTGTGTATTGCCTTTTTAGACATTTTTGTTCTTTTGAGGTTGAATATAAAATACATTTTTCATTGATAAAGATTCCTTGTTGGACTAGTCTCTCTAGTCAAAGATTCCATTTCCCCAGAGAGGAATTTGTTGATATATTTTGGTTTAGTACATTTTTGAAAGCAAGTCTCCTTTTTGAGCATGTGTAGGCCGAAGCCTCCCTGTGGAGTTTGGGGTCATGCTGCATGGGGTGAAGCCTATTTCTAGGTAGACCATGACCTGCATTATGGATCTTTTTCAAAGCTTCACAAACTTTTGCTTTATTAGGAGCACTTGAATCATAATATAGGGAGGTCCAGATCTAATTATGCAATTTTCATTACGCTATAACTTAAGTTTATTACATAGAAAATCACCCGAAAAGTCCTGGACCATTGGGAAGTGTGCGAGCTGACAACATAAAGAATCGTCTTCGCACCAAACTGGAATCGTCCCCGCATAATTCAAAGTCATCCAGACGATCTGGACCACCCTGTATATACAATCATGTTCGAGAATTTGGTTTATAGCCTACTTCAGTACATTTTCTCAAGATAGAGGGATATTTTTGAAAACCAGGACAAAACATAGCCCAGGAATTGTGAAAATCTCTCCAGAACAAATGCTTAGAAAAGATCATTTTTCTCAGAAAACCGGGAGGAGTGGAAGTCATATATGCAGAGTGATCGGAAATCACTTTACATAGTTGAGATTCATGTTTCTGTGGAGTCATTGGCTGACTTCTTTGTTTTACTGTTTTTTTTTTTTTCCTCTCTTCTGCTCTCAGCACCAGCCTGCTGTGTCTCTGTCTCTCATGAGTGAAGCGTAACCAAGCAACTGCCTTTACAATATCTGGCAATAAAATTAATTCTGCATGTTTGGTACATTTCTGTTTTCCATCTTTGACTCCAAATCAATGAGTTGATTAACAAACAAAAAAAAAACGATTTTGAATAGTATGAATGATAGACATATGCTAAAGGTACATTTTCTTGGCTTTGTAAAGAGTTTATGGTGATCCAAATTGAAACAAGCTTGTTTTTTGGATGGCATTTTCCTTTTCATGCTGTTTTTTCTAAATGCTCTTTTCAAATGAAACGGAAGTCCTGTAGGCGTTTTGCTGCAGTGTGCTGCAGGAACTTCAGAGATGCTTATTTAAACCACTACTGACAGCTTGACAAAATGTCTCTTTTCAATTTGATGAGGCACATTAATAACCTACCAGTTCTTTTAAAACAGTTTAAAATGTATTGAGGGATATTGTGGAGTGCACTGCAGTTCAGTGGTTATCAGAGCTGCTTCACTGCTGTAGGAGAGTGAATACAGCTTGCTCAAAGGTTTGTGGAGTTTACACATTCTCCCTGTGTCTCTGTGAAGTTTTCCAGGGATGTGGATGCCAAGTGACTGTCCATGTACGGGTGTACAGGTGATGTGCCCAGTAATGGGTTGGTGTTCTCCCCAGGGTTAACTCCTGCCTTGTGCTCCATGTTAACATGCCATACTTTTTTCACGTAATTGACAATTACAGTGACCAAGGTTTCAGGACGGTTTAAAAATTGATAGGTTCTTGAAATATATAAATTCATTTTTAAGTTTTCCTGCTCAGAGTAAAAAGATGAAAGCGCCTATATAATGTGCATACACCTTACTCTGCATACAACACGACCATTATCCCAGCAGTAGTCTGTCACCATGGAGCAAGAAGCATAAACTGTTTGTCGGAGAAACGGCCCATAAGAGATGTTAAGAAAGCCACTAGGAAGAAGGCAGAAGGAAAGCCTCACATGCACACTTGAGTCCGAATTGTTAATAGCGATTGTCTGCCACATCAGGACATGCTGCAGCGTCACAATGTGAGAGATAATTGGGAGACCCTCGAGAGCAGAATGCAGAAACTGTATAATTCAATGCCTGCTCTGACAGTAGGGCTGCTCTTTGGTTTGGCTGTCCTGATCTGTGGATCATTTGTGTAGCAGTGAGGAAAGAGTAAAGGGTTTCAGATTAGTCCACCGAGTTATTAGTAGGAGTGGAGGGGATAGCTGAAGAGAAAACGTGGTGACATGTGGGTTTATTTGACCTTTGGATTATTTTTGTTTCTTTGTGGAATAACTTCCTGAATTTTTTTATATATTGAGGTGGGCTGGCGCCCTGCCCGGGGTTTGTTTCCTGCCTTGGACCCTGTGTTGGCTGGGATTGGCTCCAGCAAACCCCCTTGACCCTGTAGTTAGGATATAGCGGGTTGGACAATGGACAAATGGATTTTTGATATATTCTTCTGAAGAAAGAAAACATTTTCTTTTTCACTTCACTGCATAGCTCTTGGATGGTGCATATATACACAGTGTAAACAGTCCTTACTTTTTGTAGATAACCTGCTGACAGTTTGGTATTTTGTCCTAGTCCGCTTGCTGTACCTTCATGTAGGTCTGTATATGTTTGAGTGGTGTATGGACACTTGATTATTGAATCCGAGCATGTAAGTTCTCTGCTGGTTAATAAAACCACGTTAACTGAATCTACTGCTTCATCATTATCATACTGGTGAACATGCAACACTTTTCATTTGTGCACTTATTCCTTTTGTGTGTCATTGCTATTTGACTGTGTTAGATATATATGCATGACACTGATTTTTGCTTATCGTTTTTATATTGACATTTACTGTAATAAGGACAGCTGTTTTTGCACCTCAAAGCATGTTTGCATTTCTCACTCACTCCTGTTTTCTGGGGTGAGAGATGCCAGCCAGGACACCCCTGCAATGGAAGGATGGAGGAAGGCAGTTGTGTGGACACTGCCTCTTCAAAATGCTAGATGGCAGCTCCCCTGGAGTGTAGTGGTGCCTCGGATTCCCACAGGGCATCCTGGGACTTGGAGTTCGGTTGCTCGGCCCTGTTGGGTACCGTGGGTCCCACCAGGGGGAGCTGAGAAAGAACAGGAGTCGTCATACGAGGACGACCAATTCACGAGGACAGAAGCCCCAAAGTACTTCTGGCCTGAAGAAAAGTCAAGTACTTCATCTGACCCGGAAGTTCTGGCAAGTCGCGTGGATGGAAGGACAGAAGCACTTCTGGGTCAAGAACTATATAAAGGACTACTGGAGACCCAGCAAGTGAGCCAGAGTCAGATGGAGGTGGACAAAGCTTGCTGGGAAGTGTGGAGGAGAAAGTATCCACTGAACAGTATCATCTCCAGACAGAGGAGCAGCTTCAGCAACAGACTGCTGTCACTGTCCTGCTCCACTGACAGACTGTGGAGATCGTTCCTCCCCCACACTATGCGACTCTTCAATTCCACCCGGGGGAGTAAACGTTAACATTAAACAAAGTTATTGTCCGCTTTTACATGCATTTTTATTACTCTTTAATTTAATATTTTTTTTTGGTATCAGTATGCTGCTGCTGGATTATGTGAATTTCCCCTTGGGATTAATAAAGTATCTATTATTGTATTTGGCGATTACTTGCCTGTTAATTGGTGGCTGTGGTGCTTAGGGCACTATTAATAAAAAGTATTAAAATACTTTATAGTGCTTTTACCCTGTGGTCTGAGCATCTGTCTGTGGGGTTTAAAGGGTCAACAGCGACCCCTTGTGTCTTACACTGGTCAGTTACGAGCTACAAGATGCCCAGGGTTTAACTTGTGCAAAGGTTCAAGAGGATGGGGCATCGCAATGACATTATTAAATAAGTTAGATTGAAATGAAAGCCAGTGTACCCAGGAGAATGAAAAGGAGTGAACTGGGGTTAAAATGAGTTTAAATGGGAGTAGGCTAACAAGTGCTGTTCTAGAGAGTTGAACCAATAGATGTGATGTATGGGCCTGAATCCCAGACACTCTGTAGAGACTGTCTAGGTGTTTATGTTTATGTTTCTTGGTGGTCCAGTTTTCCTCCCATATTCCAAAGAGGTTTGTTTTAAGTTAACTAACTGGAATCTTCAATTTGGCCCCCTATGACTGGGTGTGTGCGAGTGTGGGTGTGCTCTGCAATAGACAAATGTTCTAGTCAGTGCCCTCACCCTCTTTGTGACCCTGGATTGAAATAATGTGATAGAAAAGTTTTCAGTTTAAGCAAAAGAAGATTAAGAGGTGACATGATTGAAGTGTTTAAAATTATGAATTAGTACAGTGGATCGAGACTTATTTTAAAATGAGTTCATCAAGAACACGGGGACACAGTTGGAAACTTAAGGGTAAATTTCACACAAACATTAGGAAGTTTTTCTTTACACAAAGAACGATAGACACTTAGACTAAGCTACCGAGTAGTGTGGTAGACAGTAAGATGTTAGGGACTTTCAAAACTCGACTTGAGGTTTTCTTGGAAGAAATAAGTGGATAAGACTGGCGAGCTTTGTTGGGCTGAATGGCCTGTTCTCGTCTAGAGTGTTCTAATGTTCTAAAATGGATGGATGTGTTCTACTTCACTGCTTTTTATATAACTATATGATATGCTCTATAATTTTTCACTGATAAAGATTTTTGTTCTTGTGTTTCCCTTTCTATTGTTAATCATGTAGCTTTCTTTTCCTCCCTGTCTGTTAGGTTCTTCAGGGATTAGACTACCTACACAGCAAGTGTAAGATAATACACACTGATATTAAACCAGAAAACATTCTCCTGAATGTCAGAGAACAATGCCTGAGTCCTCAAGGATGGAGCAATGTAGTTGGACGCCAAAGGGAGCGCATACAAGGTACAAGGCAAACAGAATACAGCACTGTGTTATGATGTCAGCTAATCTCCTAAACACTGAAACACTTCTCACACAAAGGCACGCCCTGAATGATTATATTTTGGACTGTTCATCTATTTTAACTATCAAAATGGAAAAACACTGATGTCTGAAATTGGCCAGAAAGAAAAATAAAATTAGTGTTAGGCTCTTCTATCAAATTGGAAATAATTTTCAGAGTTGACACCGTTATCTGTAGGCCTAATGATATTCCTCAAAAATGAAGTAAAAGCATTTTTAAAAATGCACAACAACAAATGGGAAATGATGCAATACAACTCTTTGCAATGGCTTATGGGTAGTGTAGCACTCTGCTCTTAGTCTAGTTGAAGTCAAGGTCAAATGAACACGGACACTCCATCATGTTGAACAACCTGCCATAGTGAGGGAGTGAAGCCTGCTGCAATTCACCAAAGCACATTTTGAACTAATACATTTTTACTTTTTGGAATTTTTTATTAGTTTTATGTGTTTCATTAATTTTCCCCACTGATCCTTAGAGTGTATATTAATTCAGTTGCATTGAAATAAAATTATGACATTGCTCAAGAATTGGACAGATTCTAAAGAACATAATTTGTACAAAAATTTTCATTTTTATTCTTTCTAGACAGTTTTCCTTGTGGCAATCCCCACTTCAAGCATTCTATGTCTGGTAAAGAAGAACAAATAAAGGTGAAAATTGCAGACTTTGGCAGTTCCTGTTGGGTGGTAAGTGAAAATCTTTAAAATAAATAAATAAATATCTGTTGCCAGATTACACGGAATATTCTTTATTTGTTTAGTGCAGGGCCAGACTGGGAAGCTTATTCAGGCCGGGAATCCCAAATCTAACCAAGGTCAGGCCACACAACATACGGTTTTCTTATACAGGCACAGACTCAAAAAACTAACACACACCATTTTGTCTTAGACGTTTTTATGAATGAGGAGATAGTAGATTGAGCTTTTACACATCCATTTCACTCTTAAATATTAGTCTCAAGACAACCTCTAATAAAGTGTGGAACAACACTTCATAAATGTATCAGTCAGTCATTCTCCATCCTGCTATATCCTAACTACAGGGTCACAGGGGTCTGCTGGAGCCAATCCCAGCCAACACAGGGCGCAAGGCAGGAATCAAACAACGGGCAGGGCGCCAGCCCACTGCAACTTCATAAATAAATGAATAATGTAGTTCTGTAATATTTATGTGCAAAAAAAGCACTGAATCACAAAAAGTACTTGTCAGTGGAATCCATAGATTATGTGTGCAGTTTCAACTGGGAGTCAGGAATCAACACAGCCGAGCCGCTGTCCGTGTCTGGATGGCAATTCTGAATACTTGTCTACATAATTTGAAGTGTTGGTCAAAAAAGACCACTTTGAATTTATTCAATAGACAAAAGACTTAAATGTCTCTCAGTGCCACAGAATTCTGTCAAGCATTTTTTAAAGAACTATGAAACATTTCGTGGAGCCTAATCAGTCACTCTCTCATCAGGCTTAACTGTCAGAGCGCGAGAGACGCCCTTTAAAAATACTAAAATAACTAGACACGTTCATTAATAAACATTATGAAATAAAGAGCAGCGGGTACATTTAAACACATGTCATCCCACTCACATATATGTTTCATTAATAAAAAAACCAAAAAAAAAACAAAACAGCCATTTCGTGTAGCCTATTCAGTCACTCTTTCATTAATGCGCTAAGGTATAACTGTCACAGTGAAAGAGACACAGTTTAAAAATATTAAAATAAAGTAAAAACAAGACACGTTCATTAACAAACTTATGAAATAAAGAAAAGGTACATTTAAAAACACAAATCATTCCACTCGCATACGTGTTTCATGAATAAAAATAAAACATCTCACGTAGCCTTTTCAGTCACTATGTGGGGAAAAAGTAAGAAAAACGTTAAAAATGTGACCATACGCTGCAAGTCAGGGTTTATAGTAAACGTGTCTGGAAACATCATATTGGCGACAGCCACAGGCACGCGCCATTTGCACAGATCAACCCAGTGTGAATGAGGGAGAGCGCAGTGCGAGGGGAGGTGAGGCTCGTCTTTGCCGCACTTCGCGCTTCTCCCCTGTATTTGAACAGGAAATACGCCAAAGCAGCGAATTTTGACTTTAAAAATGATCAGTTATTGGAATCATACAGAAAACCAATTTATAGCACAGACCCGTGGACACATTTATTTTATGTATGTTATCATTATTAGTCGTTTTACTTTTCATGATGAGCCTCGCCTGACTGCACGTCCCTGGCACTCCTGCATATGGAAAAGTCATCTCGGATAAAAGAGCGCAGGAATCATCGGATGGCCCGATTCTCTTATCGGATTGGACGGCCAGCGCAGACTCCACTATTAAGACACAGAAGGGGGTCGAGGTTTACAGGACTGTGACTTTATTTTTGACTTTCTCTGTTACAGTTTTAATCTCCTCCATTGTCAAATGGCCATAGTTCAATTAATTAATGGACATAATACATTTTTAATCAGTTTCTACCTTGTACTTTTGTGTGTTGTCAAGTCTGCCTTTAAATGTGTGCCAGTTTTGTATTTAGTAATTAAAGTAATGGATGAGAATGTAATGATAATCGATCACAGCGCTCTGCACCTGCACTCACTGAAGAACGCGATACAGAATTAAGTTGTATTTGTAGTTGTTGCAAAGTCTCATTTTATACATAAAACAGTCAAGTAACGTTTTCACTTGAGCTTCATGCTCCTTGATACCTAGTACTATTTCTTCAAAACTTTGCTCTTCTTCTCAACGATGTCTTGAAATCCTCTTTTTGTTTAGTTTTGCCTTGCCGTGCACTCCAGACTCGCATGTTTTTCATTCTCCAGTGTGGTCAGTGGTGAGCACTTTAATGCACGTGCCTGTGTATTGTAGCGACGGACGGCACTGACGTCCCAGGAGGCTCTGCGGCGCTGCACCTAAAACTAGACTGTTCATTACGATTTCTTTCATGTTGAGTTTCAAATAGGTGTGTTTAATGTTGGTTCAAAGCTTAATGCAATGTGAAGTGTTTAAATGAAGTTTAAATAAGAAGTTTGAGTTTACCTACCACCACTAACTAATGCTGTCTGGTGTTTGGGTCCCAGTATCGGGATTAAAGGAGAAGGTCTAATTTGAATATTACAGTTTGTAGTGATTGTATTACTTGAACTACAATGGTATCAGCATGAAGTGTAAAGTTAGTGTTTTCTTGATAAGTCGAGTGTGTCTATTTGTCACAGTATGTTAGCATTTGGATTATGTCACTGCTTTATTAACTCAAAGACTACACTAAAAGATCTGGGCTGCTAACTCAAAGGTTACTTGTTCGAATCCTGGCAGTGACAGAAGGAATGCTACTCCTAGGCCCATGACCTGCAATTGCTCCAGGGGTGCCAACCTTGCACTCTGACCCCCAAACTCTCTGGAGAGTTAGTTGAGAAAAATGCACAAAACGACAAATTTCTAATACAAGAAATTATAAATGGTGAATAAATGATTTAAAAAAAATATATCACACCCGTCAAAAATTCAGGGTCTCATAATATATAACTAGATTACGAAGTGCAAAGTGGAATCTGACAGACTGAAGCCACAGATATTGCTAAGTAACTTTAAGCAAGTCCTATAACATGAATGAGCCCTCATTTGACAGTATGCATATTCATATGTCATTGTGGAGTGGGTCAGAGTTTGCCCCTATAGTGTGATGGCTGCCCTTAGCGTAAACCCAATTCTTTGCATTGTGTGTCTTCACAGTTCATGTATACTGCTGTTGGATTTTGTGAATTTCCCCTTGGGATTAATAATCTATCTATCAGCTGGGCCTCATGCTTGCTTCATGCTAGTTTGCACCTATAATATTAGCACCTTGCAGTATATTTTAAAATAAATCTAATGACTGAATAAAGCCAAATCTGGAACAAGTAGGATTCCTGATTGAAATAAGAGTTGAAAATCAAGGAAGAACAAACAGGATCAAATCTAAACTAGACTAAACTTTAGTAACAACATTTCTATAGCACATTTTTATACAAATAATGTAGCTCAAAGTGCTTTACATGATGAAGAAAGAGAAAAAAAGACAAGAATTAAAATCAGAGAACACTAATTAACATAGAATAAAAGTAAGGTCTGATGGCCAGGGGAAGAAAAAAAAAATCTGCAGGGGTTCCTGGCCACGAGACCACTCAGTCCCCTCTGGGCATTCTACCTAACATAAATGATCCATCCTCATAGTTTAGGGTTCTCTTGTAAGGAATTGATAATGATGGTCATGTGGACTTCTGGCCTTTAATCCATCAGTGTAGGAACATCATGGTGCTTTGATTAAGTGGTGGTGGCGCTGGTCGCCACCACAGAAAACCGGAAAAAGAACAGAAGAGAGAGTAGGGGTTAGTATGGATTTTGGAGCCACCATGAATAGTAATAATTGATTGAATATGCAGAGCATCAGGATTAAATTAAAATGAAGTTATGAGAAGGCCATGTTAAAGTAATGAGTTTTTTACAGTTTTTTTTAAAAGTGCTCCACCGTATCAACCTGGCAAATTCCTGTTGGCAGGCTATTCCAGATTTTAGGTGCATAACAGCAGAAGGCTGCCTCACCTCTTCTTTTAAGTTTAGCTTTTGGAATTCTAAGCAGACACTCATTTGAAGATCTAAGGTTATGATTTGAAATACAAGATGTCATACACTCCGATATATAAGATGGAGCGAGATTTTAGGCTTTGTAAACCATAAACAGTATTTTAAAGTTAATTCTGAAGGACACAGTTAACCAGTGTAGTGACATCAAAACTGGAGACATGTGTTCGGATTTTCTTTTCCTAGTTAAGATTCTAGCAGCTGCATTCTGCACTCGTTGCAATCAATTTATGTCTTTTTTGGGTGGTCCTGAGAGGAGTGCGTTACAGTAATCTAGTCGACTAAAAACAAAAGCGTGAACTAAATTTCTCAGCATCTTTCAATGATAAGAGGTCTAGTAACAGAAAGTAAGGAATCATTGGGCAAGAAATATTAACAATGATAAGGGGGTTAAGCAAAACTCAAGCATGTTCAACCGAGAGCACAAAAATGACAGGAAACTAAGAACACGGTTATGGTGAGGAGAAATGTTTTAGAATTATGTGTTGTTTAAAAGAGGCATCCCTCAGTGGTCAGTGCTGGGGTTGCTGTTCTTTTTAATATAAATAAGCAATATGGACAACAATATAATGAATAAGCTAGTTAAGTGAAATACTGAAACATATGGAAGAGAAAATAATGTAGAATCAGTTAAATCATTAAAGAGAGACTTCGGGTGGCATACTGCCTTGGGCAGATTTATGGCAGATAAAGTACATGTAAAGTATTACATATAGCAAGTAAGAACATTAAATCTGAATACGCAATGGGGGAGTTATGAGAAGGACCGGAGAGTCATAGCGGACTCATCACTGTCTACATCCAGTCATTGCATGGAAGTGACCAAGAAGGCCGATAGGATGTTCATTTTACTGTACACTTTGTGCTATGCAAGTTAAGTTCAATTCAGTTTTTATGGCGGTCTTCACTGAGTGCAGGCGCAAAGTGGTGTAACAAGTTTTCAGGTAACTTGTAAGTATAGATTTTACAGGTTACTAAATGCACATAAAGATCCACATTTGCTTAAACACACAGACAAAAAAATGTAAAAATTGGTTAACAAAAATGGAAACCAACAATATCAGTCTGTTCATGAATTGTTAAACTATGGTCAGTTGACAATGGAGGAAAGAAAAAAAAACAAACTGCTGGAGAAAATAAACCCCGGTCGGGTAAAAACAAAGTCAGACAACTAGACACCCACCCCGTCTTTGGCATACTTTAGTAGAGTCTGCGCTGGACACCCAGTCTGATGAAGGAACTGTTCCATTTGATGAGATGACTTTCCATGGACAGCAGAACAGTTTGGCACTAGAGCGATGGCACCCAGTGGCACATCAAGATAAAGAGAAGAGAAACACAACAAAAGAAGGGTTTATAACAATTTATAAATATTGCATTACTTTTATTTTTGTACAAATGACTAACAGATGTTGTATACACATCTAATTAACATGATTAGATTAGGTTAGGTTAGATTACATTTTGTTTGTTCAGGATATGCCGTAGTGCAAGTCAAGGGTGGTTATGCTAAATTTATATAATGCCATACTGAGGCCTCACCTTAGGAGTGCCGTCTTCAGTTTTGTCCTACATATTACAAAAAAAAGACATAGCAGCACTAGGGAGAGTCCAGCAAAGAGTGACTAGACGGATTCTGGGACAGCGAGGTATGAGTTATGAGGAGACACTGGAGGAATTGAACCTTTTCAATTTAAGGCAAAAGAGATTTAGAGGTAACATGATCAATGTGTTTAAAGTTCTGAAGGGATTTAGTACAGTAGTTCCCAGCTGTTACTTTAAAATAAATATTTCAACAAGAACACAACGACAAAGCTGGAAACTTGTTAGGGGCAGATTTCATGGAAATCTGGACTCATGGAATAAATTACTAGGTAGTGTGATGGAGAATAGCACTTTAGGGCCCCTCAGATCTCAACTTGATCTTCTAACAAAAAATGTCAGAACTAGAGATTGGAAATAAATACTAAGTCACATAAGTGACAGTAGCTTGTCTAAATACTACGAACCGAACAGAAACAGGTGTGTACATAAAAAAAAAACTAAAAAAAAAAACTAATCCTCTGCTGATGAAAATACCAAGGAAGCATTTTATTAAACAATCAATGGACTGATGGAGGCGTTAGTTTTGTTTTCTTCTTTGTTTAATCACAGCTTTCCTTTCCATCAGTACAAGCATTTTTCTGATGAGATCCAGACCCGGCAGTACCGCTCCCTGGAGGTTCTCATTGGAGCTGGCTACAACACTGCAGCAGATATCTGGAGTACAGCCTGCATGGTAGGAAATTCCTCCTTAGAGAGTACTTGTTATACTTTACACAATATGGTCGAACCCTTTAAAGCTGTTACCATCTCCAATTAAAATGATTTCTTGCACTGGGAAAAATTACAGATCTGCACTGTGCACCCATGTTTGGATCGATTGTCTGATATATCAATTGTTTGTTGATGCCATGGAGATCAGAGTTTTCTTCAACTTGTCCTTAAGTTCTGAACACTGTTAAGGTCATGTCATATCAGAGTGATTTTCTGAGGCAGATGGCAATGTGCTCCCATGAAGCCAGTCCCGTAATGTGACATACCCAACGACTCATTCCAACTACAGTAGTCTGCGATTTGCTCCAATCTTTATTCAAAGGACCTGCTTGTGTGCATGAGTGCTGACAGCCAGTCAGTGTTCATCCAGAAATATAGTGCTGTAGTCCTGCGAAGAGGAATAAGGAACGCGAGTGTTTGGGACGTGACAAACAGAAGAGAAGCTCATCAATCTGGTCTTGTGTTTTGTGTACCACCACAGAATTGAAAAAAAAAAAAAATTGCAGCTGAGCTCACTGTACTTGTTACCCCTTTAGTACAGAACCATCAGACAGCATGTTATTGGGAGAGCACAACTGTGCTGGAAGGTAGGCACATAGTTGCTAAATTTGACATGCAATCTTCAGATTGACGTGGTGACAAAATCAGCAACAGCAGTTGGCAGGTCTGACAACAACTGGAAGTTTTGCAATGTGACATCAGCTTTAGACAGGGTTAAACATTTATTACTGTATATTTAGCAGAGGTCTTCACTGAGGAAGCTTAAAAAAAATGAAGAAACTAGAACACAGAGGTGTTAAGCAACTTGCTAAGGGTCACACCTGACTTGTCATCGGAGGAAATGACAGACTTTTGCTTTTAAGACCAATGCTTGAACATCACATTACACTCCCTGATAGCCTGTATGGATGGCCTCATCCACCATCCATGTCCTGTTTCAAATAGCCACACCTCTTATTTGACCAGCCCATGACAATGATCAAATTGGAACCGTGCCCCTTATTTGATACTTATAAAGGTATTAACAGTTGCGCCACTTTGAAGAGCCTGGTATGCTAAAAGACAGAGGAGTGATCACTGTTTGTCACATCAGATTAAAAAGCCCGTAGCACAGCATTTCTCAACCTTTACGTATTTGCAACCCGAGTTTTCATAACATTTTTAATCGCGCCCCCCCCCCTAACGTTTTTTTGAAAGGAGCCCACTAATACCAATTTGTTCTTTTTTAATTAATGATACATCATAGATGCATATTATACTTTTATCTAACTCTACATTTATTTTTCTAGTATCAGAACGTAGCTTAAGTTAATTTGTTTTGGTTTCAATAGATGCATTTTTCATATTTTTGATTCTTGTTTTGTTTTTTTCACATCTTTGTGCCCCCCTAGGGGGGGATGGCCCCACAGTTTGAGAACCACTGCCGTAGCACACAATTTGCACAACTTGACTCCTGTGGGAGCCCTCGTGAGACATCCCTAACCCAGAATACTGGCCATCGCAGCCAAAGTGTACAGAGATAGCGTGTTTCATTATACAAAATTAACACAAGGAGTCACGCAAGGAGAACTGTAGAAAAAGTTAAATACACACAAAAAAAAAAAAAAAAAAAGGGGCTGCATCTACACTGGGTCTACCAATACATGATTCAGGTCCCTGGGTAACAGGCTGGGTGACTAATACATTTTTAAATGCAATTAAAGCTCCAAACCTCTTTGTCTGGCACTACAAGTCTGACCCTTGGCTCCAAGTTTCCCAATTCCAAGTCCACCTTTCTCATGGCCAGAAGGACTTTTCAGTTTAGTGCAGGACCTTCTTCTGATGGGATTAGTTTGTACACCAGGAGGTGGTGTAATGTCTGTGTTTGAAGTGGGCCGGTATGAATTAGTACTCAATACTGGAATTTCCCTTGTGGCAGATGTCCAGAGCCCTTGCCCAGCCCAGAGTATGGAAGGACCGGGGGAGAGAGTATGTGCAAGACTGTTTCTGCCTCAGACCAACAGAGTGCAGCCCCCCCTTGGCTTGCAGCGGTGCCACAGATTGTGATCATGGAAGCTCAACCCTGCTGGGACCCGTGTGCAACTGCCAGTGGGTGTTTGAACTTTTACAGGGCCCTATTTGGCAGCACTTCTGCCACACCTAGAAGTGCTGCCGGAACAAGCTCATTGGGCACATGGAGTCCTTTTGGGTGCCTTATAAAAGGAGCTAGTTACCACCATGGCCAGAGAATGGCCAGAGTTGGGAGGAATAGGACAAAGCCTGAGGAGGAGTGGAGGCGGAAGGACTGGAGTATAAAGGGAACATGTTGTGCTCTGTGTCTTGTGTGCTTAACCTGTGTCCTGCCTGTCTGTGTCGGGGATCGGGTGGCTGCACGTGCCCTGGGCGTCAAAAACCCTGTTCCTCGTATTTAATGCATGCGTACAGCACAACAGTATTGCACCACATTAGCAACCCTTACTTAGAACATTACATCCATTTGCACCTGCAAGGGGGGCCATTCCAGAAGTTTCTGTATCATATGCGTAAATTGGGGTGCCTTCAGACCTCTGAGGGGACATAAACCCCCCACCCCCCCCATTTCAGGCACTGGGTGTTTATTACCAGAGGACCTCAGTAATTTTAGCCCCATCTGAATCGCTCAAATGAGAATTTTACTGACATGTTGATTTGCACTAGACTAGTTTAACCTAAGGTTATTTTTTTTTTTTTTTTTTACAGACTTTTTATAGACGGCAACCTTTACTGACACATGAATGTGCGGTCCATAAAAAGTTATGGACATGAGAGATTAAGACAGGACTAAAACTACAGAGGTCCTCTGGTAATAATTAATCCCATCATCTGAAAATGTCATGTTATGCAAGCAGAAATTGCTGGGAAAGTCAAATTAAATGACTTCATAACAACCTGCCTAGCATAGTTTCAGTTAAAGTATCGTGAGCTTGCTACTTTTTCTGAAAGATAATAACATTGCAAAGTCCCATGTAAAGGTTTTACAGATATTGTGAGTTCAGCCACAATCCTGACTTTTTTTCCAACATTCTAGTGTCGTACATAAAACACGCGACATCAGACAGACGAGCCTCTCTTCTGTTTATCAGGTTCAAAAGACTCATATTCCTTATTCCTCGTAACTGAATTATATGCATTGTTCGTCCAGGTGAATGCTCATTAGCTTTCAGCTCTCACGTGCACGCAAAACCCGCCCCTTAGACTTAAGACAAAATCAAACCTGAATGATTTTTCTGGGTCTTCACAGACTGGTTGGAATGAGTCACTGGGTATGTTATACTACATAACTGCAAAATCAGGGGATCATGGCGTGACTGACTCAGACTCTGTAAAATGATATAAATGGCTAGCCGTCCCCTGCAGCTCCACCCGCGTAGTAGTGAAACAGGACAAACTTTAAAAATCAATAAACAAAAAAGTATCACTAGATAAGCGGAAGGTCCGCTCCAAAACTTGGAAAGTGATTCGAATGGAGGCTGGCACGTGAGTGAGTAGGGCCACTCCTGACATCACGCTTCCCCTCACCTCAGCCCACAGCGTCTGTCTCGGATTCACCCGAATAAATCTATCCTGCAACCGAACTATAATACTTCGCGCGATGAGAGAAGTCACAAAATCAACTGGAATGTTCAAGCAAATTATACAAAAAAAACCTGATCTAAATCCGGTAAGAAGTTCTCTCGTGAAAAGCAGACAGACATACAGACAGAAAGATGTTGGATTTTATATACTGTATACAGAAAAGTCTGCCACTGAAAATCACTGAAAAAAAGTTGTGTAACGTGACAGGTCCTTAAATTAGTGTGCCTATCTGTGCCCAACTATTGGCCCGAGTACCCCCGACCACTGTACCAGCTTTCCCCACTCATTTTTTAATTCAACCTCAGAATGGTTATTTCCAGGGATTCTAAACATTGTATGTTAAGTTGGCACATGTGGTAAGTGAAGATTGGCCACCCCATCCAAGATGAGACACGGCACATTGAAATTCTGCCCCTCGTTAACTTCATATTTCATATTCTTTGGAGCAGACTCACAATCTAAGAACTTCTCCTTCCCTCTTATGTTTACTACTTTAACATTTCTGGGTGAATTTATTCATGTTTCTCATATCGGACAAAGTCTGTTTTATGTTGTAAAAAGAGTTGGAGAACTAGATGATGATCTCTGGTAAAAGGTTATTTGTTTGTACAATCAATAAAACTGAAATAAGTGCATCTTTGCAGATGTGAGTGAACCCACCTAGCAAGCTGCCTCCATGATGGCAGGCAGAGGGTTAGATTTCTTCACGGCAGGAAGAGGTGAAACCTGAAGAGACCTCACAGATCTTTGATATTCCACTTAGGTCAAAAGTCGGACGTCGGAGCTGGGAAAGACATCACACCTGACTTGACCGCATTCCAGTAACACATTCAGAAAAGCAATATGGATTCCTCCAGGAAAACCTTTGTTGTGCTTGCTTTTTCGAAAAAAAAAAAAGCTGTTGATAACACATTACGCAGTATTTTGCACATCCAAACTAACGAGATCACAAAAGTCCTTTGGATATCTCCTCCTCATGTGTGTGCGATGATATTTACAAATAAAGGCATCTGAATATTGCAGAGTTCTCTCTTTATTACAATACAATTTATTTTTGTATAGCCCAAAGTCGCACAAGAAGTGCCCCAATGGGCTTTAACAGGCCCTGCCTCTTGACAGCCCCCCAGCCTTGACTCTCTAAGAAGACAAGAAAAAAATTCCAAAACACACTTGTAGGGAAAAAAACAGAAATCTTGGGAAAGGCAGTTCAAAGAGAGACCCCTTGCCAGGTAGCTTGGGTGTGCAGTGGGTGTCAAAAAGGGGGTCAATACAAAGAACAGACCAAATCCTCAATACAGTATAACAGTAAGATAAAAATATAACAAGTATGGAGCAGAATTTAACAGTAGAAGATATCACATAACTGTGGTGGGCTGGCGCCCTGCCCGGGGTTTGTTTCCTGCCTTGCGCCCCGTGTTGGCTGGGATTGGCTCTAGCAGACCCCCCCGTGACCCTGTAGTTAGGATATAGCTGGTTGGATAATGGATGGATGATATCACAATATGATTTGAATTTGTTTAGTGCCCTGGAGACCTCGGGCATCAAGCTGCCTCCCCCAATTGGCCATTCCACAGCTGGAATAGTGCTGGGCCAGCCAATCCGATAAAGGACCCCTCTACCCAATGATACTCCATCAGGGAGGTCTTTACCTTAGGCAGGCAAAACAACTTGGCAACTTATTATATATCAACGGAAAAGTGATATCATCAAATTCAAGTCTGCAAGGCTCAGATTTCCTCTTTCTACATAAATTTAATTATTTTTGTCCAAATGAGGACATTAGAGAGTTGGCTCAAGTTGGGCGGTTGGGAGACAAAGTCAGAGAGGGTTGCGTTGGTTTGGACATGTGCAGAGGAGAGATGCTGAGTATATTGGGAGAAGGATGTCAAAGATAGAGCTGAGAGGAAAAGAGGAAGGCCTAAGCGAAGGTTTATGGATGTGGCGAGAGAGGACATGCAGGTGATGGGTGTGACAGAACAAAGATGCAATATGGAAGAAAATGATCCGCTGTGGCAAACCCTAATGGGAGCAGCCAAAATAAGACGATTCAAGGAAATTCAATATTAGATTTTTTTTCTTTATTTTGGCCTCACCCTTAAATCATTACAGATGTGAAAAATATCATATTCTTAGTTTGTGTTGTTAAAATCAGCTAATGAGATTAAATTATATTCCCTTGTCTTTCATTATGAGAAGCGTTCTAGGTTAGAATAATAATGAGTGTTACAAGGTAAAGAATTATAATTTTTATAAGACACGGAGGACAGAGTGATGACAAAGTGCTGTCAACACCAAGCCTCTTAACTTCATCAATGTCATCTCCTAAAGTGACAGTTTGAATGTTGTACAAAGCAGACTAGTTGGTTTGTGCACGCTGTCAGGGTGTAGATGTCAGCGGAGTCAGAAGAAGCCAAGACTGAGTAGCACATAGGACATGTCACAGTGGAAATGGATCTGCAAAACGATTTCATTAAAAAAAAAAAAAATTAAAAATTCAAGTTTATTTCAGCCCAGCACCCCGAGTTAAAATCCTGCACCCAGTCATTGTCTATGAGGAGGCAGCATATCCCCCCCATGTCTGTTTTCCTCTTGTAGCCCGAAGGATGCGTGGATAGGAGGAACATGACAGCATATTGATAGGACGTGTTTGCTGTGAAACTGAACAAGTGAGGTAGCCATGATCTTCCATAACTCGTTTTCTTGCTGTTTCAGGCATTTGAACTGGTGACAGGGAATCCCTTGTTTGAACCCCGGGTTGGTAAAAACATCTCACTTGAGGAAGGTGAGTAGAGAGAAAATGTAAAATAAATGCATGCTTGGCACATTTACTGTAATGTGGACTGGAAGGCTCTCTCAACAAGCCTAGCAAAAATCAATATCACGGTCTATTAATCCTGAATGTTTTCCACATTGTACAGGCGGTGTGTGGTTGTCATGAGCCAGGGTGGAGTTAAAACACTTGTGAGCCTTTTTTTTTTTTTTATTTATTTAAAAAGTGTGGGAGATACCTGAAGGGTACTGAAACAGGCAGAAATATGGGACAATATTTCTCATACACATGCTGAGAAAATTAAGAAAGGCACCTCATTTGGGATCCTGAGGTGGTTTGTCATGCGATGGGTGTACATATTCCCAAATTATTGTAATACTGGATAAGACCTATTTTTGCTCTCAAAAAACCCTCACACAAAATGTTGGAAACCTGGTTCATGTTGACATGATTGCATCACACAATTTCTGCACATTCATGCTGTGAATCCCCCATTCTACCCAATGGCTTAGTTCACGTTCGTGACTCTCATGGCGGGGTGGTGCTTCAATTTGCCGCCCTCCAACATGTCGGAATATGTTAACCTATATAAATTGAAAATTAAAATTTATAGAGAAAAATTGATACATTTTGCATAGATTCATTCATATAGAGAGAGAGAAACAGCAATAATTTTTCATTGTATATTTATAAGCCTCAACTAGACAAGAATATAGAATAGACGCACTGATAAGCCGTGTTCTAATTATTAGTTTAATATAATTACGCTGTGAAAACCAGAACCAGTGTAGTGTACAAGTGATAGGTGGGGATGTTTTCTGTGCAGAGCAAGGACACATTCGGATTGATAAACAATTTACAATTTCGTTATCGTCCTAGAATTATTGGTGTAATGTTTCTGTTTATTTGTTATTGCCTCTGTGGCGAGTGGCTGGGGCTGCTACCCAGCGAGGACACCCAGGAGGATCGGAGGAGGGCTTGCGCCTCCTCCAGACCACGAGGGGGCGACCGCCCTGGTTGCTTTGGGGACCACAGGTAGAGAGCTTGGAAGCTCAACTCAGTAGGGGCCTGTTGTCACCAGCAGGGGGGCACCCCAATACCTGGAGAGCCCTGGACCTCAGCACTTCCACCACACCCGGAAGTGCCTGGGAGTGGGAAGAAGAGGACCAGGGACACCTGGAGTGCTCCTGGCTGCACAGCCAGCACTTCCGCCACACAGGGGAGTGTCGGAAAGCACCTGGAGCCCATCCTGGCATGTATAGAAGGGACCACCTCCCTCCATTTGATGGCTGGAGTCGGGAGAGGAGAGAGACAGAGCTTGGAGGAGAGGAGAGGAGAGGAGTGGAGGCGGTCAGAAGAAAAGGTCAGGACTTAAAGGGGTGATTGGTGCTGCAGCACTGGGTTTGTGCTCACTAACTGTAAATAAGTTAGTGTAAAACAAGCATGTGTGGTGAAATCATCATGTCTGTCTGTGTCCAGGCTGTACCCCACACCTCATAAATTTCAACTGCTGTGTCTGATGTCATCACAGGACAGTCTGAAAATTTTTGAAGCATTTGAGGATAAAAATCAATTTTACTTTTTTTATGCATGAGTGATATTTTTCCAAACTCTGCTGCTTACACACAAATTGTAATCAAGCCTTTTGTCCAATAATGCTGTCCCAGGCGGACCACCCCCTCCGCCACTGGTTCTACCAGATCCCAAAGGTGTTCTAATGGATTAAGATCCGTTGACTGGAAAGCCCACTGACGAACACTGAACTCATCGCCATGTTCATTAATCCAGATTGAGACGACTCTTGCTTTGCAATATAGTGATCATGCTGGAAGTAGCCATTAGAAGGTAAATTATGGCCATGAAGGGATGCACATGTTCAGCAACAATACTCAAATAGGCTGTGGCATTCAAGTGAGGATTGATTGGTATTAATGGGCCAAGAAAACATTTCACACACCATTACACCTCCACCAGCAGCCTGGACTGTTGGCACAAGGCAGGATGATGCACGGATTCAGGAGGTTGGCCCCCAAATCCTGCTGTTGCGATGTCATATAGTGATGCAATAGTCAAAATGACAGAAAGATACCATAGAAGTATGTGAATTTCCCCTTGGGATTAATAAAGTATCTATGTAGAAGGCAGAAACACTTCTGTAGCTGCATTCATCCAGAATTACCAAAGTTCTGTAGCTTTTAGTTTGCTTCCTAGGATGATTCAAGCACCCGTGTGACATGTGATCAAATAATTCCACAGACAAAAATATCTTCATTTTAAATGTTTCAGTAAAATTTCAAGGCAAAACAGAGAAGTTAGGAGCACACACTGATACAGTGCGTTGCCGCACCCACCTCATGACAAACCACCGCAGGATCCCAGATTAAGGCCCAAGTGCAGCCATGCGACAGGTGACACCTCAGCACCACACTAGTTCAGATGGAATGGAGCACTGTGAGGTTTTTTTTTTTTTTTTTTTTTAAAAATGGTGGCTGAAGGGCTAATTCTACCACCAACCCCCGGGTTTTTCCCTGCAGGCTGGAGGGCTTACATGCAGGGCTAGATGCAGATTAATGTCATACCCAGGACGGAGCAATTGCAGGTTAAGGGCCTTGCTCAAGGGCCCAATGAAGCAGAGTCACTTTTGCCGTTTTACGGGATTCGAACCGGCAACCTTCCGATTGCCAGTGCAAATCCCTAGCCCAAGAGCCACCACTCCGCCAGATCTATTTATAAATCTTGTTTCATTTCTCTAAGTTTGGTCATAGTCATACTTGAGGCACATTATGCAAGTTAATCACATAAGCATGGTCAGTAAACTGTATGCCATCTCCTATTTGCAACATATCTAATAGTCAATGCTAGCAGTAAGACTGTTTCCTAACTGGCTTATTCGGCACTCTGTTCTTCAGATATAGCTAGGATCGTTCTATAAGACTATCATATCCTAGTAATTATGAGAATCTGAAATTCTATAGAAAGTAAGCAAACCCTATACCAGTGTTTCTCAACCTTTAAGTATTTGTGACCAGAGTTTTCATAACAGTTTTAAATCGCGCCCCCCTAACGTTTTCTTGAAAGGAGCCCACTAATACTAATTTGTTCAATGATATCAGAGATGCATATTTTATTATACCTACTTAACATTTATCCAACTATATTTTTCTAGTATCAGAATGTAGTTTAAGTTAAATTTGTTTTGGCTTCAATAGATGTATTTTTCATATTTGTGACCATTTTCTTTTTTCACATCTTTGCACCCCCCCTTTTTGTTACTTCATGCTCCCCTAGGGGGGCCCACCCAACAGTTTGAGAACCACTGCCCTATACAATGCATTTAAAATTAAACATTAGCTGTCGAAGATTGGCTCTCACTATGCCTCACAGACATGTGGCCAAGCATCTGTAACATCTGTGTGCGTCTCTTCTGGGCCAGGGCTCCTTATAATGTATAAATAAATCTCAGGCTTCAGCTAACTTGTGCTGCCGAGCTTCTCAATCGATAACAGCAATTTTACCTTCCTAATTTATGCCAGTATCGTTTCTGTTCAGTTTATTTTTCCACATTTTATGTATTTTCACAATTCATGAGTAGAAATGGGAAACTGCAACCCAGAACATTTAGAGTGTCTGGACTGGAGGATGGATTTTTAGGAAGAAACCCTGAGGGTTTAGTCTTGTTAGTAGCAGATTTCACATCTCTTTATTATTAAGTTTTTAAATGAGTTTTCTGTATGTGTATTAATCACTCGAGAATCACAGCTGGCCCTACGAGGTTGTGTCTCATCAAACCCACTTTGCTTAGGATATTGAAAATGGCGTCATCTTCCATAGTTAGTACAGATGTATAGAGTTGGGTGTCATCTGTACTATGTCATAACACAAGTGAATTCATTCAGGTAGTAGACTGACTTGTTATAATTGATTTTTTTTTTTTTTTTTTTTAAATAAATGAAAAGAAAACAAATCATTGTTAGGAGGCATTCAGGAGGAATCCATATTAGATTCCTGAACCATTAGTTCAACTGAGCTAAAAATGTTTTGCGGCCGATTTCCATTTGTACTCTGCCTCTGATGCTTTTCATTTCAGCGTCCAACAATAGCTGGTCAGCATTGATGGAGTCCACTTGCCCCGATTTCACTTTCCCCATCATTTCAATGCCCTGGTGAAACCATTCACCAAATTCATTACTGACTACACCAAGATTAGTGGGGAAGTTCATCAACCCAAAAAGGCATTAGAGCCTTTCAAACTTTCCAAGAAATATCAAAAGAAATGGAAAATACAAAATTAACTCACAATACTATTTGCCTAAATATTATGCAAATGTTCAGACAGTGAAGGGCCATTTTATTCACTTTGCTATTTCTGTCTGAAACTTTCAGATCATCTCGCTCATATCATACAATTACTGGGGAAGATTCCAGTGAAAGTGGCGCTCTCTGGGAGATACTCCAAGGAATACTTCAACCAGCATGGTAAGAATTCCATTAAAGAGAATAGCGTTTCTTAAAATCAGCCTTCACCAGTTCTCTGCTACACTTGGCTCCACCACTGTCAATTAGCAAACAAACATGTAAGCTTTATTTTGTATAGCGCCTATCTAATGTCGACATCATCCAAAGTTGTTTAGCAAAACAGGACGGTAATTCCAGTTGTAAACGGATTATTTTTTAATCAGTTCATTTGGAGGAGAGTCCCGGTAACATGTCATGCTGGACTCAGTACTCAGAGTCACAAAGCATGAAACAGTTTCAAAAATGCCCACTAGAGGGGAAATACCATCAATAAACCCTGTCTAGACAAAAAGGGCCTCAAATAATCTTTATAAAATAAAGTTTAGCAAGCTCCACAGAGCACAAAAGGCAAAGGAAGTACCTGAAGCAATAAGATAATCCAAAGCAAATAAAGGCCTAAAACCGTACCCCCCCCCCAAAAAAAAAGCATAGGGTCAATAATCCAGCAATCATAATAGACGTAGAACTGCAGAACTCATGAAACACTCCCAAGCACATTTGAAATGAACCACTAGGAAATGTGGGAGACCCTCCAAAATTGGGTGCCGGGCAGTTCCTGGTGGTAACTGGCAGGTGGCCCTGCCCCTTGGGAGATTCCCCACAAAATACATAGAACAAGTTTTATGTAATTATGTAAACTTAAAACCATGACCCAAAAAGTGAACAACAAATACATAAAACAAGGATAGGAGCCCCTGAAATATAACAGACTGACCAGGCCCCCTTATCCTCAGCAGCTTCTTCTAGCACATCTTGGGGAATTTCCAGATGCTCCCAGGTCAGCTGAGAGATAATTATTCCCACATGCCTTGGGTCAACCCTGGTTGTTCTCCCACCAGGCCATGTCTTGTACCCCTCTTGTGGAACAAGTTGGCATTCCAAGTACATAGAGCCCGGTCATACTCAGTTTGAAAAAGCCACCATGAGGATTCACCAAACATATGGTAAAAGATGAAGGTTGCTAATGCCAGACAAGAGTGGAAAGATTCTTAAACTCAAGCATGAACAGGAGAAGTGGCTAATTTAAGGTCAGAGAATGAACCAGAGGGGGGAACCTCCTTATAATTAACTGGTGCAGATATCAAAGAGCTTATGAAATTACTAATCACTAAGTCATGTTAGCCTGGAGCATGAGCAGATCATATAGTATATATATAGTGCCATTCACAGGGAGTACAATCATGAAGTGCTTTGTCGAATGCTCAGTATGGGCTGGATGGTCTTTTGGCCTTGGAAACCATTCAGGTTTGTTTTTTTTCTTTTCTTCAGCTTAACTGGAGTTTTCCCTCCCCTGTGCTCCAGGCACTCTGACCACAAAAAGGACTCACATTATGAGATTGGATACAAGGACACACTACCCTTCTACTAATTATGTATCTATGTTTTATAAGATCGTATGGATTTGTGTTTTCTTGGTTATTTCATTAATATTGTTACCTAACCTTATTTGCTTTATTTTCTTGTAACTGACATCTTGTAAAGCACTTTGAGCAACATTCTTTGTATGAAAATGTGCTATAGAAATAAGTGTTGTTTATGAATCCATATTACAAGGCAATTAGGGGTGAAGAATCAGTTTCATGAATCACTGATAAAAGGCAGCACACAAATAAAATCCTACTGTGTGAATTAACAAAACACACCCAACCCACTTAGAGGACCCGAGGAACTCCTTCAGTATTCGGGTGTGCGTTAAGCAAACCAAGATGAAGGCAAAGTCCTAGTCTTCCATGTTGTTTCATTTCACCATAATATGCATTTACATTTTTGTAAAAAGGGAAGACCCTCTGTTTGCCACCCTAACCCATAGCACACTGACAGATACTGTATGTCAGATATAGTGGTCTTCTCAATTCAGTTAAGTTCAGCTTATTCAGATAGTTCATACATTCATTTCACAATCTACAGCTCTGTATTACATGTTGCCAGAAGAAATGGCCAGAGTTGCCTCGAAAGCTTGCATATTGTAATCTTTTTAGTTAGCCAATAAAAAAGGTGTCATTTTGCACAAATTCATTACATCTGTAATGGCTAACAAAATACCATTTAATATATGCAGAAAAATGCAAATATATACAACTATATATTTAAGTTTAAAAATTTCCTGAATATAATGTAACTTGTAAAGTGTGAATATATGTTAAGAGAAGTGGATAATGTAGGAGAGAAGTATTCTTTTGGAGAAAATAAAGCATTTGGGGTACAAGGTCATTAGGAAAAAAATGAATAGAATAAAGAAATCAAACTAGGGAAGGGTGATCAAAAAAAAAAAAAAAAAAAACACACACACACAGACTTCCTTCTCCTCTAAAGCAGCACTTTACAAAAAAAAGGACAGATGTGCACTATACTGCCACCTGCTGGGAGAAAATTTGCAATTATGACACTCATGGCCTCTATCAGAGTGCCTTATCTAGCTATCAATTATAGAGTACCTTATCTCAATTATAGAGTGCCTTATCTGTCTGTCACACTGTACAGGAACAAGTTGTGGCTCTGGTCCACTTAAGCCTAACAGTACACCAGTACTTCTAGAATGAGAAGTCATTTATTTAAAAAAACAGTCAATCCAATTGTGAATCTGCTCATTCCAATCCTGGGTCATGTGGTGCCACTGAGATGGGCCTCAGCCCCCATGCCCACAAGGTAAAAAAAAATACAGGTCATCCACCTGAAGCTAAGCCTGTTCAGGCCCAGCCACTACTTGGATGGGAGGCCAATCAGAAAAAAGGTTGGGTTGCTGCCAGGAGAGGCCAGCAGGGGGCTTTCCCTTTGCTGTAAAAATGGTGTCATCCTTTGGGTGACATGTAAAGTGGAAGTCCTGACTCTAGGATTAAAAGATCCTTTTGAAAAAAAAAAATAAAATAAAAAAAATAAATAAATTAGGGTTTATCTTGATGTCCTGGGTAAGTTGCCAGCACAGCCTGGTCCATTCTGAGCCCCTGGCTCTAATCTCTCTCTACTACATATAGCAGACATGTGGTAGGTGTACTTGTGCAAGAATGCTGCCATCAAATGATACAGGTGGGTGTTAAACATTAGTGGTAGTTGGAGTGCTTACTGTATATAGACAAAGAGGAGACACTCTGAGTAGTGAGAAATGCACTATATAAAATGTAATTATTATTAGAGTCCATTCATGTGTATACACCCAAACAAGGACAGTTTGGAATTGACAAACCTAAGCAGACAAGGGGAGGACATGCAAACAGTGTTGGGTTCCTAACGCACACCCGACGTCGACAAGCCCAGGCAGACATGGAGAGCATACAAACTGTTGGACTTAAATAGATGCAGGGTCTGTGAAAACACAGTGCTAAGCCACAATGCTGCATGCATTCATGTACTAAAGCTATGCATTAGTAAAATGTTCACATACTCTATATTAAAGTGTTAAACATGTTATATACATACATGTTGAAGTATGCTCCCTTTGGATAAAAACACAGATATCAGCCACAGCCTATGCCATTTACCGATTGTTGTTTCAATCAGAGGCCCCACGAATGTCCACACCACATTGTCTCATGACAGTGCTGGTCTGTAGAACGATGCAGTCTTCATGGAGACAGACTGTTGTGTCACTTTGACTGGCAGAATTATCTGATGTGTCTTTAGTTGGCTCTGGGGGTCAGAAGGAATGGATATTAAGGCTGCTGGGCAACTTATCACCTTCAATAAGATTTATATAGCACATTCATACAAGATACTGTATGTAGCTCAAAATGCTTTACAAGAATAGTTACAATTAGAGGTTAAAAGTACAATGAAATACAAAATAAAATCTCTAAACTCATTAAGTTTCTATTGATTATAACTAAGGCTGATGCTATAGTCAGATGGCCAGGGAGCACAGAAAAATGAACTCCAGCTGGAAAAATGCTGAAAAATAACCCTGCAGGGGTTCCATGGCCAAAAGACCACCCAACCCCTGCTGGACATCGAACAAAACGTGTGACAGAAGTATATTACTGTTATGATGTACTGGCCTAGAAGACTGGAGTCTCCACACGGGACTTTGATCAGATGGCAGTGGTGCAAAACACAACTGGGGGAAAAACAAAACAGAAAAGCCAAGTGTAGTAGGTTAGTAATGAATGCAAATCTATAAAATACAGGATATTGCAATACATATTAAAATTAGAACTGGTGCAAAAGTTTTTTTTTTTTTTTTCCAATCTTGTCTCCAAGATAACCGACTAATTTTAGAGATTGAGAAAACAAATTTGGTTTTCTTGATAACACAGAAAAATTCACGATTGAGACAATGAAACTTAACCTTTGCTCCTGGCATCAAACTTAGATTACAATGCCTACATCTGAAGCCTTGCCAACCATCTTAAAATGACAGACATGAATGTAATTTTCTAAACCAAGGCATAAACATTTCAGCCCTTGAACAAAATTGTGATGCACTGATCAATACAGTTCTGCTCTTCTACCATTTCAAAACAGGACATGGCTTCAATAAGCTAAACATTAAACACAATTTCTTGTTTTTTTTCAAAATTATGATCTTTCATTTTATCAAGATTAATAAAAATTACCACAATTTAAAAAACAAAACCACAATATCACAAGTCCTCTTGGCTTCCATACCCAGGTATATCTATTCCCGATTTTTGGTAAACAGCAAAAGGCCACCTCACCACTTTTTATGCTTCGCTCTTGAAATACACAACCAGCATTTGAGGATCTAAGAAAATGACTGGGAATATAAGAGGACCTGCACTCAAATATAAGGAACAGAATTATTCAGAACAAAAAAAAAAAAACCACACACTTTATAATTAAGTCAATTTTAAAGGACACAGGTAGCCAATGTAATGACGCTAGGACTGATGTGATGTGTTCAGATTCTTTTACTGCTTGAGATTTACTATTGGACTTGGAACTGCAGTGGATTTGTGTCTTCGTAGGTAGTCCTGTTAGGGGTGTCTTAGAGTAATCTAGTTAGCTAAAAACAAAAGTGTGAATTCATTTGAGATGTAGGTCTTTTTCAATATTTTTTTAGATAAAAATATGCAGTCTTACCAACAGTTAATATGTAATTAGAAGTTTAGACCCAAGTCCATTTAAACACCTTTTTTTACACAAAATTAAATTAATTTTTTATTTAACATGCAAATACATAAAATGTACTGTAAAATGAGAAAGAAAACAGCCTGTTACGCATGTAAATAAATGTTACAAAATTATGGAGGAATGTTACAGAACAAAAAACATCCATGTAATTACGTTCACATTTCACACTGCTTTTCATTTTCAAAGTATTTTTATCTATTTGAATATTTATTAACACATTTCATTAGATCCAAAATATTCCTCCAAAAATTTGACCCAGGAAGACACATCCATGTTTGTGCATCCATATATTATCCAACCCGCTATATCCTAACATAGGGGTCTGCTGGAGCCAATCCCAGCCAGCACACAGCACAAGGCAGGAAACAAACCCCAGGCAGGGTGCCAGCCCACCACACACACGAGTCAAAATTATATTAACATTTGAATGGCAAACAATTCATAAAACATACCTCATATGTGCAAAATTTACAGGAATGTGTCGACCTGTTCATATTCAACACACAAAAGCCAACGAGCAACATCCATCCATCATCCAAGCTGCTATATCCTAACTACAGGGTTATGGGGGTCTGCGGGAGACAATCCCAGCCAACACAGGGTGCAAGGCAGGAAACAAATCCCAGGCAGGGCAGCAGCCCACCACAGGGAGCGGACACACACTAGGGATAATTTAGGATCACCAATGCACCTAACCTGCATGTCCTCTGACTGGGGGTGGAACCCCCCCCCCCCCCCCCGAGTACCCAGCGGAAACCCACAAAGACATGGGGAGAACATGCAAACTCCATGCAGTGAGGACCTGGGAAACAAACCCAGGTCCCCTAACTGCAAGGCAGCAGCACTACCCACTGTGCTACCCCCGCCCCCCAATGAGCAACAGTACCACTTAAAGCCCAGACATTTCACGGAGAATAGATACTAGTCCTTATTCTGTCCTTTCAGGTCATTATTATGAATGTTCCCGCTATACACGTGCTTCTTCACCATACCCCATAAAAAGAAATCATTGGGTCAAATCAGGGGAGTGTAGAGTCCACGGCAATGGTCCACCATGACCTGTCAACCTGGAGACGTATGGATCAAGATAAAAATTAATGCTAACAATTTTAACTCACCCTGTATATAGTGCATAGCCCACTGGAATATTGGATACAGGTCAAATGGAAATCCCTGAAAGTAAGGATTACTAATCCTGGCAGATCCCCATGACAGCCCCCATGGAACCCAGAGTTATCCAGCAGGATAATGTCCCAGCAAGCTCTGTTGGTGTCAGAGCAGAAATCCCAACCCAGGCATGCTGCCATCTAGCATATCAGGGGATAAAGGATTAAATCATTGTTGCCTCCCCCTCTCCTTCCATTATATTTGCCTCCTGGCAAGTTAAGGGTTCCCATTCCCTCCTAGTTGAAAAACTCATCCCTCCATTTTCTTTGCAGGTCTCAACACCCCAAGCTTTTCCTAGATGGTCTCCCATCTCAATACTGGCTGGGCCCAGACTTGCTCAATTTCAGGCGGGTTACATCAGACTACTAATTTTAGAGATGCAAGAACAACTTTTCATACATGAAGATATTTTCAATGGGTGATTGATACTGTGATGGCACAGGCCTCAATTTGCTGGGGAGAAAAAAAAACCCAAGTGTAGGTTGCATTTAATAGTAATAAAAAAAACTGGCTTAGCAGATGGCAGTGTGGCCAAGATATTAAAATAATGGAATGTTATGCACAGACATGCTTGTTCAGTCCTCACTCCAGTTTCCGGAATCAAACTTTCCAGTCTTCCAACTTAGGAAAACACTTTATTTAGGAAAATTTCAATAGATGCTTATCCCAGTTACATTGCAATTGAAGACGGGGAAAGGAAGTAACCTGTTGCCAGTTTACCACAGTACATTTTATACTTTATTTATATTGCAGGGCTTATGTTCACCGGCTGCATGAGCCAAATACTAAAAAACACACGATCAAAGAGCATCGCAGCTCCAACATTTTTATACCCACATTACAAGGCATAAGCATTTTGATACTCCTTATAGGACCTGCAGAGAGTAGAGTGTAACACACCCAGCTTTACCTTCACAAATGTGTGCAGTGGTCAATTACCAGGATTCAGGCGTGTTCAGAACAGAAAGAAATTCAATGCTTGCAAGTTTCCTCTTGATCAGAAGGCCATCAGTAGTCCCATGAAATCTGACCCAGGAGAAGCAGCAGCTATACAGAGGAACAAAAGGGAAGGCTGTAAGGCGAGGAGCAAGGTAAAGAAAGAAGGGAGAAACAATAGGGCAAGTAACGGGACGTGAGCAGGGGGAGCACCTGCCACCAGCATGTTCAGCTAGAACAGGGGTTCTCAAAGTCGGTTGTGGGGACCCCCTGTGGCTGCAGGTTTTTGTTCCAACCAGATTCCTAATCAGTGACAACACCTTGTAGCACTGTTCTCATTTAATTAGCTGGTATTTTTTATTGGACATTCAGGAAAGCATAGCAGCATGATTTTTACATTTATAAATATTTCCACTTTCGCTATAGATTTAAATGCTTAACTCTTGTTGATTTCATTTTACTTTGCCCTTTCTCTGTGCCGTTTTTCCCCCCTTCATTGTATCTTAATGACAACTTAAAACAAGCAGAGCAGACACGCTGGCAAACACTGAATAATCAAAGGCTGCAGCTACTTTAGAGTCAGACCCACTAATTTGTAAATGGATTAAAGAACTTGAAAAGCAGAATAAAATCATGGATACTGTTAAAAAAACATTACTATATAACTGCTTGGTACATTTTTAGCAAACTTAGTTTTCTAATTAATATTGTTCCTTAAACACAGAACTTGGGAAATATCAGTTCACTTAATTAGCCCAGGAGTTCAATTAAAAACAGAAGCTGGTTGAACAAAAGCCTGCAGCGAGAGGGGGTGAACCCCTGGGCTAGAAAGAAAGCACAAAAGAGACTGAAATTAAAAATTGTGGTTATGCAAGGGAATAACAGGCTCGCAAAAGTAGTGCTAACCGTCCCTATTTACTAGAAATCTCCGCACAAAGCAAACGCACGATGGCATGGAAAGGAAACAAATAGTTGCCACGCCAAGTGAGTGACTTCCGTTATTTAGGCTCTCAAGTCTGGTTTAACAAATTTGCAGAACTCCTTAACTCTGGCCAATACGTCAATTAGTGACAACTTTTTATAGGCGAAACTCTTGCGAGTCCACCATCCCTATATAAAGCGAATTCGACAACCATACTGCTAGTTATGCAGGCCACCCTGGACATTCTTACAGCATGAGATTCTAGTCGTCTTTATGGGAGCCCTTGAACCCAACACCGTCGGTAATGTCCCCGAGATGAGCGGGCAAATCTCACATGAAGCCAGGGGATATAGCCAAAAAGTGCTTATTAAAACTATAATCAACACAAGAGTGCAGTGCATCAGTTCCAATAAATATTCCTTAAAAGCAGTGTCCAGTGGGGATAAAAAATAAATATCCTTTAAAACACAAGGTCAAAAAAATGTGCAGAAGTTAAAAATGCATTACTCTCCGGCCTACCTCCGTCACTCTCTCCTCGGCTCACCCATTGCTCCATCAGCCGGCGGAGACCCCAACAGCCACGAGCACCTTCCGCCAACCTCCGTCTTGGCCTCCTTGCGGACGTCGCTGCCAGACCGACGAGGTCGGCTCTCCTCCCTTCGCGCACCTCGGGAGGACACCTACGCAGCTCACCCGAACATTCAGTGGGGCGAACTAGCCCTCAGAGCGCATCAGCCTAACGCTCCTCCGCGGGGTCTCCACTTTCCAGATCATAACTTCATGCCTGCTGTTTGCCATCCTTTAACCTCACGCTTTCTCTTTTCTCGATCCTTCCATTTCTCGCCCCTTTGCTGTCGACCCGTATATATACATACCTTCATGCGTCTCCGTGGGCGCAGCGCCTTAATTACACGCCGCAGGAAGCCAATGAGGTAATCGAGAACGATCGCACCCACACGTGCAGGTGCGACTCGCCCCAACCACCTCATTAACTCCCCGCGGTCGTGCAATCGCGCCCACGGAGAACGGCACGGCTATACGGATTTAAAACCCGGCCTTTTTTTTTTATTGGAAGCCGGGAACCCGCTATACCACAAAGGACATGTGAAAAAATCCAACAGGCCCAGTTCTAGGATCAGACTCTAATCATACCACTTCCCCCAAACCATTCTGCTGTGGATATGCAGACATTGGTTCTCTTTGTTCCATGATCATTTAGTATATTATTGAAGAAAGAGTGAGACTCAACGCATTTTTTACTAGATTGGTCTGCCTTTGCACCTTATGAGTAACATACACGTATACACACACACACACAACTAAATCCTATTCATGCAGGTACATATGAGTGATTCGTACACCACCATTCACTGTATAGTATTTCACATAGGATTTCATCCACACGAGTACATATGAGTGATGCCTACAGTACAACGCCTGTCACTCCTCAGTACTCCACATAAGGATTCACTGTCTTCTGCACTTCAGCACTAACAACACACATGAAGGCTCATACATAGACTTTTTGGTTATGTAACGACCAAAGGTGCCTGACTTCTGCTTTCCTTGTTCTTCTTATCGAGATGTGATCTCTCAGCCTTGATAGCGCTACTGGGGTAAACAAAGTGCAGGTTTCCTCTGCATCAGGTGCCCTAACACTTACTTTATTATTTTAGACACTCGAAATATAAATGTAAAGTATAGAAATTTAAAAGCATTGTGGTATTTATTAAAATGTAATAATACCAATAGAAGAAGAAACTGTATAATAGGAAACAGCAAATTCTAAATATACTATATATAGACTTAGACAGCTTACTGAAAATCAGTAATGGCAATGACGGACGTTGTCCTGGGAAGCTTTTTGATTCGTAATTGGTGTGATGCATAAGTTATGTTCCCCAACATCCAAATGAAATGGTCTCTCGGTCTCCTTCTGATGTGTCTCGGTCTCTGATGCTGCTTCCGATGTCATTGCCTCTCAACCCCTCAGACAGGGAGCCATTAGAGATAGATAGATAGATAGATAGATAGATAGATAGATAGATAGATAGATACTTTATTAATCTAAAGGGGAAATTCACATAATCCAGCAGCAGTATACTGATACAAAAAACAATATTAAATTAAATAGTAATAAAAATGAAAAATGAAAATCTAACAATCATCTAACAATCACATGTAGGGTTGAGGGATATGTGACATTACATACATTAGACCGGCTAGCTGTCCCGGTGAAGGATGGCTGGGCACAAAATCTCTTACTGTCTCTGCTGTTTTACCGTTAAGTTATAAAACTTTTTTGATCATTTTTAACTAAAAACATCAAAAGTTCCTTGGATAACAAAACAGATGCAATAAAGTTAAAGTATTAATACAATACTGAAAAAATGTAGAAATGTATTTGGGTCATAAACTACTGTATGTACTCGCATTTAAGTTCTCCCGTGGATAAGTCGGGACTTGATTTTACCGTATAATTTCCAGTCTTCTTCTTATATAATACGCTACCGTGGCTGTCCGTGATTTTAAATCACCTGTAGCTCGCAACCCGTTTGACCTAAAATTTGGTACACATATACTACGTGACGTCTACTGTCCGCTTTCACCTCCAAGGTTATTCCTCTTTTTATTTTTATTTTATTTTATTGCAGAATCAACTCTTGGCAGTGACCAGCAGGGCAGCCATTTAGCGCATGCATACGGGCGCCGTTCTCATCCCTACCACCTTCAACATCACTTCCCCTACCTCTTCATATCTTAAATCATTTTTGAGGCAGATTGAAGATTTAAGTGCCAGCTTAAGTGACAAATTAAGGAAAACGTACTAAGTAATTGCAACACAAACACTGACTTAATGAGTTTTAACGCAAAAAAAAAAATGCTGACTAAGTAAGAGAAGTAGGCGGCTAGGGTGGAGAAGAGAAGAGTTGCTCAGGAAGTAGCAAGCGCATCAACCTCTGAGCAAACGAATGCTAAACGTACAGAGAAAGAGGATGAAAACTAGAAATGCTCAAGTCAAGTGTATTCACTTCACGATATCGTACAGTGCTCCGTTACTGGTCTTATATAATACGCTACCGTTGCTGTTCGTTTGTCTGTCCAGGATTTTAAATCACTTCTAGCTCGCAAACCGTTTGAACTATTGACCTGAAATTTGGTACACATATACTACGTGATGTCTACTATCGGCTTTCAGGGTGATGATTGAGCTCCAAGGTTATTCCTCTTTTTATTGTTGAATCAACTCTCAGCAGCGGCCAGCAGGGTGGCCTCGCAGGTGCCGTTCTCATCCCTACCACCTTCGCCGTCACTTCCCCTACCTCTTCATATCTTAAATCATTCTTGAGGCAGATTGAAGACTTATGTGCCAGCTTAAGTGAACAATTAAAGAAACATACTAAGTAATTGCGATACAAACACTGACTTAATCAGTTATAATGCAAAAAGATGCCAATGAAAGAAGAGAAGCAGCGGGCCTCTAGGGTGGAGGAAAGAAGAGCTGCTCAGGAAGCGGCAAGCGCATCAACATCTGAGCAAACGAATGCTAAACGTACAGAGAAAGAGGATGAAAACTAGGAATGCTCAAGTCAAGAGTATTCACTGTATGTTATCGTGCAGTGCGCCATTGCTTGTACTTTATAATGTCGGTCGTATATGTCAAATGAGGAAATTTCATGCTATTGGTCCAAAAGATTATGATTTGCTAACGTCCACGCCCATGGAGCACACTGCCTTTTTTTTTCCTATATATCGTGCCTACGTGACCACACGGTAATCCCCAAACTATTCTAAAGCGATGCTTGCACTGTTTTGTGTTTTTTGTATCTCCCACCCTCATACACCTTTATCGTAAGTATCTACAATGGAGCGTTCAATTAGAAGAAAATGTGAAGCTGAATTTAAATTAAAAGTCGTTAATGTATTGAAAGAAATTGGTAACTGCGGTGCTGCAACAAAATTCGATGTGTCTGAGAAACTGCTGCGAGATTGGAGGAGGCAAGAAGATGTAAAAAAAAAATTAAGTGTTGCATTTTTGAACGGGCGTATAAGTCGGGGTCTGATTTTATGATCGATTTTTTGGGTTTCAAGACACGACTTATATTTGAGTATATATGGTATTAGTCCACAAGAGAGGATTCCTTCAATGTAAATTACCCCAGTACATTATTAAGTTAAATTACCTTTAGGGTCCTACAAATTCCGTTGTAAATTAGTTCCCTTGTAGTTTATCATAGTTCATTTGAACACTTGACATAAGCAGTTTAAAAAAAAATAACCATTTTATTTAGCAGGCCATAAACGTATAGCAGTGAGGCAGACACGGTCTTTTTCTATATTTATATGGCACACTCTGTCTCTTTAGATAGGGAGGGTAGCAGTAATAATTAATGGTGGTATTGTCCAACAAACATGCAACTCGTCACCTCTCTTTGGCACAATGAGGAGCAGGAATTTATTAAACTAGAGAACTTCACTTTATTTGATAGAAAACACAACACAACTTGCTTAATATGACACAGTGACTACGTCACCAGACTCTAAACCACAATGTTGTTTGTTCAAGTTATGCCATTGTTTGACCCCCAGTAAGCCCTTTGGCCCTGCTGGTGATGTAACATCCAAAATCAGTTGTACTTTGTATCTGTACATGTGAAGGGCCTTGAGATGACACCTATAGAAAAGTGGTATACATAAAATTTCACGTGTGTTTGTCTTCTCTGTTGTAATTAAAACTTATTTTTTACTCTCCACCTTATGCCTCTAGTGCTCCACGGAAATGAAAAATCATCCATCCATCCATTCCACTATATCCTAACTACAGGGTCACGGGTGTCTGCTGGAGCCAACCCCAGCCAACAAACTCCAGGCAGAGCACCAGCACACCGCAGGGCACACACACACACCAAGTACACCCCTGGACAATTGAGGATTGCCAATGTACCTAACCTGCATGTCTTTGGACTGTGGGAGGAAACCCACACAGACACGGGGAGAACATGCAAACTCCACGCAGGGAGGACCTGGGAAGTGAACCCGGGTCTCCTAACTGCGAGGCAGCAGTGCTACCACTGCTCCATCATGCCGCCCGCAGAATTATTTGAATACTAAAATATATATATATATATATATATATATATATATATATATATATATATATATATTTTTAGTATTCAAATAAAAAATATCGATGACAGAACTGCAAGCTTACGGTAATACTTCCTCACAGCGATCATCAGGGCTACTCCTTTGCAAGAAAAAACAAGTAAAGTCGGCCCGCGTGTTTACCCACTCCACTCACTGGAAGATGCATCTCTCACTTGTATGCTCTTATATCACACCATATTCTCTCTCCTTCATTGTTGTGTGTGTGTTAGTTTGAACCGCATAACCGTTGATTATGGCAAAATTGGTTACATAATTGCATTGGTTTTGACAAATTATTGTAGTGACATCGATAAAGAACGTTTGCCAAAGGTGGGTTTAAAATCAGTTGTAAGATTTGACCCAGACAAACAGACAGAGGAGTCAAGTTAAATGAAATCGTTTAAAAAGGGGTTAGGTAAGGACAGTTTAACACCGTGTTTATAGATAGATAGACAGATAGATAGATAGATAGATAGATAGATAGATAGAGGCCATGAGTGTGTGTCATAATTGCAAATACATTTTCTCCCAGCAGGTGGCAGCATACTGCACATTTGATATTTGTAGAGTTCTGTGCTGTTTCAGAGGACAGGAAGTCTCGTTTTATATTTGTGTTTATTATTTTGATCACCCTCCCTAGTTATTTGATAGATAGATAGATAGATAGATAGATAGATAGATAGATAGATAGATAGATAGATAGATAGAT
>JANRMT010062840.1:10324276-10371634 GCA_026402145.1 Polypterus bichir lapradei | reverse complement strand
ATAGATAGATAGATAGATAGATAGATAGATAGATAGATAGATAGATACTTTATTAATCTCAAGGGGAAATTCACATAATCCAGCAGTAGTATACTGATACAAAAAAAAACCAATATTAAATTAAAGAGTAATAAAAATGCATGTAAAAGCAGACAATAATTTTGAGTAAGGTTAGCATTTACTCCCCCGGGTGCAATTGAAGAGTCGCATAGTGTGGTGGAGGAACGATCTCCTCAGTCTGTCAGTGGAGCAGGACAGTGACAAAAGTCTGTCACTGAAGCTGCTCCTCTGCCTGGAGATGACACTGTTCAGTGGATGCAGTGGATTCTTCATGATTGACAGGAGTTTGCTTAATGCCCGTCGCTCTGCTACAGATGTTAAACTGTCCAACTTTACTCCTACAATAGACTATGCAACTATTTCTCCAAAATAAAATGAACAGATATGCAATTTCAATCTGTGGGAAAAAAAAAGTACACACTTGGCTCTAATAGCAGGTGTTGACCCCTCAAGTAGGCATTTCCTATGTGACATTGGCAGGGAGAATATTTTCTGCACACCTCCAAATGTGATGTGCAATGTTTGAGGGGTGTTTTGCATGCACAGCCCATTTCAAATATTAAATTTTTTCACTTGTGGATTACAAAACGTAAATGTGGCCTGATGTTTGCTATATTATGTCACCTTAATCTATAGATACTTGTAAATGAAGATAAAATCTTGATATGTCCATATATATTGAAAAAGAAAAACAATTCATGGGGTGCACTTTCTTTTTCACATGACTATATTTTTCTAATAGTAAGTCTTAGCTGTAATAATGGGTTATGCAATACCATTCCGAGATGAGAGGGTGCGCTGTCATCAATGGTATTGTCCCTTTCTACTCCCACAGTACTGAGAAGATGCCCAATGAGGGCAGCGGAGCCAGAGAAGCCCCGCCCCTTCCAGTCGGGACAGTATAAGACCAGACGTCATATTTTGGATCTAAGCAGCTAAGGGTTTGGAGTCCTTCCAGAAGCCAGACCCATTGATTTAGGAGCCCTAAGGAGGTGAATAGCAAGGCAGTTGCCAGTTCTTTATTTTGTAGCGCCAAAGTGCGACTCTTTATTTGCTTTATTTTTGCCTGAATTAAACGGCATTAAAATTTCAGTGCCATTTTGTAATATCATGTGGCTGAAAGTTCTTTCACAGACAGGAGATTACAAATCAAGTGAAGAAAAGAGTCATGTGCTAGTTCTAATAGCAGGTTTGGAAAAAAGATGGTTAGACGTTGCATTTCATATTATATCTGTAAATATTTTATAGCCCTGGACTGCATAAGTGGAATTGTGTTTGATAAGAATACATTGAATTGACCTGAACTAGATGGTGGGGGGGTCACTTCACAAGTGAGACGCTTGGGTGAAGAAGTGTCTTGTGATTGTGGACTGCTGGACCCTGGTGGGGCCATGAAAGCTGAGACGGTGAGACTAGAGGGTCCCTCCTCACATATGCTGGTAGATCATTCCATGTTTCTTTGAAGTTCTGCTCCCTACTTTATTTACCTACTTTTATTGATTCTTGGTGTTATAAGATGGCTGTGTGGTCACAGACCGTGTACAGAAATATAAGAAAAGTAAAAGGGAGCCACCATTTAGCAGGATGATTATAAAATCACCACAAAACTTAAGTGATAACCCAGGAAGAGTTGTAAAGTCATACAGTTGTGCTTCAAAGTTTGTGAACCCTTTAGAATTTTCTATATTTCTGCATAAATATGACCTAAAACATCATCAGATTTTCACTCAAGTCCTAAAAGTAGATAAAGAGAAACCAGTTAAACAAATGAGACAAAAATATGTATCTCTTCATCTGCATATGGGCCAGGACGGCTTGCCTTCATTGATGGAACATTGAATTCTGAATTATATCAGAGAATTCTAAAGGAAAATGTCAGGACATCTGATATCTCAAGAGAAGGTGGGTCATGCAGCAAGACAACGACCCTAAGCACACAAGTCGTTCTACCAAAGAATGGTTAAAGAAGAATAAAGTTAATGTTTTGGAATGGCCAAGTCAAAGTCCTGACCTTAATTCAATCGAAATATTGTGGAAGGACCTGAAGCGAGCAGTTCATGTGAGGAAACCCACCAACATCCCAGAGTTGAAGCTGTTTTGTACGGAGGAATGGGCTAAAATTCCGGTGTGCAGGAATGATGAAAAGTTACCGGAAACGTTTAGTTGCAGTTATTGCTGCAAAGGGGGGTCACACCAGATACTGAAAGCAAAGGTTCACATACTTTTGCCAATCACAAATATGTAATATTTGATCATTTTCCTTAATAAATAAATGACCAAGCATAATATTTTTGTCTCATTTCTTTAACTGGTTTCTCTTTATCTACTTTTAGGACTTGAGTGAAAATCTGATGATGTTTTAGGTCATATTTATGCAGAAATATAGAAAATTCTAAAGGGTTCACAAACTTTCAAGCACAACTGTATCTTCAAGTTTTAGTTCTAATGCTTCCCATGTCACTTTGAATTAGCCAGCTAATGACCAGAGGAGCTAGAGAGCAAAGTATTACAAGGGTCAGTACAACTGCATGAATTCATTTCTCTGTACCTTCCACAGTACGAATTCATCTAATCTGCATGTCTGAAATTTCAGACTGTTTTTCAATGCGTAGTCAGACGGCACCTTAGGGATTACATCGGCATTGTTTTGTGCGGTGTTTCAGAAATGTGAGCGCGATCAGAGTGCCTTTTTCCCAAAGAAGCCTGTAACAGGAGCTAACAATGACTTCTTAGAGAAAATCTTTGACTAGAAGCAGATGGGAGTAGGAAACACAAAAAGGCAAACCTGACATCCAGCACAAGTGTGCGCGATACAAAAAGTCAGGAGGTGAATACTGTAGGCTGAACAATTGGAGCCTGAAATGGAGCCATGGTAAGTACTAGAACAACAGCCATCTTCCAGCAATTCATCCATTTTCTGAATCCAGGCTCTCCACTGCAGGGGACCAAAACCTTTATCTATAGAAATAAAATCATAATCTGTGTGTTTGTTCTCCAAGCAAATAAAAGTGTCCAAAACTGATTTTCATGAAATTTTTCATATGCATTGCTGTTGGTCCTATCTAAAATATATTCCCCCATTTTGGAAAGTGGGGGGGGGGGGGGTTGCAATGGAAGGGGGAAAACCAAAAACCAGTGCCAACATGGGGACTTCAGTTTCTATCAGGCAGTAGAAGTGTGCTGGGACTAATGGGAGGACACCATCACCAGTGCCCACTAAGTTTCATTCTGGCAAAAAGTGGGATCTCATCTAACACCACAGGTACAGCGTTTTCTTCTCAACTGATTTAGATAACAATTTTATTGCCTTGCTGTATTACAGCTGTTGTCTAAGGGTGCATCTTTTTGTCTCATGATGGGATGTGTTTAGCCATACTGAATTTCTTAAAGACAGGTTTACCCATGTGTTTTCATCTAGACTCCTTTTTACTTAGAAATATACTGCATTAATAATGGAGAGGGTCCTGCCTGCGTGGAGTTTGCATGTTCTCCCCATGTCTGCGTGGGTTTCCTCCCACAGTCCAAAGACATGCAGCTTAAGTGCATTGGTGATCCTAAATTGTCCCTAGTGTGTGCTTGGTGTATGGGGTGTGTGTGTGTGCGCCCTGCGGTGGGCTGGTGTCCTACTCGGGGTTTGTTTCCTGCCTTGCGCCCCGTGTTGGCTGGGATTGGCTCCAGCAGACCCCCGTGACCCTGTAGTTAGGATATAGCGGGTTGGATGATGGATGGATGGATATTATGATGTGCAATTTGTATTTTTTATTAATATAAATTTATTTGGGTGGTGCAGTGGGTAGCGCTGCTGCCTCGCAGTTAGGAGACCCGGGTTTGCTTCCCGGGTCCTCCCTGTGTGGAGTTTGCATGTTCTCCCCGTGTCTGCGTGGGTTTCCTCCCACAGTCCAAAGACATGCAGGTTAGGTGCATTGGCGATTCTAAATTGTCCCTAGTGTGTACTTAGTGTGTGTATGTGTGTGTGTGCGGGCCGTGCGGTGCGCTGGCGCCCTGCCCTGGGTTTGTTCCTGCCTTGCGCCCTGTACTGGCTGGGATTGGCTCCAGTAGACCCCTGTGACCCTGTAGTTAGGATATGGCGGGTTGGATGATGACTGACTGACTACTAATGGAGGCAAGTCTGACTACAGGAAGGTTGTGGAGGACCACCTGCAACTCAGCATCAGCAAGACAAAAGAGCTGGTGGTGGACTTCCAGTGTACCAAGGAGCCAATTGTTGGCGACTCCATTTATTTCCTATAATGTTTGCAATTTAGCTAATAGTAACCAGCCAGTACAGAAAAATGAATCATTGTCTCTGTAAGAGCCAATCTTAGAAAGTTAAAGCTTTAAGTTAAACTCATATTAATGTTTGCTTAATTTGAATAGAATATACATTTCTTTCATAGTCATAGACAATGGTGTAGTCTTTTCCCCCTATAAGTTAGTAAGAGATAGAACCTTCTTACTATAACTGAAAAGCAGTGTGATTATAGATTCTGTTGTGTTTAGAACTGGTCCCAGTAAAGAGGGACTTGAAAGACCCATTTTCTATTCAGAGATGGGATAAGCATACAGTTTTCTGACCGTTTTGAAATGGTTCAGAAATGATAAGTAAATAGTAACAATTTGAGATGTAACAAGATTAAGCTTAGAACTGAACTTTTCTTAACATGATTTTTTTTTCCCTTTTTGCTATTTTAATTTTCTTTTTTGTATGAATTGTTTTACTATGAAACTTAACTAAACTTTTAAAAACGAATATATTTTGTCTGTGGAATCATTTCTGCGCGTCAGGCCTTTGTTGAATCCCATTTGAGTTAGAGCTGCTGAACTTTGGTAACTTTGGAAAAACGCAGCTACAGTCTCATTTTTCTCAATGGCATTCAATTGCACGATCAACTCAATGATGCTAATAGACAATATGTCTTTAAACCATCCATTTTTCAGGAATGCAGGTAAAATAAAAATCATTGCTTGTAGCTTTGCTGTGTGTTAATGTGTATTTTTTTTGTTAATTTGAATGGTTATCTTCTAATTCCACCATTCATTGCATGGAGTGCAGGTTACTGAGTGAGTGTGAAATACTGTATGGTGTTTTACGTGTCCTCCTCGCCTTTTTGTGGGGTCTTCCTCTGGTTATTATGGCTTTCCACACACATTGTAAAGTCATGCAGGTTAGATCAGTTGGCGATGGTAAAATACTGACCCTTGTGAGGGACACCTCTTGGGAACCTTACCTGGTCGAGATGCCCTCGGCCTCAAAGGACAGGGGGAGACAGGGTGTGCAGGGCATCATCTCCCCCACATCGCTATATGGTAGCCCCCCTGGGTTGTGGCAGTGTCCCATATTGCCTCAGGGCATCATGTGAATTGGAGTTCCTTGGCTTAACTCTATTGGGTCCCGTGGACACTGCCACGAGGTACAGAAAGAAGTTGTGAGCCCTGTTTTGTCCAGCTCCAACCTAAGTACTCCCAGGCAATGATTATGGGACACCGGGAGTACTCCCGTGTTTCACATAAAAGAAGCCTCCTGCCTCAACTCCAGGAGCCAGAGTCGGGAGGAGGAGGATGAAACTTGCTGGAGGTGCAGATGAGGCAGATAGAGAGAGAGAAGACGATGACAGAGAAACAGCCAAAGTGTTGCTGTGGTTTAAACTGTAATGTTGGTGTGGAGTGGGAAACGCTTGCTGAAGTAAGAGTTTCCGAGGGTAAAACCTTCTGTTTGCGACAAACTTGTGTCAGAGCCTTTGTGTTGGGTGTTTGAGTAGCTACAGCGTCCCCTGATGACCATACCCTATAAACCTATAAACTGATCTTGTGTGGCGGTGTGCAGGATTGTTCCTGCCTTGAGCCCGATGCTGCCTTCAGTCCCTGTAACCCTGGATTTGAATAAGCAGGTTCAGAAAGTGAATGAATTAAATCATTAGAAAAGGGACGAACCACTCATCCTTTTACTCTCCTGTAAATTGTGAGTCTTAGTGGGTGGCCATTTGAACTCCTCCTTCTTTCAGCCACATAATGCCACTGTCATTGAATTAGCTTACATCACGTCGCTTTCAACAGTTTACCAGACCTGTAATCAAAGAAAAATTAAGCTCTCGTAAAGTGTTGACAATAGCATTAAGGCCTTAAGGAGACTAAAGTGTTGCCTATAATTTGTATCTCTCTTTTGGAAATGTTATCTTGGTTGTATTTGTGAAAGGATTGCAGTTTTTAAGGTTGGTAAAATGTATTTTAAAAGCAGTTTCTCTAATAATTCTATTGTTCTTGCATTTTCTATGATTTGATATTTACAGAACTAAAGAACAGCTGCTTGAAAAATCAAACCCTTTTGAACTGGTAATAATACATGATAAGCATGTGCTTCAGGCGTGCTACTTTGACGTGAGCTCAGTTCCCAGATATGTTCAGCCATTCCTGGTGTGTCTAGCCGGTGAAGAATTCCTTGGTTTACTGTCAAAAGAATGCCTACTGTTTCCATTCACCTTATATAATGGATTTGACATGACTGACATGCTGAAATGGTGGCTCTTTACTGAATTCAAGTCTCTGCAATATTGCTTATGATCCCATGGGTAACACCATCCTAGCTTTCACAGTGTCTTTTGCCTCTCACTTCAGACAACCACTTGGGATCAAAGAGTCCTGTCTGAAATGTTGAGACAAGCAGTGCTCTTCTGATGTTGTCCATTTGTTATTTCACTTTATACTGAACTGCTTTTGGAAAATTGACAAATGAGAGAAGACCTTTAGTCCATCAAACTAATTGAGATAGTGTCGCAGATACGCACCAGAGGGTCACCTTCCATGTTCACCCAAAGTAAGTAGTACCACCCCAGGACGAGAGAGGGCGCTGCCACTAATAGTCTTATTCGTGCGCGCAGGCATATTGAAAGCCTAACATGTTGTAAAGTGTTCACGTATTCGTCAAACAGATTGGGCAGCACCAGAAAGTGAGCAATGACGTACTCATTCTAAACGTATGTGGGAGCGGAAGTCTGCCCGGTAGAGAAGCATCTCATTTTGAAGGTGGTGTCTCATTTTGACGCTGACCTCAATTTTGTTCAGATCTAATCCAGAGCAAGCGAGAGAGAGAGACTACCACGTGCCCTCGTGTAAGACACGCACCCTAATTTTTACAAAGAAAATCAGGAAAATCGTTTTGCCCCGTGTACGACGCGCGTTGTGATTGTATAGGAAGCGTTTAGAGAGAGAGCGCGAGATCGCAAGCAAGCAAGAAAGACAGAGCGCGAGTGCGCGAGCAAGGAAGCAAGAGAGAGCGCGAGTGTGCTAGAAAGCAAGCGAGAGAGAAAGCGAGTGCACGAGCAAGTGAGCGAGAGAGAGAGAGCGCGAGTGTGCGAGCAACCAAGCGACAGAGAGAGCGCGAGTGCGTGAGCAAGCGAGTGAGAGAGAGCGCGAGTGCGTGAGCAAGCGAGTGAGAGAGAGCGCGAGTGCGCGAGCAAGCGAGAGAGAGAGCGCGAGTGCGCGAGCAAGCGAGAGAGAGAGCGCGAGTGTGCGAGCAAGCGAGAGAGAGAGCGCGAGTGCGCGAGCAAGCGAGAGAGAGAGAGAGTACCACGCGCCCTCGTGTAAGACACGCACCCTAATTTTTACAAAGAAAATCGGGAAAATCGTTTTGTCCCGTGTACGACGCACGTTGTGATTGTATAGGAAACGTTTAGAGAGAGAGCGCGAGATCGCAAGCAAGCAAGAAAGAGATAGCGCGAGTGAGAAGTAAGCGAGAGAGAGAGCGAGTGCACGAGCAAGCAAGCTAGAGAGAGCGCGAGTGCGCAAGAAAGTAAGCGAGAGAGAGAGCGAGTGCTCGAGCAAGAGAGAGAGCACAAGTTCGCGAGCAAGAGAGAGAGAGCGCGAGTGCGCGAGAGAGAGAGAGAGCGCGAGTGCGCGAGCGAGAGACAGAGCGTGAGTGCGCGAGAGAGAGAGAGAGCGCGAGTGCGCGAGCGAGAGACAGAGCGTGAGTGCGCGAGCAAGCGAGCGAGAGAGAGAGCGCGAGCAAGCGAGAGAGAGAGCGAGAGAGAGAGCGCGAGCAAGCGAGAGAGAGAGCGCAAGTGCGTGAGCGAGAGAGAGAGAGCGCGAGTGCGCGAGCGAGAGAGAGAGCACGAGTGCACGAGCGAGAGAGAGAGCGCGAGTGTGCGAGCAAGCGAGAGAGAGCGCGAGTGCGCGAGCAAGTGAGCAAGAGAGAGAATGCGAGTGCGCGAGCACATGAGAAAGAGAGAGAGTGAGTCCAAGCAGAAGAAGTAAACATTACAGAATTACATTTTCTTGTGTATGACGCGCACCTGATTTTCTAATGCTAATTTTTAGGAAAAAATGTAAATACTGTAATACATTAAATGGCTGTCCGCTTGTCTGGCCAGGATTTTAAATCACCTGTAGCTTGCAAACCGTTTGACCTATTGACTTGAAATTTGGTACACATATCCTATGTGACATCTCGGGGTGATGATTGATCTCCAAGGTTATTCCTCTTTTTATTTTTATTTTATTTTATTGTAGAATCAACTCTCGGCAGCAGCCAGTGGAGCGGCTCTCATCTCTACCACCTTCGCCGTCACTTCCCCTACCTCTTCATACCTTAAATCATTCTTGAGGCAGATTGAAGACTTAAGTGCCGGCTTAAGTGAAAAATTAAAGAAAATGTACCATGTAATTGCAACACAAACACTGACTTAATCAGTTTTAATGCGAAAAGATGCTGTCGAAAGAAGAAAAGAGAAGAAGCAGGCCGCTAGAGTGGAGAAAAGAGGATCTGATGAGGAAGCAGCAAGTGCATCAACCTCTGAGCAAACAAACACTAAACTTACAGAGAAAGAGGATGAAAACTATGAATGTTCAAGTCAAGTGTATTCACTGCACGTTTTCATGCAGTACGCCATTACTGGTAGAACAATAATGCACTAGGCTGTGATTACTGCACAATAAATTACCAATTATATGAAATATTACACAAAGAAAATAATAATGTAGGTATTGCACATAGGACAGATAGAGCAAATATTGCACTGGACTGTGATTATTTCACAGAGGATGATTGCACATCCAAGAAAAGGTGAGCAGGGGATGGGGGTGGGGGAGAGAAGGGAGAGAAAAGAGAGACGGACAGAGGCACAGAGAAAAAAGGTCAGTGCATGCTGTGATTCAGTGTAGTTATGGCTCCAGAAAAGAAACTGTCCCTGGGTCTGCTTGTCCTTGATTTGATTGACCTGTATCGCCTGCCAGAGGGCAACAGGTCAAAATAAGTGAAAACCAGGATGTGAAGGGTCCTTCAAAATGTTTTTTGCCCTTTCGAGGCTGCAGGAAGTATACAAGTCTTGTAGAGATGGCAGAGAGTAACCAACAATCTTCTGAGTTGCATTGATGACATGCTGAAGCCCCCTCCTGTCAGCTCCATGTCAGCTTCTTCCTAAGCAGTCTCAGGGAGTGAAGTCGCCGCTGTTCCTTTTTAATGACGGCTTTGGTATTTTCAGACCAAGACTGGTCAGTAGAGACGAAGGTACACAAGAATTTGAAGGTTTGGATCCTCTCCACACAATCACCATTGATGTAACGGGGATCAAGGACTGCGCCGTTTTTCCTGAGGTCAAAGATGATTTCCCTTATTTATTCATGGTGTTCAATGTCAGGTTATTTGTTGAGCTCCATGCTGACAATTCCAGATCTCCTCTCTGTAGGAAGACTTGTTCCCCTCTGAGATGAGTCCAATCCCTGTAGTGTCATCAGCAGATTTGATGATGATGTTATTATGGTGGGCTGGACTGCAATCATGGGTGTAATGGGCAAATGTAATGGACTTAGTACGCAACCTTGTGGGGAGCCAGAGCTGAATGAGCGAGTTGAGGAATAGTGGGGGCCGAGTTTCACTGTCTGAGGGTGATTGATGAGAAAATCCTTAATCTTGGTGCAAAAGAGTGGGAGGAATCCTAGGTTACAACAACAACAGCATTTATTTCTATAGCACATTTTCATACAAATGATGTAGCTCAAAATGCTTTACAAGATGAAGAAAGAAAAAAGAAAAAAATATAAAAATAAGATTAGGCAATACTAAGTAACAAAGAATAAATTAAGGCCCAATGGCCAAGAGAACAGAAAAAAAAACAAAAACTTCAGACGGCTGGAGAAAACAAAACAAAATCTGCAAGGGTTCCGAGACCACCCAACCCACACTAGGCATTCTACCTAACATTACAGACCTCAAACAGTCCTCATGGTTTTCAGGCTTCACATGGAAGAATTAGACGATGGTGGTCATGTGGATATCTGGCTTTTCATCCATCAATGTAGGGACAGCACGGTGCTTTGATCAGGTGATGATGGCGCAGGTCACCACCACAAAAAACGAAAAAAGAACAGCAGAGAAAGTAGGGGTTAGTATGGATTGAGGAGATATGATAAAAATAATATACAGAATATCAGGGTTACACTATAAAATTAAGTTATGATAAAGCCATGTTAAAGTAATGTGTTGTTTGCAGTTTTTTTAAGTGCTCCACCGTATTAGCCTGACGAATTTCTATCAGTAAGCTATTCCAGATTTTAGGTGCATAACAGCAGAAGGCCGCCTCACCACTTCTTTCAGGTTTAGCTCTTAGAATTATAAGCAGACACTCATCTGAAGATCTAAGGTTACGATTTGGAGTGTGGAAGGTGAAAGGCATTCCGAGATGTAAGACAGAGTGAAATTATTTAAGGGTTTGTAAACCATAAGCAGAATTTTAAAGTCAATCCTGAATGACACAGGTAACCAATGCAGTGACATCAAAACTGGAGAGATGTGCTCAGATTTTCTTTTCCTAGTTAAGATTCTGGCAGCTTCATTCTGCACTTGTTGCAAATGATTGATGTCTTTTTTGGGTGGTCCTGAGAGGAGTGCGTTACAGTAATCTAGTCTAGTTTACTAACTAGAATATCCGGAATAATAGTATTAAATGGTGAGCTTTTGTCAATAAAAGGCATTTTCCCACAGCTCCTCAGGTGTTCTAAGTGGCTCAGCACAGTGTGGAGAGCTGTGGCTATGGTGTCCTCAGTGGACCGGTTTGGTCTGTAAGCAAACTGGTGTGTTTCAAAATTGGGAGGGAGACAGGCTTTGATATAGTGTGAAACCAACCTCTCGAAGCACTTCATGACAAGAGATGTAAGTGCAATTGGGCGATAGTCATTGAGACTGTGGGGGGCTGATTTCTTGGGAACAGGGATGATGGCGGCTGACTCAGGGAGTGATTGAAGATGCTGGTTAAAATATGTGAGAGCTGGTTAGCATACTCTTTCAGCATCTTCCCAAGTATCCTTTCGGTACCAGACTTCTAACTGTAAATTAAGAGCCTTACTGTGTGGCCATGTCCACTCCTACTTACTATAGACTTCTCACACCAAAGATGATCAGTGAGCAGTGAACGCTTTTTATGGGCTGAAGGTTTACCTGGGGCCGAAAACTCACAGAAGTCTTTCTGCACAATGTGGAGAAAGTGTTTTTAACATGATGGAGTGATCAAATACGGTCAGACAACACTGAACAAGTCCATACCGTGATTCTGGCGAACTGACAAGGATTTCATCCGCTGGTTGGTACACCTTCAAGCCCATTAAAAGCAAATCACTGCATGCTGATCTTCTTTGGTGGAAATGGAGGACTGAGACGCCACGCATGCTTTAAAAATAATAACAACAGAAACTGACCAATCAATGACAAAATTAACACAGACAAGCCATGTTTCTATATGTGTGTGGGGAAAGCTGTACAACTTTCATTCAAACAAAATTATCACAAACGTGCAGATGATTATTGACTTACCCTCGTATTATTAAACTGTGAGACTTAACAAATCACACAACTGTTGTGTGCAAAGTGAAACAAACCCTTCTCAGGCAATAAGTTATGGCATCTCCATTAGCAGCAAATAAATTCACACAGTCCTCTCATATAACCAATTGTCAGTCTCTGGCATCTTTCCAGTTATTGTCCATCACCATCAGCTCCATGAGGTTTAAAAATAGTACTCTATATTAGACTTATATTAGTATCTCTAAAAACTGGCCATTAAACCAGCAGAGAGAGAGTCTGAGATCAGATTATATTAGTTTTACACTAGTATCGCGTATTTGCACTGATACTTGGTATTTACTACGTGTCCTGTCTCTGCATTTCAGAAGGGTTCAAGTCAGAGCTTTGGCTTGGTCATTCTAGGACCAAGAACCTCCTCCTCATAAGCCTTTCTTTCGTTGACTTACTTTAACATTTAGGATCGTTGTCTTGGTGACACATCCACTTTGTGCCTAGTCTGAGTTTTCAAACTGATTCATTGGCATTCTTCTCAAGGATTAGAACATTAGAACAATTTTGATGAGAACAGGTCATTAAGGCCTACAAAGCTCATCAATCCATTTTATCAGTTGTGGCACGTGGCTGGGGGTGGTACCCAGCCGGGACGCCCAGGAGACCGGAGGAGGGCTTGCGTCTCCTCCAGACCACGAGGGGGCGACCACCCTGGTGGCTTTGGGGACCACAGGTACAGAGCTTTGAAGCTCAGCCCTGTTGGGGCCCATGGTCACCGCCAGGGGGCGCCCCGATGCCTACGGAGCCCTGGACCTCCCGGAGTGCTGGGGGGGAAGAGGATCAGGGACACCCGGTGTGCTTCCGGATGCAGAGCCAGTACTTCCGCCACACTGGGGAGTGCCGGTGGAAGATTGCCGGGAGGCACCTGGAACACATCCGGGTGATTATAAAAGGGGCCGCCTCCCTCCATTCAATGGCTGGAGTCGGGGGGAAGAGGACAGAGCACGGAGGAGGGGAGTGGAGGCGGACCAGAAGAGAGAAGAGGAATTGTGTAAGGGCCTGGACTTTGGGGTGATTGGTGCTGCGGCACTGGGTTGTGTGTGTCACTGTTGTAAATATTAGCGTAAATAAACATGTGTGGTGCTGTAATAACATGTCTACCTGTCTGTGTCCGGGCTGTTCCTCACACAGTTTTCTCCTAAATAACATCAGCTTGAGTTTCGAAGGTTCCCAAAGTACTAATGTCTACTACACTACTTGGTAATGTATTCCAAGTGGCTGCATATGTGCATATTTCTAAGAATTCATAATTTCCTTAATGATGTCAAACAACCAAGGCACAGAGTAATAAAAACAGCCCCATACAAGGACATTCCCACCACCATGTTTGACAACAGGGATAATGTAGTGGGATTGATACAAGTACAGACAACAGTGAACATCTGACCAGCATGCAACACATTCCCCTCTCTGGCACCATGATAAACAAGAATTTATTAAATACATAACTTGATTTTATTTGATAGAAAACATAATCTCGCTTACCTGGTGTACTCCAGTCCCCTGTTTTCATAGCACGTGTTCTGTTATGGACCCATTTTATGAAACCTGTGGAAGAAAAAACAGAGAAAACTCCTGTATATGCTATTTTGTTAACTGAGATATATGAAATATGGAGAAAGTAAAAAAAAAAAATCCAGTCCAGTTCTCCTGTTTTATTTATTTATGCATTTATTTTTGCATCAGTTGCCCCAATGATGGAATAGTACTTTGCCCTGGTCTGTTTCCTGCCTTGCACTCAGTGCTGCTTGGATAGGCTCTAGCAACCATCTCTCTGAATTAAATTAAACAGGTCTGAGAAATTTTCTGTCATTCTTTTACATAAATTGCACAACAGGATTGATTATAAATAAACTGATTTCAAGACATTTCATGAAACTCTCCACAGGTGTGCCTCAAGGATCAGTTTTGGAACCTTGAGTAGTGAGAAAAGCACTATATACATGTAAAGCATTATTAATTATTATTATTATTATTAGCTTCTCTTTTCTCTCTACATTCGCTCCTTAGGGAGTGTTATTTCTTCTCATGCCTTCTCCTAACATTTCTGTGTTGATGATGCACAGATCTTCCTCTCATTTCTACAACCTACTGCCCAGATCTCCAGTTGTCTCTTTGCCATTCTGGATGAACGATCATCATCACTTTAAACTTGACCTTACAAAGTCTGAGAATCTCTACTTGCCTTCTGATTCACCTTCCCCAGATTTGCTCTTGAAGATATTACCCTTTCACCATTAGTTATGGTCAGGAATCTCAGTGTGACTCTGGACTCCTCATTTCCATTCTTTGAATATATTTCTTCAATGTCCCAATCATGTTGTTTCATTCTTCATGATATTCAGAGGTTTCGACTCTTCCCCACTAATTCTGCCATGCTACTCCTTGTTCAGGCAATGGTTCTGCCGAACTATTACATCTCCCTCCTGGCGGGGCTTCCTTCAACCGTTATCCAACATCTCCAGCTCCTCCAGATGTTATCTCCTCAGCTGGTTTCTCTGTTCCTGTCCACTTCTACTACTCCTCTTGTATTTCTCTCTGAATGTTTCTGCTCCTCACCATCTCCATTCTGTGGCCTCTCCATATATCCTTTCGAGAAGTCTCCATTCTCCCTCTGCCATTCTGTTGACCTGTTGCCAGGCATGCCAAGACTGGACAATGCTTCTCCATTCTTGCACCAAAGTTGTGGAACAACCTCCCTTTGGCTCTTTGAAACTGCATCTAATTTAGTCATGTTTAGCCATCCTTTGAAAACACTCCTTTTCTGATTTTAGTTTTTCTGATACTGATTTTTGCCCTAGTCTAGCTACAGGTACAATTACATAGCAATTGTAGTGTAAAGTTATGTTGTCACTTAAGCATTAAAGTAGAGAAGTAAATGTTCATTATATTAGAATAAGAATAGGAATATACCTATATTTAGATCTGTAATGTTAATTTCTCTGTTAAGTTGTAATGTGTTAGAAAGTCGTGTTTATAAAGTTAAGCATTCAAGATCTGGGAGGATATGTGAGAGGAAGTAAGATTGTTATAGTTTTGTTTTGTTTTTGGCCTGACCATGTGCTAGCAGCTGCAGAGAATACAGCTTGTATTTGGAACTGAGATCTGCCTCCATCCAGTTCTTCTTGTTCCCAAAAAGGATTCCATCCATCCTAGAAGAGAAACCTTGTTACAGTAGTACTGATTCCTCTTGCTCAGTTTTTAATCTCATTCTTTGTTGCTTTTACTGCTTGCACCTAATCATGTCTGCATGCATTATAACTTGTTTTGTACGTTGCCTTGTACATTAGCATCTGCTAAATAATAATAATAATAATAACAATTTAAAATGCTGGCACTTTAGATCTGCTTTAAATGTAATAGCTTATTTATCACACTATTTCTACTGCAGAACACATCCTAATGGTCCAAGAATTGCCTTTGTTAAGAAAATCCATAAAATAACTCTTAACTTGAAGACTGCCCTTAACTCCTTCACGAAATCAATGCACGTTCTCGACTAACATGCGGAACCTATTCGCCGACAGATTTTTCTTTGTCCAGACGTTATTTTTCACCGAACCGGAAGCATCTCAAGCGGCAGATCTGGAATAACCACGCGAGTTAGCGCTCAGCGAGACATCGATGATAATATCCGCCGGGTGAAGTGCCGAAGAGGAAGAACCAGGAAGGACTGAAGAAAGAGATTCCGTTGAAATAGAAACTGTTAAGGAAAAATCACCACGCTAAAGGATTTGGTAACTTTGGCCGGAGAGGGTGATTTTTATTCCACTGCCCGTTTCTGTGTCTGAATCTTCAAAAACGGAAAAAACAACAAAAATACGAGGTTAGTGGGAGTGGTCATGTCCTGCCCAGTACTATATGCGTTTTCGAAAGGTTTAAGTTAGCGGGTTATTCGACAGGCTACAAAAATCACCGTACAATGATTTGTGATATTACACCAGAGCAGTAATTTAAAAGATGAATTGCGTTTTGAATGCATGTGAATTTTTCCCGGCAGAGCGCATGGAAGCTTGTCAAATTCACAGGTAAACTTGGCTCTTGCTTATTCAGAGTACGCTACTGGGCATTGTAAACAGTTACATTAATCGTGTCCCTTTTACGTGAATAGATTTGGAATAGAAATGACTTCTTTGTTGAGCTGCATGTGTATTTTCCTAGCCCAATGAAGGTGAATGTGTTAAAATACTAGTCAAAGTAGCGGTACGTCTGGCACACCCTCACATCTGCTGCATTGGGCGGTGTGAGTTCCCGGGCACTCGATAGAGTTAAATCGCATTAGAATGCAACAATGCTTACGTTCGCGACCAACAACGATTCTCGTCTGAAATTGCTGTTGGCATTTGCTCTTCGGGTATTCGCGTCAGATTTGCAGGCAGACACGGCGCACCAGTGAGTCTTCAGCACTGCGGCGTTTTAACCGGAATTTCGGTTGGTTTCATCGCGTTGGGCCGCTGTAGGTTGCAAAGAAGTTCAATCAGAATACAACACGTCACTCTGGTGCACGTATTTCATAACATTTTATTTAATTATATATTTGCTTTGGACATTGTATTTCATATATGCTTTTATTTTTACTTCTTATTAGAATCAGAATTCACTTTATTGCCCTGGTACTGTTGTGTATTGCAAATTCATCTTGGTAGTATTGGTGCAAAACAAAAAATTGATGCCAACAAAAAATATTAAGAGGTGAATACAATTAAATATGCAAAAAAGTCCACGTAGTCCAGTGTGCGGGTATACACAGATAGTGAGTAGAAACTCAGACTTGGTTTGTCAGAATAACTGCACGGAAAGGAAACTGTTTAGGTGACGTACTGTTTCAGTACTCACCGCACAAAGGCGTTTGTTAGAGGGAAGTCTTTGAATTAGGCGGTGCCCTGGGTGTGTTGGATCAGCAATGATCTTTGCAGCACGATTCCTTAGCCTGGACTCATGCAGGACTTATGCCTATAATCTTTTCGCTCCAATGATGCACTGCAAGTTGGCCATAGCCTGAGCAGAGGCAGCTCTAAACTAGCCAGTTACACTGAGGTTAGAATGGTCTCGATAAGAGCTTTGTTGAACTGGACCAATATTGGAGATTGAATTTCCTCAGCTGCTGCAAAAAGAACATTCTCTGATGGGCTTTCCTGATAATACATGTGATGTATTATTATGAATGCACCTCTCTTTTTAACAAACTCTTTCACCATGGAATTAAAAAAAGAGTAATGCATTGCACATTAGAATATACTTTTCCATCTATCACCAAAAATAAAGGCAAAAATTGATGAGACTTTTTTCCAGAAGTGAGGTAATGGATAGAAAGTTGTTATGTTTGCTGTTTAGTGTTTAAAAAAAAAAAAAAAACAAAGATTTGAAATAAGCTCAATGTTCATTACAGAAAAGCAGTGGAATTGTGTGATGCTTCATTTGATGTGCTTAGTAAACAAGAACAATAGACTTCATATTCATAACACGTAGGAAAATGTGAGACACTACTATTCTATCACTGTGGCTGTTGAGGTTTAAGGATGAATGGCTAAGGCAGAGTGAGCCAGCACTTTCAAAGCTTGGCCGCAGTGGTGAACAGACATTGCACAGATATATAGATACTAGTTGTCTTTTTTGCATAGTCTAAATTTCCCACAATTGCTTCATATTTGGACATTTTGTTTTTTCATGTTAAGTTTTATAGATATTTCATTACTTTTTAAGAGCTGCTAATTCGGATAATTTCGTAGATCTTTATTTTTTTAGATAATGTAGCCTAATAACTAAAGAGCTGGACTTGATACAACAGATGTAATACAGGTTCTTATTCTGCTGCTGCTGCCTCACTACCTTTCTCGTGCTTAACATTTATGACAGCAGTAATGATGAGGATGAGGTTAGCAGCCTGCGCTGATACAGCACATTGCCACACGCACAACATGACAAACCAACTCAGGCTCCCAGACTGGGACTGTTCTGCTGTTATAAAGCAATATTTGGTCTTGTTTAGTATAAACTGGATGATGTGAAATAAACTGAATATTATGATTTTGTAAACCATTTCAAAATGATGTTGTCCTGTTTAAAATAAGAATTAGTTCAGGTTTGAAAAGTGGATAAAAGTGAGTGTATGCCTGTGGGGCAGTGGGTGGTGCTGTCAGCAGAATTGAAAGTACAAAATAATGAAGGTAAATTACTGTCATTAAATTTTAGTAATGAGAGCTCAAGACAACCAAATTACACTCGTGTAAAGCAGAAGATTAGAGCATGGAATTAAAACTGTTATTAATGTGGGCATTTGGTGTTAGAAATGTCGTTATAACATAGTCTCTGATTTTCCATAATCCACCAAAGGTCTATGTGTGTGTTGGGTGAACAAGATGTTAATGTGTTCACACTGGAACTATCATTCATCGTTTTTCCTAACATTCTCCTATTATAGTACAAACTCATGTTTGTCCAGAGCCTTTTTCAATAGTAATGGTACACATCCAGAGTCACTCACAATAGGCAATTGCATATATTTCAGATATAGGAAAGTTACGGGGTATCCAGAAGAGACCCCACTTAGATATAGAGAAAATATGCAAACTTGAAATGCGCCAAAATTTGAACCTAGAACTCTGAAGTGGTGAGGAGTAATGCTAACCTTGTGTACCACTGTGTCATCCATTCTATCCACTGTAATTTAATATAATGTCATTAGTGAGCGTTATTCTTTTGCAAAAAAATACAATTTGCATTAGACTGATTTGTCTTCTGTTTCACTGTTGTATCGTCCTAAATGTGAACTCTCACTGCCCTAGCGTATCTATTTTTGGAAAGAATGAAACAAGCATTTTGGTGATAGACGCCAACCTTCATTTAGATAGATAGATAGATAGAAAATGAGGAGTTCGAAAAAGAACCGGAGAAGGAGCAAAACAAAACACTAAGTGGATATAACATGAACGGGCCATTAAAGGACGGAGAGAAGAATTTCTCACTTGAACATTGAATCCCTTTTTGTTTTGGCATTGGCCACCTTGAAGAATCTGAAGAATTACCTGGCATGTCTATTCTTGGGCTGCTGTTGTAGAGCAAGAAACAAACAAACATAAACGTCTGTGCGTGGAAGAGTGTGTGTCTGTCCGGCCTGGAAGTGAGAGGAGGAGTAGGGGTACGGGGAAACAGAAAATTTGCTTAGCCACTAATAACACAAGCGAGGCCAGCACGTCAGCAAAACTAAACCTCAGAAGAAAGGCAAAGTCACTTAGCCAAATGGTATCCCTTTTACTTTTCCTTCTGCTGCTAATGCACAAGCGAGGTGAGCACGTCAGCAAAACAAATCGTCCTAGGAGAGAGATGCCCAGAGAGCAGTTCCTTTCAGTTACCTGACATCTCTATGTTTTAGTGTTTTTGTGACGATTTCAATAGTTTATAGGACTCCTGGCTTTTTAAAGCACGGGCTTACACAACTCATTCATATATATATATATATATATATATATATATATATATATATATAAAAATTAGTATTGTTAGCTTGCTATTTTATGAATATAAAGGAAGTGCATGCTAAGCATACTTTTCAGTTATTCGCTATCCATTTGTTAAGGTTGACTTGATATTCTGAAATAATACTTGTCAATTGAAGGTTCATATATTGTTTGTGGGTTAATTACTTTGAACATATTAATTTCATATTTTTTGTTAATAACTTAGCTTCGAGTGGAAGTGAAACTTTAAGCAATACTGCTTTGTTCTCTTAGTTTTGGATATTTAGATCATGGAACAGTCAGAAGAATCAGCCCCTGAATCAGGCCCAGAGGAAGTGAATCCAGTGTTCTTCCAGCAGCTCAGAGAATTAGACATTCCGGAAGAAGCTGCTAAGCAGGTAAAGGAATCCTGTAACTCGGCTTTATAACTTTGACAGTAAATTTTTATTTCAGTAGAAGCTTTTTTTCATTATTAATCTCTCTGTGTTACTTTTGAATAGGGTTCTGTGCAAAGGAAGCTTAAATCTTCCATTGATATTTTCGTATTTTGGCAGATTTAAAAAAAATGTATATTTTTTTAAATTTTTAAACCCAGACATTTATGATATACTACACAAGTTAATATTTGAATAATGGTGGCTGTCTATGAAATGTGCATGTGTTCTGAACTAGTTGGAAACCATTTTGGAGAAATATGTCCATGTCTATTACATAATGGAATTGTGTAAACTGTTTATGATATGATTTTGAAAAATCAAAAAGATATAGCTTTCACTTTGAATCCTAATTACTAGATCAAATATTAACTGTGTAACTGTGCAACAGAATATTCAGTGACTGCAGCTGTTGCCTTTTCTGATTCAGTATACAACCAAAATTGCCCAACTCAGTTGTGTAGAGATATTAAATGAACTGATGGGTTTACCACTTTATTGCCTGTGGACAGTGTCGGCAAACTGTTGACCTAGTCTGCTGGAGGACTAGTAATGTCATGCTTATTTTGTGCTGTCATGTAGTGTTAGTCTTAGTTATGAAAGTGCAATGATTGCTGATATAGCAGGCGTAATCTGGACATTGACACCACCATGGTATCTTAAATGTTGTTTGTATTGCAGACTAGGGAATGTTAGCAGAGGTGAAATGCACTTGGAAGAAATTATTATAATAATAATAATTCTTTGCATTTATATAGAGATTTTCATAGTGAGCGGAGAGACACTTCAGCTACCACTAATGTGTACCATCCATCTGGATGATGCAATGGGAGCTATACTCCACTCTGTCTCTTCTAAACAGGCTGCTGTGGTGTTGAAGAGAAAAGTTATGAATATGAAATGAGGTCAATGAAGATGGAATACAAAGAAAACTGAGAACTGACTGAAATATGAATGACCAGGTGAATGTCACTGACGAAGATAACTGAAAAGCTGAGAAAAGGGACTTGTGCGGTATGATGGTGTAAGGAGCAATTGACTGAAGTAATGGGGTCTTTAAAATGAAAAATGGAAAACTGATAGGTTAAGAGAAGTGCTGTTAAGGAGGTGGCTGGTCAGGAAGAAAAGGTATGGATGGAAGTGGTGGTGCATGACCTGAGAAGGATTGGTCTCGCCTTTGAGGACCAGAGAAATTAGAGTAAGGCAACTGGCTAAAGTGAATAAATCCACATAGCAGATTTTAAGAAGATGGTGGTTATTTTACATGTTTTACTGATTGCAGAAGGCTGTTGCTTACCAGTTGTCCCTCCAATCCTAATAGAATTTCTAGGATCTTCATAATAATGATGATGTTACAGTTTGGAATTTTTTGATATGGCAATGTGCTATGATGGACTGTTTTGCCTTTTTTGACCACTAAGCCTTTACCTTCTGTTTGCATTTTCTTATGTGAACTTGTGTTAAAATTATATTGGATTATTTCAAATGGCTTGTCATACGAGGAAAATGGGACTCCAGAAGAAAAAGCTTATGGTCCCTTTGGAATTGCCTGGATTTCTGTATTAGGTTCATGAACAGATGGTTTGGTTTCAAGCTAAGCAAACACAATTTGCTTAAACTACTAATATACAAACAAGTGTACACCCTGTTGTCTAAACTTAATGTATTATTTAAACAGTCAGAGGATCAGGGCTGGAAAAAATATTTGTAACTATTGTATTTAGTAACACATCAAACTTCCTTCAGCAGCACTGACCTCCACCAAAACATCCCCTGTAGCTGTTGTGCACAACTTTAGGACTTGCTTAAAACTCAGTATAAAAATTCTCATATTTTTTTGTTAATGGCATACAATTATCATTTTGCTTTTGATTATTTTTAATATGACTGATGAAAGACTGCTGTAATTTTAATAATTCAAGGTCTGTTCCTTACATCCACCAAGAACTACAGTGGCTTTTCAAAGTGAAGTTATGATGCTTGTTCAATTGCAGGATTTTTATATGTGTTATTCCTCTGTGATGTGGTGCATTATGTTGTGTTTACACTAAACAGCCTTTGTGTGAATGAACCGAGTATGATGACGGATAATGGTCATCACAAAATAATGCACAATTTAGAAAGGAGTCAAGAAATGTGTAGGAGTATTGTACTTCAGTAATTTAGCAACATGTAATTGCTCAATGGAATTTGTCATGTTTGATTAAGACATCAAAGTAACACTTGGCATAATGTGTGATTTCAGTACAGAAACATGTGCATGGCACTTAAGTGAACTAATATTGGACCTGGGTGCAGAACATCGGGTATTTACTAATAAAAACTCTTGCAAATTTCACTGGTGACTAATATTGTTTTAAATCTATCCTCTAGTTAAACTGAACCATTGAATTGTCATAAATATACTGTACAAATATGGCAAATGTAACAGCAAAAAACTTAGACTTTCTTGTTCTGTTTATATTTTAGGCTCTTTTGCGTACAAGGAATGTATCAGCTGAGGAGGCAGCCATGTATTACTTTAACAGATTGGAGAATGAGGTAGTGTTTTTCTTTTAGCAGTTCATATACTGTAAGTTCTAATAGATTGCTTGCCTTAATTATGTCTGTTTTCTAAACTGATTATAAATGGTGCTGCTTGGTTCTATCTGACACCCAATTTGAGAGGATGGCCAAGATTGCATATTACACTGACAAGATGTTTTGCATTTTAAACATAAAATCTTGATACTCACTTTGTGTGTCTCTCTTAAACTTAACTTTTATTACTCTGCATGATGAGGCTTGCACAGAAAAGTGCTATGTAAGTCATATGCCAGTTGAGGTCTGGACTGAGTTTACTGGTTGAAACTTGTGAAAATATATGCACATAAATATTATCTTAATGAATAAATAACCTGAATGGAATATTTTTTATGTTTAGATTTGATAGTATTGAAAAGCTCTTTGACTCATTGTATCTTTTGGTTCAATCCCTAGGTATGGGACCACATCTTAATACCTGAGTGACTTTTAAATTGCAGACCAGTTGTAACCCCATCTTTCCATTAAAGTAACACACTACAGTTCAGACATACGAAATGCATCAGTGGTGACACACTTTAATCTTAGCCTGACGTTGATATTGCAATGTTTTGCTGTGATTTCTTTACATTTATGAATTACTTCAAATACATCACTAATCAGCTTTGAATATTAGTAATGAAAACAATACAAAAAAACAAACTTAGTCATGTATGTATTTTTGTTTTTAAAATATTTTGTGAATGTTGGTGCTGTCTTGGGTCTGACACAGTGCAGGCAAGGTTATACAATTAAGATCTTTTGTACAGCATTATACAGTAGATTTAAGTTTCAGGATTGCCTACTTGGAGGACCCTATGCAAGCCTTAAGAGACGTATACATCTAAAGTTTTGTTACTCATATAGAAATCCGTGACATGCCGTGATTATTGATTAAACATACTCTGTTGCTTCATTTTACAGGAGGAAAGTGATGAAGATCTCTGGTTCAAAATGGTATTTGTTGTCAACATGGAGCTATCAATGGGTGTTGGAAAAGTGAGTGTCTGTTTTTGTATTAAATAAATTCAGTAGATTGCAGTCTAGAATTTCATCTCCACAAAAATTGACTTAAACCGTGTTTGTACTGTATTTAAGCACATTGTTTTGGGTGAGATTATTTGCAGTTGATACATGTTATAAATTAGAATATCCATAGTTTGCCTTTAAAAGTAAAAATGTATAATTTCACGCCACTGTAATGACACATGTGATTGCTAGCCTTCAACAATTTTTACATTGCTTTGTTTGTTCAGGTTGCAGCACAGGTTGGACATGCTGCTGTAGGTCTTTACCAAGCCTTACAGGAGAAAAATAGTTGGCGGGAGATGGCATGGAAATGGGATCAGGCTGGGTAGGTTGACACCATGAGTATTCTGTCAGGTTTGTTTTTAAGTGTTGATATTCTGTAGCTGTCCTTTTGGCTTTAGAAATGAAGCATGTAGTAAATAGTACTATCGCAGCCAGATTTCTGATTATGGGACATAGTGTATTAATAACAGTTAATACTTCTACTTAGTGTGACTCTTTCTTAAAAAAAATCCTTTGCTGTGCTGGTATATTTTGAGTATTTTATGTTACACAATATTATCATACCAAAATGAGTCATTTATTTTTAAACCAAGCAAGTTCTGTGGTATTTTTTCTTGTAATGTAATTATTGATCTGTGTTTTTTAAGTGTCTTTAAGTGCTTCAGTGTTCAATAGTCTCAATTTTACTTTTTCTGCCTACAGAGCTAAGAAGGTAGTGCTGCAAGGCACAAACACAGCCCATCTCCTAGAACTTCAGGCCTTGGCAATGAGCCTTAACCTGCCTACCTATCTGGTGCAAGATGCAGGACGTACTGAGGTGAGTTGGGGAGTCAGTGTTTTTTACCACGGAAGCCTGTATGTCTGTTGGAAGAAAATGCAGAATTATAATTTTTAAATACAATGTTAAAGTAGACTTGACATATACTTTCAGATAAATATTCATACAAAAAATTGTACAAACCATTTAATTTTAACACAACAGTCGATTTTTGGCAAAATTTGCTTAAGTGTATTGAATACTGTGATCGAAATGTCCCCTTGTACTTTAGTGTTACGACTGTTCCTTCAAAAAATTCTTTACTGTGCTGTTATTTTAATTTAGAAGTTTTTTTTATGCTGTACAATCTTGTCATACCAAAATGAGTCCAGTTTATTTTTGAATCAAGCATGTTCTGTGGTATGTTTTCTTATAATGTTAAAGTAATGATTTGTGCTTTTTAAGTGTCTAAATTAAGTCAAAAGTTAAAGCGAACTTTATTGTCATCTCAACCATATACAAGTGTACAGATAGACGAAATTGCAAAGCTTAGGGTCCTCAGTTTTAACAACATGAAGTGCAAATAATAAATCAAAAGTAGAATTAAAATTTAAATTTAAAATTAAAACAAAAACAAGACATTGTGCAAAGACAAGACAAAGTAGTAGCAGCAATATTGACGTGTAGTTAGCAATATGAACGTTGATTGCAATGTATGGTATTTGCAATCTAGATACATAAATATAGTCAATAGATATGTAATAAAATAAATAATAGCTATAGATAATACAGAAATTATCAGTGTATGATAATAGTTGGTTAAGACGTGTGTAAACAATGACAGGTCAGAATATTTCACAGCAGAAGGATATCAAGAATGTCAAAATACTTAAAGGTCAGTAGAAGATTTTCAGTTCTTTTCTACATGCACACTCGTCTTTGCAGGAAAGTGGCTTGCATGTATAAAAGTTTTGTTTTTAGAGGTGGTTGAGGCAGTGTGGAAGATCCCAGGGGGCACCATAGTGTTAGGGAGTCTGACAGCTTGGGGGTAAAAACTATCCTGCAGCCTGGCAGATCTGGCTCTGATGCTGCAGTATCTTCTTTTGGATGGCAAAAGTGTGAAAAGCCCATGTGAGGGGTGTAAGGGGTCCTGCACAATGCTGCAGGCCTTGTGAACACTGTGTTTGTAAAATATGGCCTGTAGTGAAGGGAGAGGCACCCTAATAATGTTCTCTGCTGTCTTCACTATCCTTTGCAGGCGCTCGTGGTCGGATATGTTGCAGTTGCCATACCAGACCATGATGCAGCTAGTCAGAACACTCTCAATGGTGCCTCTGTAGAACATGGTGAGGATGGAAGGGGAAGACTTGCTCGCTTCAGCCGCCTCAGGAAGTGTAGTCTCTGCTGGGCTTTCTTGATTAGTGATGAGGTGTTATGCGTCCACGTAAGTTCCTCAGTTATGTGCACACCGAGGAACTTGGTACTCCTAACACTCTCCACATCTAAACCGTTGATGCTGAGTGATGTGGTTGGTGTTGTGCATAGCTGTGCAGTTGTGAGTCAGCAGGGTGAAGAGCAGTGGACTAAGCACCCAGGCCTACGGCGCTCCAGTGCTCAGTGTGATGATGCTGGAAGTGTTGCAGCCCATCTGAACTGACTGGGGGCTCTCTGTCAAGAAGTCCAGGATCTAATTGCAGAGGGTGGTGTTCAGGCCCAACCTGCTCAGTTTTACAACCAGCTTTTGAGGGATGATTGTGTTGAATGCGGAGCCAAAGTCTATGAATAGCATCCTGACATATGTGTCTTTTTTATCCTGATGTGTCAGGCAGAGGTGAAGGGCAGAGCATATGGCATCCTCAGTTGACCTGTTGAAGCGGTATGCAACCTGAAGAGGGTCAAGGGAGGCGGGGAGATTAGTCTTTATGTGTGACATGAGTAACCTTTCGAAGCACTTCATGATGATCGACATGAGTGCAACTGGTCGGTAGTCATTCAATCATGTCACTGATGACTTCTTTGGCACTGGTATGATGGTGGTCGACTTGAAGCATGCTGGGACTGATGACTGGCACATTCTTTGAGCACACGACCAGGTATGTTGTCAGGTCCAGCAGCCTTCCATGTATTGACTATGGATAGAGTCCTCTTCATGTCAGTTATGGAGAGACAGAGTACCTGGTCAGTGGAGGAAGATGTTGCTTTTCTCGCAGGCTCTTTGTTCTGCACGTTAAACCATGCAAAGAAGTTGTTCAGCTCATCTGGTAGGGAGGCATCATCATCACTGCTGTGTGGGTTGGGCTTGTAGTTTGTAATTGTCAGAACGCCCTGCCACATACGACGTGCGTCTCTGGTGCTGCTGAAGTGTTTGTTATACCTCTGCGTGAACGCCCACTTAGCTCTCCTTATAGCACAAGACAGGTTGGCTCAGACCACCCTGAGGACGGCGTTGTCTCCAGATCTGAAGGCTGCATTTCTGATCTTGAGCAGCTTGTGCACTTCTCTCGTCATCCAGGGCTTTTGGTTGGCTCTTGTGGTAACATCATTGGTAACAGTAACATCCTCTATGCATTTGGAGATGTAGCCAGTCACAGAATTTGTCTACTCCTCCAGATTGATGGTGTCACAATCCTTAGCAGCCTCCCTGAAAATGTCCCAGTCTGTCAATTCGAAGCAGTCTTGGAGAGCTGAAACAGCACCAGCCTGCCACACTCTGATGTTCTTGCGGGCTGGTTTAGAGCGCTTCAGCAGGGACTTGTATGCAGGAAACATAAACATGCTAATATGGTTTGTATAGCCGAGGTGGGGCGTCAGGAGTGCTTGTGTAAACATTGCCCAGACAGCTTACCCCTCTAGTAGCAAAGTTCACATTCTGGAAGAATTTTGGGAGAACTGACTTCAAGTTGGCATGATTGAAGTCTCCAGCAATAATGAAAAATGCCTCGGTGTGCGTTGTTTGCAGTTTGCTGATGATCTCGTAGAGTTCTGCTAGTGCCTGGTTAGCATTTGTGCTAGGCGGGAGGTAGACGGCAACCACCAGCACGCAGCTGTACTCCCTCGGCAGGTAGAAAGGCCGGCACCTTACCGATAAAACTCACAATCAGTAGGGAACAGTGTCGCACAACTGCAGCAGTGTTCGTACACCACTCTCTGTTCACATAAACACAGTCCCCCAGCAAGCCCCGATCCCCCCCACAAAACCGCAGGTCTTACTGGACAAAGAGACGTGTCTGTCCGCTCGGAAGATGGTCAGTTCTTCTAGCTGGATGGCCGAGTCTGCAATGTTTTCCTGGAGTAATTTAAAAAAAAAAAAAACAAGTGAAAGATTATAGAATACCCAGCAGGCAGTGCCTGATATCTCCAAGTACATGGACAATGTATAATTTATCACAGGCACAGGTAATTAAATACTGTACATGCTGCGTATTCAAGTTGTGATGATATTCACTTGTAAAGGTAATACGCGTTTTACTGTTTTTGATTTTGCTTTAAGAACTTGTGTTATTATTATTATTATTATTTTTTTATTTTTAATCTTTTTTGTATATTTTTATTTGCAATAGGTTGAAGCGGGGTCCCACACCGTTTTGGCAGTTATGGGTGAGGAAGAAATGGTAAACAATGTCACAGGAAGTCTGAAATTGCTTTAAAGAAAGAGCTGGTCTGTGTAGAGAATATGCCACTTCAGGCAGAGTGGAACAAGATCCGTATTGAGCTGCAACTGGAGTTCCCTGGCATGTGGGACAAATGAACATACAGCCATTTTTCTCAGTTATTTTTGAGGATGCTATGAAGTTCCTGAGCAGGCTGGTTTCAGACAGAATGTATTCATGAGAATCTGCAGCTAAGAAAGTTAAGAATTTGTGGATAAAAGGATACTTTAGATTTTAAGAAGAAATTAAACACTAGCAGAAACTAGTTACAACCTCACCCCCCTATCCAGAATACTCAATTATGCAGTGATTAGTAATTATTGTTCCTCAAAACGTCTAAGCCTTATATAGCATAATAAAAGAACATAAAAATATATAGATATATATGATAAAGGAATACTATATTATGATTTGTGTTTTCATTCTTTTCCAATTTCCCTCATGTCATCAAAAGTCATATAGTACTAGTCAGTCAGAAGGATATTAACAAAAATAAAAGGGGACATTTTACATAATAGAGGTATTCCTGAATGGTTAGTTTTATCCAATTGAAGGACTATAAACCCAGTAATTTTGCATTTGTTAAATGTCAAGTGTGTATGTGTGTTTTGCAACACATAAGAGATAACTCTTCATGTTTTTGTTTTGAATATTTCATTTAAAACAAAACTTGTTTCCATTCATGTTTAATGGTTCATATTAAATATGACAGCATTAGTAATTGCTCAAAATAGACTAGTAAAGTATTTCCAGCATGTATTCTCTGTTTGCAAAATGGTAATGGATAAAATGCGTTCATCTCAAATTTCAGTTTGTAAACTTGTAAAGTTGCCCTTCATAGTAGTTTTCTTTAGCTCTGTGTTTTCTTTAGCAATGTGAAAAAGACACCTCATAATGAATATTAGTACAATTTAGTTAGTATTTTACTTGATGTTACTATTAAAGAATTATGCTTTTTTTTGAGTTGTGAAAATAGGTCATTTTTATCAACCGTATGAAGGAGCCAGTCCAGCACAGTCCCAGGTTTTATGAAGTTTTAAGTCATAGCACTTAAACAATGGACATATTTGCATTTTGCAGTGTTTTTTTCCCCTTGGAATCAAGTTTTTTTGTGCAACTACTTTGTTTTAAGGAACATCTAAAAATGACTGTATATTCATATTTTTGTAAACTTGTTGAAAGATCCTACTGTACATGCAACAAATACAAAGAAAAGTCCTATGTAATAGATATTAACTTAATGTCGTATAGCATTATGGGGTATTACTGAATGACAGATATTTGTACAGTATGAATTAAACCCAAGGAAATAAAGATAAGGGCGATGTAATATTAAATATGGCACATTTGATCTTTGCTTTTTGGCAGATTTTAGATGTTGTCTACTGGCATTTCTCTAAAGCTGATACTGTGTCATAAATCTATTAATGCAGATCCATAGTTTAAATTGTTCCATGTGCCAAGAAAAAAAAAAATTTAAAACATAGGGGCAGATTAAAGTGTTCTTTTCTGGAAAGTTCACTAGTCATAAATGATACTGGTATTCTTAATAGCTATTCCAGCGAAAGCATGTAATAGCATATTGATGTATTCTTGTAGATACAGGTATCATTTATAGCCAAGTGAAATATGAAACACATCAAAAAATGTTTTTATGCCAATAATGTGGCACAGTGTACTGTTACAAAGAAATGTATGCTTAATAATGTGTAAGTTGACTTCTTTTTCATCTAAATGGTTAGTGTTTCAGGTTAAACCTGCAATGTCATTCTCTGGAAAGGTCATCAGCGTTTTGAGGTAGAATTATTGAGGCAGCTGTAAGTACTTTTACAGGTCATTAAAAAGTGAATTATGCTGGTGTAGAATATTGAAAAATCCAAGAACACTAACAGTAAAATCAAGAATATTTAAACATGACTGCCATGAATTAAATTCTTCATTTACAATAAACAACAGATTAAGGCATATTGTATATAGATTTACAACATTTGGCTTAAATATTTGCAAAGTAGTATTAAATAATTGAAAAAAATTGTGCCCGTGTTTTCTTTTTTACTTTATTATTAAGAAAGTTGCTTTCTCGTGTTCAGTAATTGAGAAATATGATGTGTAAGGAAATCTTCGACATGATGTGCCTTTGATGCAATCATCTGTAGGGTGTGGAGACTTCTTTGTATGCTCACTCGCTACATTTTCTCACAAACAGACATTCAGTTCAGTGAGAATCATCCTGTTTGTGTTAGTCTACATATGCCTTCCCAAGTCTGCGTAATCAAGTCCAGGGTTGTGGGGGTCTAGAGAATACCAAACAGGAATCAAATGTGGACAATACACCAGACTGCCATAGCCCACTCACTCACGTACTTGCACAATGCCAATTTGCAATCACCACCTAACTTAATGCAGACAACATCTTCTGGAGATATGGGAGGACAAATGTGCAAAGTCAAGTTAGGTTGATGCCTTGCTTATGTGTGGTATTCTTTCATTTAGTAAGTTTCCTGTTGAAACTTTAAATTAATTTTTGTGTTGGTTAGTGTTATTTTATTGAATGCATACTTGACCCGAGAGTCACTTAATGTGCTAACCCAATTTAAAACTCTTGTTAGAATTGGAATTTACAAGGTCTATTTGGTTACACAGCCTATTCTCCAAGTAAATGATACACACACACACACATATAAATTTATTGCATTTATACATTTACTGTCACACGTGGTGGTGGTGGTTAGTAGCATGCGCTGATGCAGGGTGTTGCCACACCCACCCCATGACAAACCACCTCACCTCAGGATCCCAGATTGGGTCCCAAGTGCAGCCATGCAAGGGGAGACACCTCGGCACCACACTAGCTCAGATGGAATTGAACAGTGTGAGGTTTTTTATGCTGTAAACTTATTTTTATTTCATGTGTCAACTTAAAATATTAAACAGTCTTGAAATACGTTTATTGGTTACTTAGCAGGCCTATATTTTATCTCAATGCGATTTTTTTTCTTCGTTCCTTTTTCATAAGAACGGTGGTCTGCTGTTTGATTTTTTTCTTTAATTCAAAATCTAATGAACTAACTGTGAATTCAAGACAGTAAAAGCACTGAGCATTTTGCAAGAGACTGTTGTTTTTTTAATTTAATACACGTTAAGTTTAATGGTTCTCAAACTCAATCCTCAGGACCCGCATGTGGCTGGAGGTTTTTGTTTCACAATCGGTCATTTCACCTCTAGCTGATCTCGTAAAGATTAGTTGGTGGTCTTTTCTTATTCTGCATTCATATACTTTAAGTACAACAGTGTGGTTTTTAGTTACAAGACTTTTACAAATATTTGTATTTTTGCTATACCTTTAAATGCTTAATTCTCTTTTGTTCTTTTCCTGTTAATTTGTCTTTTTCCATGCAGTTTGCTCCCTTAATTGATCCAAAATAATGACAACGATGAGCAGAGCAGATGGCACTGAATACTGAAAGGCTGTGTTGATTTCATAAGACCCACTAATCTGCTTCTTAGTAAATGATGGACTAAATAATAAAGCAGAATTAAAATCATGATGGTGAAGTAAATTTTAAAAACCAAGCTAAAAAATAGATATAAACATTAACATAATGTTTGGTACATTCTAACGACAATTTACTAAACTTAATTTCATAATTTCTATGCTGACGCCAAAATATAGAAACTGGGAAATACCAACTTGTTGGTGGTGCAGTGGTAGCAGGCAGAGGCTCTCCTCTTATGCAGTTGACATGTTCTGCTGGTGTACTCTTGGGTTTGCACTGGATGTTCTGGTTCCCTTCAAGGGTTAAGTGGATTGATGGTGTTTGTGTATTCACCCTGTGATGGACAGGTACCCGGTCCAGGGATTGTTCAAGAAGTTAGGCTGAAAATGTCAGAATACTACTTAGGATTGCAGTGTGGTTAAGGTTGAGAGTTCAAATCCTGCCCTTGACACTGTGACCACGAGCAAGTCACTTCACCTGCCTCTGCTGCAATTGGAAAAACATTGCAATGTAACCAATTGAATCTCCAGTGTCATAAAGTCGCCTTGGATAAATGTGTCAACCAAGTAATAATAATAAGTAATAGGCTAGAAGTCCAATTAAAAACTGAAGTTTATTGGAGCAAAAACCTGCAGCCACATGGGGCTGCCAGAACGGAGTTTGAGAGGCCCTGGCCTAGTGGTCTAATTTCAATCAGCAAGACAAAAGAACTGGTTATTGGCTTTTGCCACACCAAAGACTTTCTACACCCAGTCACTGTTCAGGGAGTGGATATGCAGCTGGTCCATTCCTACAGGAACATGGGGATCTGCTTCAGTGACAGGCTGGACTGATCCTCTTTAATAAAACCCCTGTGTGCATCCAGGTGTCTGTGTGTCTTCTGGTGAAGTGCGCATGCGCCGGGCCTCCATGCATCACATCGTGCCCCGCCCATGCGCACGGCACCGTGGACACACACACACACACTGGAAGCTGGGCACACAGTGAACGGCCTAGCCGCGGCCGCGCATGATAGGCAAATAAAGCACACACACTGGAAGCAACATCTCCTCGAAGAAGGGTCAGCTCAACAAGTAAACATCAACAAAAGAAAGGCTGAAAGACAAAGAAAAATACGAGCAAATAGATCGATAAAAGAAAATGAGCGTCAGAAAAACGCTAAAAGAGAAAGACTTAGAAGAACAAACATTAGAAAAAGTTGGCATTTACTTGACAGTTATATGTTGCATTATCAAGAGTTACAAGTTTTCCAGATGTTGTTGTCAAGGTTGTAGATGGTCCTGAACAAGGCAAACTGTTGCCAAACTCAGACAGAATATTTACAAGATATGTTGTCTGTAATTAAATTTAATAGAAACATTTCATGAGGTAAAAAAATAGAAAATTTTTCCTAAATATCTTCTTCAGATATTGTGTATTACAGATTGTTACAAAGTTTTACACTAAGGCAATATTAATTATACTTACTGTATTGTCATATACATTTCTATTTTATTTTGATTATTTTACTTAGGGCCTCTTGCAAAAATGTTTTTGACAAAAAAAAAATTAAGACAACAAACAGAATGAGGTCAAGGTCCTTGCCATTTAATATAGACCATTCCTACTAATGTTTATGCACTACTGTTCTAGCGCCCGTTTTTGTAACGGGCTTAATGTCTAGTCTTCTAATAAAGAGGAACTATATAAAATGGAGCAGAGCAGACTCTTTCTTTTTAGGATACTGTGTTCCTTTAATGTGGGAAGTGTCATCCTTCACATCCTCTGTAACTCTGTGATGGTCGGTGTGTTTTTCTACACTGTGATGTGCTGGATCAGTAACATCACTTCAAGAGAGGCCCACCAAATCAACAGGCTAATTAAAAAGGCGGGCTGTTATGGGACTCACTCTGGAACCCCTGGAGATCACAGCAAAAGAGAGAATTAAAACAAAACTGAGTGCAATTATGAACAATGCAGCACATCCTCTCTGACACACAAACACTGAGGACTTTCAACCAACAAATTACGCTGATGTGTGTCAATGGCAATATGCCAGCATAATGCATTCCTGTGACTGCCAGGTTAGATGCTTTTCTTTTTAGTCATTTTCTATCAGACAGTAGTCATCTTCTTTTTCCTAAATTTCAGCTGTTTACCAGGCTGCAGTTTTAACTTCCTGTGGGTAAAGAATAGCATTTAAAAACTCTTTTATTCCCAGAGCTATAAGCATTCTGAATTCTGTTCCTAATAGGGATGCAGCTGAATTCTGAATTATTATTGTGTATTGTTAAAGGTAATCATTCTTTCTTGTACTAATCTTGAGTGTGTGCACTTATTACAATACAAGTTTTCGGGTGTTGTGTCTTTACATATTTCCTTGTACCTGTGTAACAATGTCTTCTGTTTTGTACTTTTCTGCTGCAAACAAAAGTAACATATTCTAGTGTATATCAGGGTTTGTTGTTTGTCATAATAAAATAATACCTAGATGTACTACCCATCTAACATGGGTTGAAACCTAAGTAATCAATGTAGACCTCAGCATATCCAGCATGAACGTTTGCAGGCTGTGCACCACCTATTAGAATGTATTTTGTAGTTCATGTAGTAACAAAATGTATGTCATTCCAACAGATGGCGCATTACAAACATTTGTAATAAAATGAATTGCATTTGTTATTCTGACAGGTGGTACATTAGAAGTGCTTTTACAAACCCCATATAACAGAGACATAACAATTGGATGGACATACAGACACATGTCCTTTTATTAATATGGAAAAGTTGCTCTCTTTCCATCCAGTGGTTTACTCTTTGTTGGTTGGTTTGCAGTTGCTATGTCTCTGTTTTAGGCTATTTGATATGGGATTGGTAAAAGCAATACTAATGTTTATGATGCACCATCTGGACGGAGCAACTGGATGGACAAACAGTCCTGTCTCCATTTCTCTTCACTCTGTACACCTCCGGCTGTAAATATAACACCTAGTCATGTCTCTTACAGACACTTAAGGAGATTCTGCATTAATGGGTGTATTGACAAAAGGATGAGAAAGAGGATGTAACTGCAAAGTCAGAAGTCTTCTTTCTATTTAGCCATTCTTATTTATTCATTGCGCTCCTGTGAAAAAAGCTAAATTTCCCCCTGGGGGCATATAAAAGTTCTACCTACCTGCCTACCTGATTGTGTGCCAATTGTAGACAGAAGGAGGCAACAGAACTCTGCAGCTGTAATTTATAAATCGCGACGCCTAAATGTGTCCGATGCACACTTTTTTTAAAACCCTCACAAGTTGTGATGAACTAATAGGTCACAATAGCGAAACGTCACAGCCAAATGACCTCACCTTGTAAGCATCTCACGCTTACATCATTATTCCGGCGTGCAACAAGTCAAAAAGTTCAAATGGTGGGCATTCATTCGCGTCCGGAAGTTGCGGTTCCATGTCGTTTCACAAGGCGCATCAAAGACAGTTCCTGAAATAGGAAACCGCAGACAACAGAGTTTCGCACTTCTCGGAAGATAAGCGTCGATTGTGTGACACCTCACCTAAGCGAACTTTAATCAGAGCGCAGTAAAGTGCACGGCCGCTAGGTGACGCCACTTCGTTGGTAACTCAACCCCATTTTTAAACTCCCCGCAGAGCCGTTTCGTGCAGACGCTGTCTGGGTTAAAAGGTAACCATTTTAAACGTGTTTGTAGAACCTCGTGCGCGTTTCCATTATGCTAGTTTTTGTAGATTATTAGCTGGTATAAATATGTACGTTTATAAGCCATCCTTAATAATAAATCATTGGCCAGTAGTAGAAGAGAGTGCAGATGGTAAAGGTTTTTCGTTTCAGTTTCTAATGCCATTTCCTATCGGCTGCCTTCCGTAACATTTCCCCGACTTACAAAAGTCAGTGGACGTTTGGTTTCCGGGCTTCATCGAGGAAGGCACGTGAATTTGGAAAATGGTGGTATCGATCTCGGCCACCTCCCCATCCCTCCCGCCGGGCTGCTGCTTCCTGCTAGGCGGGGGTGCTAATGGTTTTTTTCAGCAGACTTCAAACGCGCCTGCTCGCGGGTTTCTCTGCTACTGTAAGCTGGCGCGGGCGCCTCCGACTGCACAGCTCTTTTCTCAGACGACCGCAACCTTCTCCTCCTCCTCCTCCTCCTTAGCCTGCCGTGTGAAAAACAAATCAGCGGGAGGGGGCAATCGGATATACAACGTAGAACTTGACGCCGGACACATCCATTTTGAATTTGTGCCCTTGAATGAGTCCAACCCTTGTCCTTTTTCTTCTTATAGATGAGACAGTGGTCATCACTGAGGCTTTGTAGCTCTAGCCAAGCCAGGTAGGGTACTCTAGCTCAGGGGCTCGGTCACCATTTTTGCGGCGATCGCAGTCTTATCCGGGTATTCGGCCCATTTCCTTAAATGTGCCAGGCGACGGACCAGCCCTTCATTCAGGATCAGGTCCCGTACTGCGTCTGGTCTGAAATGTCGAGTTATTCATTTAGACAGTAATACTCCTGAGCTGAGCCGAGCCGAGCCGGAGCTCATTGAGGATTAGGCTTTGACGGTGCCCTTCACTCACACAGTCACCACTGGAGGAATGGAGCTGGGGGCACTGACACAGTGCCGCCCACACTTACATTTATATGGCACTGTACTGGATTCTCAAAGCGCTTTAAATCAGTACTACAGCAGGGACTTTCTACTTTGGCATTGGTCCCGAAATATGTATGAGTTCCAGTGGAATTTGTCTTAAATTATTTTTGATCATATTGGAAATTAAGGTAACACATTTATATAGCTAATTTCCATTGAAATATAATAAATTGTAATTTATGTAAAGGATATTTGCTCAGACAGTGGGGGGCAGTGGCATCGTGGGGGGGGGGGGGGGGGCCTGCTGGACATTTACCCCCTGATCTCAGGCTCTGCCCACACTAATGCATTAAAAAAAAAATATATAGCCCAATGACGGCTTAAAAATAGCAAATTTGCCCCCAAAGTACCCCAGGCTGAAAAGCACTGGGGTTTGGGGAGAAGGTTAGTCCGAGTTGTCCCTTGGAGATATCACAAGGTGGTACAATGGGTATATACCATCACACAACAGGGGCATGGGGGAGATTTTAGAATGGTAAAGAACATAATACAAGTTACGAATAGTAGGGCAAGGGGTATCAGATGGATGAAAAACATGGTAAACAGAGGGGGGTCAAACAATAGCCCAAAATACAGTGTCGTTTTTTAAAAAGTAGCCCAAAAAGCCGCAACCCTTGAAAGCCCAAGTAGGGGAGCCATTTCAGCCACCATCAATGTGTAGCATCAAATTGGACGTTGGGCCAGCAGCCTTTCTTGCACCACTCCACTCAGAGCTGGTCAGTCTATTAGGCGATGCAGGCAGCTGTCTAGGCGTACCAGCACTTCTGAATCATAACCAATGCAATGGACACTGAGGAGCTTTATTCTGGTAATTTAAGGGGCACATGCTCTGGGCACCGAGGGTGTCCTCGTAGTCTAATAATACTCAATGCACACTATGTGAAGGACAATGCAAGGAATGCACACATTGGAAACCGGGGGGGGGGTGTGCCTAGGGCTCCATTTGGACCTCGGCCAGCACTAGGTACACTCACCACACATTTGCCACAAAGTAAGTGTGTTTACATGCACACACAAAACCAGGATAAGGTGAGTAACCTGGTTAAGGCAGAAACCTTGTTTCTTAAAAACCTCAGCTGACACGGGCAAATATCCTTCTAGACACTCCGACTTCATTAAAGAGTGTGTGAAAAAGAGTTACCTCAACAACACTGCCGTGAATCTGAAAATGAGCATAAACCTGTGATCATTTTCTTGTGTTTTGTAAATAAGTTCACTCCTTCATGTGCTGTGAAGTAAATAATATCCATCCCCATTTTACATCCTGAGCCCCGATGATTCGGTGTATGGAGGCTGACCACTGTGTCACCTGATCACACAGTTTCAGCATATCTAAAGCAAATAGCTGCTTTAAAGCTATACCGACATTTTGCTACACGCTATTTTCTTCCCGGCTGTGTGACTGAACCCTGTGACAGCAATAATAATACGTGTATTTTTACTTCAATAAAATAAGTATTGCCTTAGGTAACTCATTACTTTAAAAAGTAATCGGACTACTTAAAACATGTTACATTTATTGTGTTACCCTACTGCCTCTTCGAGATTGTGCTGTTGAGCAAATGTAGAGATTTCTTAAATATAGAGACAGATTTTAACAAGAAGAAGGAAAAACAGGACAGCCCAAGCATTTGTCTCAGGAAATGCACATTGTGGACGTTTCCACCAGTGGCTGCTGAAAGCGTGTATCTGTATGAAGCAAAGACATTCGCAGACTACAAAATCCTTAACTGTAACCTGGTCAAGGGTTTACATGGCCAAATAACCGGGGTTTTAATGCAATTTAATGGCATTGGATGTTTTGCCAAATGCAAACCCCAGGGGATTAATTTACCCTGGTTATGTGTGTGCATGTAAATAGACTGATGGTGAGAGATAATTAACCAATTTGATTCAGAAAGAACTGTGATCCAAAATGACCATGCTATGTTGGGACATTTAGCCAGGACAGTGGTGTAAACCCTCCTCTGTCCAAAAGATGCCCAGGGATCTTTTACAAGAGAGTCAGAACCTCGGCTTTACATCTCATCTAAAGGACAGCGCCAATTGTTTCAGTACAGTGTCACTGTGTATACACGCTGTAGCCTGTGGAATGGGGCATAGGTAAACATGGGTCGTGTCCACTCATAACACCACCGTCATCACGTGTTTGGTTCAGACCTTCTCCAGTGTCACTGCACTGTGGTATTGGGAGCCAAACAAACCACAGGGCAAGCTCGAGATTATGGGACTTGCTGAAGGTCACACTGCCAGTCTAATGCAGGAACTCAACACCAGTGACCTCAAGGTTTTAAGGTCCAATATACTTCTGAATAAATGATGTGTGTTAAATCCAATTACAACCTAATCAAAAATCCAGGATTAATAACAATGTTGGGATCAGACCTAACAAAAAGAACGGCAGTATTTCATTCTGATGACATTAAACTGTAAAGAAAATTCTAATTTGACTCCGTGATGTGAAAACATACTAAAAACACCAATGTAGCATTCACTCCCACATATGTGCAGAATCTTTAAGATCAGTAAAACCTTGACACCTTTGCAGATCATCAGCCCCTACATTAACGGACGTGATCGACCCCTCCCGTTCGATGTGCTTTATGAATATCTCAACGCTCGCGCAGCATGAGAAGTTCACGCTAACGGTTGTCGTGCAGGGGCTTCAGTGCTCAGAAGGGGCTGCAGTGGATTACATGGGAAGCCCCCTAAACTCCCTTCCATTTGCATATGAGGTGCTCAGTGGACGAGGCCGGGTTTTTGTCTGCCTACTTTGAACTTGACAGGTGCAACATTTTATATTACACGTCTGCCTTCAAAGCTGACCTTGAAAAAATAAGCTGTGGATCTCGGGAATTTCTGCTGCTGGTCACTGCACCTCATAAATAGGAATCAAAGATAGTTAACAAAGCCTCATCCACGCAGTCTTTACCGCACGGAGCTCCTCAAGGCTGCTCCCTCCGCTTCAGCCACTGCTGCATGACCGCCTGTTGTGACAACAGCCAAAGGCGGGCTGACGAACACCGCGAACCGTTTTTGGGAAACGGTTAACACAGTTATTCAAAATATATTTATAATAAATATGACGATCAGTATACCTCCCTATATATTTTAAAGTAAATTGAGAAATTAGGAAGAGGAACGTTCTCGAATGAAGTATTCCATATATGTGGGCAGTTCCGGTACTTCTATTCACGTGTTCTTAAATCACTTTTAATTTTGATACTAGAAATTGCTTTGAGTGCTCCGTTTAGGTGTTGCTATACAAAATGTACATTAACTGTACTCGATGTGGAAAACACGCAGTTAAAAACATTAAGAATATCTATTTGCCCTTTCACTGCAAACCACAAGCCGGAAAAGGCTCACATGTACATTCCATCTGCCACTGTGCAGCTCCGGCATCGTTTTATATTTGTATATCATCACTTTGACTTCTTTCCAAATCTCTCAGCAGACTGCCATGTACCTACTTGCGTGTTGCAGTCTCTCCGCGCAGCAGCACAATAAGTGTATTGTGACTGCAGCCTCGCTCTGGTGCTGTTGCCAAGGAAACGCGGAAAAGGTCCATTCAGGGCAGAGATTACTCATGCGTTCCACCATGTCTGTGGAACAAAGGTCATCCTCTTCAGAGCGCGCTTCTGCTTCTGGAATATTCCGGCGCAAACCGGGTGAGCAGGTAGTCCTTTCGCAGAGTCACCCAAGACGTTTAACTGTTGGAAGGAATATTTGGTCATTTATGAGAAAAATTGTTAACCGAGGTACGAAAACGGACGAAATTCGTGTATTTGTACTAAAACCACACACCGGGCTTCGTGCAGCTTTAATGGGCAAAAGAGTTCGCTGTTTTATTCTTTTCGAATTGCAATCCCCCACCTCCATATACAGTGGGTACGGAAAGTATTCAGACCCCCTTCAATTTTTCACTCTTTGTTATATTGCAGCCATTTGCTAAAATCATTTAAATTACTTTTTTTCCTCATTAATGTACACACAGCACCCCATAGTGACAAAAAAAAAAATAGAATTTTTTAAATTGTTGCAGATTTATTAAAAAAGAAAAACTGAAATATCACATGGTCCTAAGTATTCAGACCCTTTGCTGTGACACTCATATATTTAACTCAGGTGCTTTCCATTTCTTCCGATCATCCTTGAGATCACCTTCATTTGAGTCCAGCTGTGTTTGATTATACTGATTGGACTTGATTAGGAAAGCCACACACCTGTCTATATAAGACCTTACAGCTCAAAATTAATGTCAGAGCAAATGAGAATCATGAGGTCAAAGGAACTGCCTGAAGAGCTCAGAGACAGAATTGTGGCAAGGCACAGATCTGGCCAAGGTTACAAAAAAACTTCTGCTGTACTTAAGGTTCCCAAGAGCACAGTGGCCTCCATAATCCTTAAATGGAAGACGTTTAGGACGACCAGAACCCTTCCTAGAGCTGGCCGTCCGGCCAAGCTCAGCTACTGGGGGAGAAGAGCCTTGGTGAGAGAGGTAAAGAAGAACCCAAAGATCACTTTGGCTGAGCTCCAGAGATGCAGTCAGGAGATGGGAGAAAGTTGTAGAAAGTCAACCGTCACTGCAGCCCTCCACCAGTCAGGGCTTTATGGCAGAGTGGCCTGTCGGAAGCCTCTCCTCAGTGCAAGACACATGACAGCCCGCATGGAGTTTGCTAAAAGACACCTGAAGGACTCTGAGATGGTGAGAAATAAGATTCTCTGGTCTGATGAGACCAAGATAGAACTTTTTGGCCTTAATTCTAAACGGTATGTGGGGAGACAACCAGGCACTGCTCATCACTTGTCCAATACAGTCCCCACAGTGAAGCATGGCGGTGGCAGCATTATGCTGTGGGGATGTTTTTCAGCTGCAGGGACAGGACAACTGGTTGCAATCGAGGGAAAGATGAATGCAGCCAAGTACAGGGATATCCTGGACAAAAACCTTCTCCAGAGTGCTAAGGACCTCAGACTGGGCCGAAGGTTTACCTTCCAACAAGACAATGACCCTAAGCACACAGCTAAAATAACGAAGGAGTGGCTTCACAACTCTGTGACTATTCTTGAATGGCCCAGCCAGAGCCCTGACTTAAACCCAATTGAGCATCTCTGGAGAGACCTACAAATGGCTGTCCATCAATGTTTACCATCCAACCTGACAAAACTGGAGAGGATCTGTAAGGAGGAATGGCAGAGGATCCCCAAATCCACGTGTGAAAAACTTGTTGCATCTTTCCCAAGAAGACTCATGGCTGTATTAGCTCAAAAGGGTGCTTCTACTAAATACTGAGCAAAGGGTCTGAATACTTAGGACAATGTGATATTTGTTTTTCTTTTTTAATAAATCTGCAACAATTTCAAAAATTCTTTTTTTTGTCTGTCAATATGGGGTGCTGTGTGTACATTGAGGGAAAAAATTAATTTAAATGATTTTAGCAAATGGCTGCAATATAACAAAGAGTGAAAAATTGAAGGGGGTCTGAATACTTCCCGTACCCACTATATATAACACAAACGTTTGCCTTTTATATGTAGATGCATATTTCGTTTTGAAATATATTTAAAGTATATAGCTCATTTAAGAAATCGCGGATTAAATGTGGACGCACTTTCTAATGGGTGCTCTTATACAAGTTCCAAGGTGACCCCGCTTCATTGCCATCAACACCTTTCCGCTCTGAAGCGCAATCTCTGCCCCTAAAGGTCGCTTCGATGTATCAGCGGTGGTGTAAAAAGGCAAACCTCCATTGCCAATGTTACTTCGAGGGGGTCTTTCAGAAATTCTGACGGCAGGGTGGGGTGGGTTTACTACGTCACGTGCACGTTTCAGCCTAGCAGCTCGTACGCAGACACCATTCTGCACTCTGCTTTAAAGGTATGGACATTGCCAGTTTGGTCAGTAATGCAATGATTGCACATAAACCTTCGATAAACAAATACGAATGCGATCCCCCACTGATCAGGGTTCCTATCCAGAAGGCAACCAGGCTTGTACTTAACTTGCCCTGTTTTAGCAGATTTCTACGCATTTATTTAGGAGCATGATAAGTGAACATTTACTGAGGTGGCATGACGTGTTTGCTTGCTTTGTGAACCTAAGGCAGGATAGCAGAAAAGGCACATTTCTCACCCCCCGTGTGCCTCTCTTTCTTCTTGGGCCATTTATTCACTTAAGTGATGCATGGCGACTTACATCTGAGATGGAATTGCTTACATTTCTTTTATTTTTCTAGATGGAGCACAAGAAGGTGAAGTGACTTGCTCATGGACACACCGTGTTAGTATAGAAATTTTGAACCCACAACCAAGGGTTTTATGTCCAAAGCCATAACCACTTCCCATCCATTTTCGGTGGCCAAGCAGCAGGCACTTGCTTTACACTGGAGCAGGATTTTTTTTTTTCTTGAGATATACCTTTACTTACATTTCTTAAAATTTGGAGTGCCGTATAATAAGGCGCCTTTAGTGAATACTTATGGAGTAATTATTGGATTTGGTACTTGTTCTGTAACCAAAGAGATTTATACAAACATGAAAAAAAAAAAAAAACCACTAATCCACAAAACCATTCTTTTCACGTTTAACAGTTTGGGTGTCTGTCGTTCGAACGGTCATCGTCTCTCTCTCTTCTAAAATGCAGTGCTCCTGGCTGCAGGGCGAGGTCTGCCACGCAGACGGAGAGAAGATGGGAGGGCACAGTTCTTTGCGGAGGGCGTGAGAACTCGTGAGCTCATACTTCAACCGCGATCCTCTGCGTCTAAACTGCTTATTCACACGTCCAAAGCACAATCCACTTAGCTGTTTGACAAAATGAGCTTTCACGCCTCCTGGATACTGCAACCAAAAACGGCGTATTTCCTCCTCTCGGTTCAGCTTTGTGCAAGTCAAATCTTGTAGCGTTATAGTTGGAAGACTGCTCGGTATGTGAGCTAAATGCGCAGCCATACGTGATTTGCGGCATGTTTTCCTGCCACGCTGGATCCCTCAAACTTGCCCCGCAGGGATCGAGCCCCTGACAACTAAACAGAACACGTAGTATAAAAGCAAAATAGATCCGCCAATGGAGGAGTTGGGGCGTGCCCATATTCAGTCTCGTGTAGCCGCAAGCTGTGAGCGAAGAAGCCAGCGTTACCGTTTTATTTTCTTTCATTGAAAATTTCCTTTAAACGAAACTTAGTTTATTCGAGAAATTTAAGACCTATCCGATCGATTCATAGTTTACACCACGTAAAAAAAAACAAAAAAAAAAAAAACAAACTTGGTAACAGCTTTTATTATATTTCACAAATCTTGCTGTGTCATCTCGAGTATCAGATGATACTGTCCTTATCGGACTGTACCTTTACAAATGTATGCGTTTAGATATGACAGCATACTGCAATTATAATTTTCAGTCTGTTAAGAACTTTGTCTCGATTAATTCAGAAATGTAAAAATTAGTTTCAAAGTAACCCAATAAACAATCGTTCTCTACACATAGAAACACACAAATAAGCATTAGACTAGACATTCGAATTTTACAGTCATTCGGGCGTATTTAAAACGCATTGCAGTACTAAAGTAAACAAACGAATGAAATTACTAGCAACGTAGAAACAAGTTTGTCGATGATTACATATAAAACTCGAAAAGTATATTTTTAAAGCAGTTCTTAGCTATCCAATTTATAATAAAACGACGTTTTCAAACCAAAAAAATATACCTTTAACAAACATCGCCCATGACGTTTTCAACTCAACTGAAACAAGCGAATACTTTATAAACATCTGCAAGTCGCAATTAAAAAAAAAAAAAAAAAAAAAAAAAAACAAATCTAAAATTGTTAAATCTGGGTATATGATGTGGTACAAAAGGAGTCAGGTATTTAACTAAAATATGTCCACGGTCACCATATGTAGAAAAGTGCAAAATAATCGCATAAAATCCGGCGCGCCAAACAGTTACAAGACATCAAGGAAGGATTCTATTGTAACTAAAACACGTCCAACAATTTATAAAAATCGCATAATAAAAAATAAATCAAGGTCTATTCAATCATTTTCTAACTTACCCGCACTCTTGCCCATTAATATCTTTTGTTATGACGTTAACAAAAAAAAAAAAAATACAAACTGCTGTTTCGCAAAAACAAAAAAAAAAATGCATGTTACCTTTAGTATCTCCTTTGTCTGTATCCAGATCAGAACATTTCCGCGTCTAAAACGATACAACCCCCCCTCAAATCTTTCTAACCGATCTATATACGCGCGTATATTAAATGGTAAAATCATATCTTGTCTAAATGCAACATTTGAAATGAGAATGCAGATTATGCTGTGAATTCGGAAGTCTACTTTTCAGTTTTTGCACACTACATCACCACCAACCACACAACAGACGGGATAAATATAAATAAAGGTTACAACTCGAATCTCAATCTGCCCCCACAGCTTGTGCAACCCAACAACTGACGTGCCACATGTCATCCAATTGCTAAGCTCCAGCTGCTCACGCTAGAAGGGGGCTTCTCAGCCAATCACGATTTAGAGTTTTCAAATCACCGCCTTTCCTTTTCACCAACCTATTTCTTAACTCCGCAGTTTAAAGATTTTTCGCGACGCCATTTTTTCCCCCCCATCTATAAAGTAGAAACGATAAAACAAAAAAAAGATACTGGAATTACAAAATCCCCAAGATAAAAACGAAATCCAGTTTAATCGTTTCACGCACCCATAGCATTTCAACTCAAATTTAAATTATATGAACCCCCACGCCATTCCTTTTCATTATTGTTAAAGCCAAAGCAACCCGTTGTTCATCCTCGCCATTCTTTTTGTTAAATGAACGATTCTTGCTAAACCGAGTTAATTATCACTCCACCGTGAGACAACCCTTAAGGCCTAACTGTTACGCTTTACCAATCACGTTGACGCACTTACCATGATCGACAATCTTTTTCTCCAATCACAATGACCGGAGGGGGCGAGGCAAATTATAATTGGGGACTGGGAAATGGCTCCTGCTTCGATGATGTGGAAAACCCGTCGTGGGCGGGAGTTATATCACAATTAGCAACCAAATGGGAGAGCGTGCTGGATTCGCCTTCATCGTGTGTTGTATACTTGTAACATCTAAGCAATAATCCCATTTTCGCTTGACACATCGCAAATGCTTAATGACGGCCTCGACTGGACAGTATTAAACCTGGTTTTGACTGTTGCGCCAACCCGACGATCCATGGTGATAACCTTGATGTTGATCGAGCTTCTTTTCGACCCCCTCTTCCCACCCCGGAGCCAGTGCCATGCCTTTGAGTTTCTATTTATTTTCACACCTGCACACCTTCACCGCCAAAGGACAAGCCGCCTTCGGTGTTTGATAGACGTGTAAATTATGCCAATCCTAATCCGCCAAGGGGCGGATGTGTCGGGTCCCGAACCCGCCTCTCTGACTGCCCGTGCTAGCACGCCCGGGAGAACCCGCGCATTGGTTGTGTGTCAGGATTGCTGGGTCCCGCGGTCTGTGCCGGTTAGGAGGGGGGGATGGGCTGCATTGCGAATCTTGGAGGAGCTTCACAGAGAATCAGAGTCTGTAACTCCACATAGACCAGTACGTCTTCCCCTATAAACATCGGTTATAAATCATATTAACACCATTATAAATGGACATAAACATCGCTGGTTCAAGCTAAAGTGGCGTCTGGATGCTTTTTCCACAGTAGGACTGTAAAGAAAACTTTTTCATGTCTCCTGCTTTGAGGGAAATTTCATAAAAGGGGGAGTCCAACTGCACGGGACGCGAAGGGTTCGCTCTTCCCCTTATTGTGTTCAGGAAACACCGTGGCGGCTGAGAAAGGCCTACACTCTGCGACCAACTTTGAAGGTTTTGTTTGCGTTTGGGCAAGGAAGAGTACAGTCTGAAAAAATGGAATTAAACGGGTAATTGGGACAAGAGTGCAGAACAGGTGAGTTGCTACAAAATATGAATTGTATTACTTATGTTTTAAAGATATAGATTCAGATGGAGAGGGGGAGGGGAGCACAATAACAACAACCATCCCCGTCAAAAATCGCCTAAATGTATCAACATTGGAAGTCTCGGATATTTTGTTAGCTTTTTGGAATTATTATCTGTAAGTTATAAGTTTGATAAGAAGGAATGGCACTGTAGGCAGCCTCATATTTGTTTAATTCCCTGTCCAGTGTATTATATAAACTATGTAAAACAAGTTTTTATCAGTTAAAAATTTAAATCCGTTTTACCATAAAAAGTGGGATTCTAGTATGTCATAAAGTGTCATGCACATGCTGTTCTGTTCTAATGGGTCAAAAAAAACCCAACTCTTATGTCATCGTGGCTTGCACTATAGCATATTCAATAATATCTGGTACAACTTTTAATTTTACGATCATTTGGACTTTTTTATGTGGCCCCCACGGTTTCCCCCTTTCTCTATACACTTAATTAATACCAAACCGTGCCTCACCCAATATGTGTTGTTAAGAGCTTTGCATCAAAAAGATCTTCAGTTCTACAGTCTGGGGACATAATGGGAAAAGAGCAATTGTACAAAAGTAAAGAATTCGCAGAAGCCGACGAAGAAACTTTAAAAAAAAAAAAAAAAAAAAACGGGGAGGGGGGTTTAGTTTTGAGCTGTGATGGAATCGTTGTGGTCGTGCACATTAAAAGCTTGCATGTAACACACACACACACACACACACTCGCACAAAAAGAGGAATATCACAAAAGGTAACACCAGGGAGACTGGGTGGCATTTGTCGGAGCTCCTGTTTCCTTTTTTAGCCTCCATTTTTATTTCAACAACAAGTGAGATCGGGGGGGTGCTGTGTGGAGGTGGAGGTGGAGGTCAGGCCTGTGGCAGCACTGCAGAGCCAACGGGATCTAGACGTGTCTCTCTCCACAATTCTAAATTTTATAGGTCACGTTTCACAAAACCTGGCCGCCTCTTACAACGTGGAATCAGTTTCTTACCTGCTGTAGGAATTCCTCAAATTAAATGTGCCAAACAGATTCCGTGTGCGTTAGTTGCCTTATTGGTTATTGTAGCATTAATGTTTCTCATTTATGAGTGTTTTAGGTCTAGACCATTTTAAGATTATAATATACATGTTTGCTCAGTAGCTGGTTTAAACGATCGTTTATGTAACGTCAGACACGTATACTGGCTTTAAATGCAGTTTTTTTTTTTTTTCAATAATTTTCCTCAATCTGTCAGAAGCCCTCCCAGAATATTGCAATTCAGTGTGATCATTTGTTGGAAATCGCTTGATTCACCTTTTGCTTTCTCTGCTCCTTAACCGCAGGATGTAAACAAATGCATAGGAGTCGAGTGCAGCGACGTTTACTCTAAATAAAGGATAGGAAAGGAGATTCGAACCACCCCAGCCCCCAGACCCACCCATTTGAAAACCTCTTATTGTAAACGTG
>JANRMT010062840.1:10305735-10324266 GCA_026402145.1 Polypterus bichir lapradei | reverse complement strand
ACGACCGATACATTTCGCCTCATTCCTGTAGCACTTTTTTTTTTGTGTGGATGATGTTTATGTATCTTTTGGCAAGGTGCATTTCCACAGCTTCACTGAATATAAGTTTTGGTATCTCAAAGACCCACATTTATGCCATTACATAACCATTTTTGTAATGTTAGATTGTAAAGTCTATGTTTGATCCTCAGTCCTGCTGGTGTTCTTATTTGTGGAACCCCTTCTTGCTTGTGCTAATATGTTTTAAGCAGAATAATGCAGCAATTTAGGTTGCTAATTAAATTGCATTTCAAATAGTTTTTTCTTGTCCAGTGTGTGTAATTTGAGTAATTCATGTACACCTTTATTCCTGCAGCTTGTTTCTTTCTTTAAATTATCCCTTCCAAGGCAGTTTACAATCTAGTACTTTTGCACCTCTCCTTTTTATAACTTGAATAAAATAAATGCCGGACATAAGTTTCTTTGATGTCTGTAATATTACATTATTTGGTAGTAAGGTATATTGCAACAGAATTGAGAACTCTGTTACACTGAACGTCTTTAGTAAGCACAATGCCTCTTTTTATAGGCATTATCAGAATATGGTGCTTGAAATTGGAGACTGACCTACTAATCTGAGCAAGCTGAAGATCTATGATGAGTCTCAGTCTCCATTATAGCCTCTTATCTCTTACATTTTGAAAGAGTTGCATTTAGAATGTAATGGATCTCGTTTCTAGTGTTGTACATTTGGTAAGGAATACCATTTCAGCCAAATCTCTGCTTGTATGGAATGTACACCCCTCCCCCATCCCTTTGGATATGGCTGTCTTGGAAGAGGGCTGTTTGTGAAAGTTAACAAAAAAAATAGAAAAAACCATACAAGGATTTTGACTGTTTAAAAGACAAGCACAAAAAGAGAAACTGTTTATGGGTAATCTGTATTGTAGATCTAGATGTTTCACAGTTTACATACATACAAGAGCTTTTGGAATATGTACAGCTTGTTTATGAATATATCAGAATCATGCATGCAGCAGTAGTTAGTTTCAGTGACTGCAAAATCCATATCAGTATTAGATTTTACATAATAACAATTTCGTTCAGATTTAAGTGATCAGTGGTAAATATCCAGGAAATGTGAAAAAGATTTTAAGCAGATGTATTGTACACTGTAGGAGCTCTGGAGAAGTGCAGCTAAATACAATGTCAGTCCTCATTTCTTGTATTTGTCCACTCATGTTTAAATGTCGTGGCAGAAATTTATTTTTGGAGGTGTATGTAATGCACAGTGTACTACTACAGTGATGAAATAGGTATCTAAACTGTGAATATTTGAGTCTTAGAATTAAATCTCTTTAAGATGGATGATATTTTAAGCAGCAGATCTGCCTTTTAATCCAAAGGTTCTAGCATACTTCACATAATATGGTAAATTACCTTGCTACCGAAATGTAATTTGACAACAAAATGTTATGAGTATGTTATTTTATTATTGAAAAGGGCTATTGCCTGCATAATCCGTTGTTAGTCTGCCAGGTATTTATAGCATTAGCAGTTTTATGAAATAATTTCATTACTCTGTATAATGTATGCTTTCATCTGAGGATTTTCCCTTTATATAACTAGATCTTCAGCCTACATTATTTTAATAATGTTAGATTCCAAAGTATTGATCAAATGGTTTTCAATAGTTTTCTTTTTCAAAGTAGTAATCTGTAGTTAAGATTTTGATTAATATTCGTTGATTATTGTTGTGCTTTAGAGCAAATGGGATATTGCTTGCTGTTCTTGTAATACGCAGAGGCTGTTTTAAATCTAGTTGTATTAAGAGCAGTACTATAATTGCATTAGGTTGTAATAAGCACGGGGGACTTAGAATTAGAACAACAAGGTGATACATTTATTAGTATTGCTACCTTCTAGCTCTGCTTAGTGCTGGGTTCAAATACTATATGGAGTCTATGTATTCTCCTGATGTCGGTATGAGTTTGTTCCTATTTCTTAAAAACGTGCATTTTAGATTAATTGGCAGTCTTAATGTGGCGTATAGTAGACTGCTACTCACTTTAGAGCTGGCTATTATGATAAGTCCAAGCCATAAACCCTTCTCCGTGAATAATGTATTAAAATAAGTTTGTTTGGAAAATAAATGAATAATATGCATAGTTATAAAAAATATTTCTATTGGCTGAGACTTAAACGACCAATGTTACTTTTTTTCATAGGCAAATTGTCATTTTCTTAAAATTTCATAATCCTAATTTTACCAGTAAAGGTGTGTTTTCAAATTTGAGTTTGTTGGTTTCTTAAAGGTTTGAGTAACCAGTTCTTTGCATTTCTTACAAGTAATTTATTCTTACTGTGTTTCGTGCTTGTTGACACCATTTCAAAGTGGCGCCCATAGTGTGATATACAGGGAACGTCAGCTTTTTTCCCAGTATGTGAGTGTTGCTGGTGAGGGTGTAAATGTTTATTTATAGTATTATATCTGCATAGGTAAGACCTTTCCGCCCTTTACATCTGTCCTGTTGGTAAGATTTGTGTGAATACTACAGAATTTGTGTTGATTTGTAATATTTTTTGTGAAGTATTATTTTATGGATAGGATGTAGGAAGTTGCATATACATTTAATTTGGTTTTTAACTGCAGGAAATATGCATTCTCCATTGGCTTATTTAGTAGTTTATAGATTTCAGAATTTGCTTTTAGGAGCTATATCTCAAATTAAATTAATTTCAGTTTACATAGTCACTTATTATTTGTGGATAGTGTTCTAAATCTATATAGTGTGCTTTCAGACTGGGCGATAGTGAAGAATTGTGCACAGTTTTACCAGTTGAGTTTTTGGTTGTAATTTAGGGTTGTTACCTGCTGTGTCTGGAGCTTTAAAAGTAGTAATATATGTTGCATCTATTTTTGTTAGTTTAAGAATACTTTTAAATATTTAAAGACTTTCGTTTTAATCTCCTTCTAGTCTGCTTTGGGCAAAGAAAGAGGAAAAATATTTGGTATGCAGTTTCTGTGGCTGTTTATGGCATTGGCTGCTTGCAGTCTGCATAATCTAGCCTCTTGTTCAGGAGAATTGCATAGATGACTGGCTTAACTAAACAAACAGTCAAGTCTGAAAATGGCTTCGTACTCTTATTTCCTGCTGTAGTTTGCTTTATGGTATAGAGGAAATGTAAGATACTTTAATGATTTCATGCTTGTTGTTTTTGATAGTGAGCAATTTGTCGATTCTTTGTACTAATAATTCTTAATTATTTGTTTTATTGTTAGCAAAATGTACATTTTATTTGCTGTTTTTGCTAAAAATTAAACCATTTTGCCTTACTTGGAAATTATTAATAGTAAAATATGTCTGAAATATACGTAAGCATGCTGTTCTTTTTACTTTGTGAACTTTGCTTATATTGTAAATTAACATATAGTAAGGAAAAAGATGCACATACTGTAGTTTAAAAAATATCAGCTGCAAGAATCTTTGAACCTGAAATGTTTTGTAAAGAGATTCATTTGAATCTAAGGAGCTGTAAGTTGGCACATTTCCATTAGAATGCAGAACAGTGTGGATTCTACCTTGGCTTAAACAGAGACAGTAACGATGGAGCAATTGTTCATTTTAAAACATCATCTAGCACCCACTTTTCAGCACACACATAATATGTATATCTAATAAATTTATTTTATAATATTTATATTTTTATAATAAAGTGATATATACTGAAAATACAGTTTCTTTTCCACAAAGAATTGCATTTTAGAGGTGTTTTGCTTCATAGAGAGTTAGCATTATCTCGAACTATGGAATTTGGCTTCTTCACTATTTTACCCTCACAGAAACTGCCCCGTCTTCCAATGAGATGTCTTTTTGTTTTGGCCAAATATGTTTAGTAACATGACTAAGTATTCTTGGGAAACCTTACACAAAATTGTTACCTATTTTCATGACTTCATAATGTTGGGGGATGTAGTTTTCTTTTCCATGGTTACATTGACGTGGATATAGAGGTTTCTTAAGATTGCCATCTCCTGCTAGGGATTTCGGAGTGTTTAGTAAAATTTCAAATTCATGGGCATGTTTATACACATTGCTTTGCACACACTGCCCTTTAATAAAACCACAGCAACTGAAGAAAAAGTTTGTATTTTAAATTATGATGTGCAAGGATCACAAGTCCTACAATGTCTGATTCCTCACCTTCAGTGTTATCCTACCTTATACAGTACTGGGCCATAGGCCAGTTGAAATATTACTTTGGTTAGGTTAGGAGAACGAGCATTGCTGCACCCACCACACAATAAACCACCTCAGGATCCCAGATTAGGACCTGAGTGTAGCCATGCAATGGGTGACACCTCAGCACCTGACACCGTATAAACTTTACCCATTTTAATAATTTAATTGCTTTTCCATGTTTGTTATTATCAAAGTATAAATGGATCATTTAATTAAAATAGTATCATTTTAGGTTGTAAGTTTTGTTAAAGATTTAATACTTTACTCAAAAATAGCATGCTCATTGTAAGAAGTGTTCTGCTCTGCAGTGATCTCAGATACATGAGGAAATTTGGTTTGAATGATTTCCGTTTTCTTCAGAAACATAATGAAACCCTGAATTGGATTTAATGAGTCTGACAATATTTATCTAAAAAGAGTTTGGGGTATATGGTCCCAGTTTTAATGGATTGTTGCATCCAATCTTGAAGAGAATTTAATTAATGTATTGAATCACTGATTTGTCAAAGAGGGTACACTGCATCCAAGTTGTCTATGGTATGTGTTTATTTACTTTTGTGTAGAGCTCCTATTCTTATTCAAGAGTTCTTTTACATTGATTGGCTGCGAATATGTTCCTTATCTTAGCCTGCATGTGTGTTGTAATATGTGTCTTGGAATCAGTGTGAAAACTGAAGCAATCTTGTAATTAGTTAAGCACTGCAATTCACTTAAAATGAGAGTTCCAGCCACAAAGAAGTGATAAGATTTTAGTAGCTGCAGTCCTTTAATCTCATATGCTTTCCATGTGAAACTCGCTATGCGTTGTTTCAAGAGAGACAACTGACACTGCCTTTAGGCAATAACATGATCTTCCCTTGCCCTCAAAGCAAATTCTTTCCTACAATTCTCATACTTTTTTAAAATTTGACGTTTTCTGGTGGTCTTATTCTAACAAGTTGGAATATGAGAAAGGAGCTGTGCTGTTGATTGTAGCATTGCATTTTACTGTGATAGTTACATCTATGTGAATAATCATGCTTTATTATAGACCTGTCATGAGTAATTACATAATTGCTTGATCACTTTATGAGTTAAATGCAAATTATTAGGGTCATATCAATCCATTATTTCAAAGGAAATTGAGATTTTAGTAGTACTGGAAACTGCTAGAAAACATGCACAGAGCAGCAGTGATGCCAAAATTTCAGAACTGAGTGGGAGTGATGCCAAAATTTCAGAACTGAGTGGGCCTAAATTTTTCATTGGTAGTCCTAATTTATTGTTGTTATTAACTATGGAGTGTTTTTAACACAATGTAATTGTAAACATCCACTCATCCCAATGTAAATGGGTTGTCCGCTTTGTATTGTGTCTTGTTTGAATGTGTTTTTGTTCAGTATAATTTAATTCTATTTACAAATAATTGTTTTGTGAAAATAAACTGTCAACCTTTTGATGATATTCACATGCTCTTCCAGTCTCTGAATCCTTGAGTATACCGCTACTCAGTTACGTTTTTCCCTAAATGCCTGCGTAGCTCTCCTTTACACATGTCACTCACTTCATTGTGTTTTATATAATAGGATGTGTTCAAATATGTGCATAAACTAAAAAGTGACATACTTTGCATAAGTAATTCAGTCTTCTTTAGCTTAATAAAGTTAATCACAGGCCATGAGGGTGAAGATGTAAAAAGAAACGGGCAAAATCAGCAGCATGTCACATGCCACCAGCAATGTAACTGCTTATTCCCTACACAGAGTGAGCAGGCAACCACACATTCAGAAGTCTAGAGTGAGAGGAAGAGAGGCATCTTGCAAATGGGAGAATGCATGATGCAGGTATGAATCCACACTTCATAAATTGTAAATGTTGACCCACTACGCCTACACATTGTTGAAATTTAAAACTGTTTTTAGTTGGGATGCTCTGATCAGGTTTTTTTAAGGCTGATACCGATTTCATTTTATTTGATTGACTGGTACCAATTCAGATTTTTTTTTTTTTTTTTCCCTTTAAAAAGTTTTACATTAATCTCCTGCATAACCAAATACATAGAAACTTTTTCTATATTAATGTGTTACCTTTGGTATTTCTATAATATAGCTATCGACCACATTATTTTTATTAACAAAATAAAATTCTGTAGGCTAATTGTTCAGTGACCATAAAAATACTAAAGTATTTCCTTAAAATACATATGTACAAAAATATGTATCAGTAATACATATGCCATAAGATAATGCTGCTTATAATTACAAAATGTCACTTTTTTTTAAATCCACCTATCTGAAACAAGACTTAATTAAAAAAAATACACACTAGTTTTCACCATTTCTCTAACAACAAAAAAAAAACAAATATATAAGGGCTAGGAACTGATTAAGAAATTAGCTAATCACATAAATGTATGCAATTAATTGCGATTAATCACATCTAATATTAAAGAATATAATTATAAAATTAATACATCAGTGTGTTTTTACTTCATGATTTAACCACAGGCTTAATGTAGAATCAACACAATGAAATTAAAAAAATAAATAAATAATGGCGTAATTTAAGCAATGAGCTTAAACCTGAGCTGTCAACAAAAAAACTACTTGAGCAAATACCACTTGAATTTGAATGTCTTCCTAAAAGGCAAGATGAAAAGAAAACAATGCCAAGGTATTAATAATCAGATTGTCAGCATGTGAGACACAGACGTGTCAAAGTAAAACATATACAATCAAAATGACTGTTAACATTGAATACACTGCTAAAGACTGAATATAATTGAAAGAATAAGCATCTCTTAAATGAGTACAGGCAGTCCTTGGGTTACGTACGAGATAGGATCTGTAGGTTTGTACTTAAGTTGAATTTGTATGTAAGTCGGAACAGGTACATAAATTTAATAAATGCTATTGCTGACCGACTGTAACCAAGTGTTCTGCCAATGAATGATGGAATTTCACCTCTCTATGACCTTTTTATTATTTCTACTTTATTTTCAATGGTGATGGTTTTTCTCTTCTTTTCTGTATCACCAGCACTTGCATCAGATTTGTATTTCAGAGACATTGTTGAAGGGTGAAGACAAAAGGTTAAGATGAGCTCTTCTGCACAGCACTGTACACGCTATCACAGCAGGAAGACACCAGTCGTCAACATGTCTGATGTACTGACAAGGGACAACTTCCTGCTATGTACGTAACAGTACCAGCAGGCTTGCTATTGAGAATGAATGGGGACATCGACAGGCGGTTCATCACCAGCCCACCTCACAGTCACCTCCACTACAGTATGCTGCCTGCAGCGTCCGCCCACTGAGAACGAACATGGTGCGGCCAAAGGCAGGCAGTGAATTGCCCCCATTCAATAGGCAGCCAATCCGATGCACACTACAATGCTACCCCCCCACAGCCCCGTTCAGCCACAACCGGATCACCACTTGCAGCATTACCTGCCCCGCTGGGAGCAGCCTGAGGGTCACTACACTGCGCGAGCAGCAAAATTGCCCCCCTCCAGCCTCCATCCAGCCACATCTTGCAGCATTACCAGCCGCCCACTGAGAACGAACAGGGCAACCGTGTGTGGTGGGCGGGCAGTGAAACCGCTTGCCGCCGGGAGCCGTCCGAGGGACACTGTATGCAAATGTATGCATTATGACATTCAACAACAAATGATAAACACAATATATATTTTTAAAAAGCTGCAGATGTATGAAATGTTTATAAGTTGTTTATCAAGAAGACCCAAGACTTAACATGCTTAACAGGAAGGAGTATTAGGGTGTTGTACCATGTTTGCCGTTATGGATGTAGTGAGAAGTCAAGCAAAATGACATTTTATTGGCTAACTAAAAAGATTACAATGTGCAAGCTTTCGAGGCAGCTCAGGAAACTTCTTCAGGAAAGATGTAATGAAATGGGGCTTGAGCTGCCTCAAAAGCTTGAACATTGTAATGTTAGCCAATATAAGGTGTAATTTTGGTTGACTTAACAGGAAAGATACATTTTGCTGTTAAGCTAACAAGCCTATTGTTTACTAAGCAGCAATTTCAAATTTGTCTTTGTCTTTTTCTGATTAAAAATGTAAGCTGATCCAGTTAAAACAAGTTTGCTGTCCAAACTGAAACTGTGTCAATTTTAATAAAAGAAGAAAAAGGTCTGAATTCAAGTTCATTTTCTTGCGGTTTGTCAGATTGCTCAGGATGACTTCTCTTATTCCTTTTTCTCAGTTTATTACTCTACTTTCTTTAACATAAAGGCTAAGCTCTCTGCTAAAACAAGCCTCCACTGTTGCTCTTTGTTTACACTGCAGGAAGTTTGGTGGGGGAAAAAAAAACAAACGAATACCTTGTGTAAAGGAACACTGCAACTAAATTACTGGAAATCTTTTGTGATCAGCCAATTTACCAATGACTGATCGAGACCTTTTTTGTGAAAATCAGTCAATTTAGATAGGCAGCTGATCAATCGGAGTATCTCTAGTTTTTAGGGACATTTTTTTGTAAACTGCATATAAAACAGAAGGCTCAGCATTCTTCTCATCTTCTGCACTAGGGCCTTTGTGACTGTTATACTTTCCAATTTATTTTATACTTAAATAAGCCACATTGTCTGCGCTTTTCAGTTGCAGGCATTATTTACATAATCTTGTTGAGTCAGAGGCAGCTGTGGGGTGTTATGGCGACTCCAGTCATGTGGTTTGACATCCCAAGCAGCTCAGTCTGGCTAGTCTGCACCTCACTCCGGCAAAGTCAAATAGGTTTGATTTTGTCTTGAGTTGAAGGGGTGAGCTCACCCTGAAATACAATACAAGCAAAACATCTGTAAGTAAACAGGGGATGTATGTGTTTTGCACTGCAGAAGAGGAATGTCTTGATGTGAACAAAGAATGAGTAAAAAGGATTATATACCCCAATCATATACAACCAGGTAAATTCCATGGAGATATATATATCTAGGAGTTTACTGGGATTGTTATCTTCATGCATACCTGTGTTCCTAGGTCACTAATGTTCACGCATAAAAGCCTTGTGGTCTGGAACCTGAAAGGTGTACAAGGGTTCTATGGCCAACCACATATAGTTTTTTTCAGGATCAGCACACGGCTAAACAAAGGTATTAAATATGGTACAAGTGTTATTTTATTTTATTTATTTTTTGATTTGTCTACTTTTTAAAAAATATTTTGTGGCTTTACTATAAGCTTGATTTCATCATTTTAACTTAAGGAGAGACAGTTAGTTTGGTAACAGCGCGTTGCTGCACCCACCACACAATGAACCACCTCAGGATCCCAAATTAGAACCCGAGCGCAGCCATGCAATGGATGACACCACAGCACCACACTACTTCGAATGGAATTGAAAAGTGTGAGTTTTTTTTTACAGTGGCTGCAATGCCAATCCTGCCACCAACCTCCGAGTTTTCCCTGCAAGTTGGATGACCTACTTGTAGGGCTCGATGCAGGTTAACACCATACTCAAAACAGAACAATTGCAGGTTAAGGGCCTTGCTCAAGGGTCCAATGGAGTGGAATCACTTCTGGCATTTACAGAATTCGAACTGACAACCTTCGATTGCTGGTGTAGATCTCTAGCCTCAGATCCACCACTCTACTCTGCCTTTTTTTTGAGTTGTTTTGGTAGAATTATTCTTTTTTTAAATCAAGTATAAAATCCTTGCCTTCTGTCTGAGGTTCAGTAAATTTGAAAGTGTGGAAAGGCCTGCATTTCAAATTATACATTTTCATCATACATAGCTGTGAGAATAAAAAAACCTACAAAAAATGCTTCTATAGTGAACTCACATGTCAGAGCACACTTCTTTCAGTGCCTTTGCAAATGTCATTTTTCACGTTACTATGGAAGATAAGAGTTTAATGTAGAGTTTTTCAACACTTCGCTAATTCCCTACCTCTAGGAAGAGGCACACTGCACAAAAAGGTAGTGCTTTCATTGGGGTGGAGGCACATAAATATAACAATGCTGTACTGCTCATTTTTTTATCATCACATAAGACTTTGAAGCAGCAAACATAATTTTAGTCATATTTTCACAGCTTAAACCACTATTAATAAACATTTACAAGTACTTCAAAATTTAGTGGCTTAACACTAGAATTACCAGAGCCAATGAAAAAAACTTGTAATTCCGCCCCACCTTAAATCCCTTCGCACCTCCCTGTCAGCGTCTTTTGTTCTTTTGTCTTCTAAATGTGTTGATAAGCAGCAAGCAGCCTGCTATACCACCCCCACCCCCCCCGCCTCAGAACGGGCAAGAAGTTCTCCCAGGTCTTGCCTTGATTGATTATCTGGGAGTGAGCTACCCAGAATTGTAAGGGGAAATAATTTGATGTGTGTTTTGTGTCTACAACAATCTATGACAAGACCACCACTCCCCCCAGCCCCTTCAGTGTAATAGTAACCACAGAGCAGAGAGAAGTGTGTACATTGCAACAGGTACACATGTCATAAACGTGGAAAGGACGGCCCTTGGTTGTGTGTGAACTGTTAACATTTGAATCTGATGATTGCCTATAGCACAGAACTGACCTCTCTGTACTATTCTTTCCTCAGCATGTCCTGGAGTACAAAAGAAACAACCCCGTGCACCCAAAAGTGGACACTGGCAAGATTGAAAAAAAAAAAAAAAACACAATGCGGTCACTGATTATAAGCGCAAGATGTTATGCAAATGAATATGAATAATGTTGCATCACTGCCACAATGTTTTCCGAAATGTACTATACATGTCATAAAATGAGTTATTCCAAATATCATATATACCTGTGTCTCTGTTGTTTTTGTCAGTGCGGCTTTGACATCATGGACCGTAAGGTGCATACTAATTCAGCGTGAGCAGGGACACTCAATAAAACTGAATAAAAAAAATTCAAGTGACGGTGAGATACGAAGAAAGCAGATTCACCAGCATTTGTGTGTCAGCTTTTATCCCTCCAGATCAGCGAATTTCCAGTTCCATTGTCTCAAAACACCCCTCGCATCTACAGTTATTCCCAGTTTTAGATAAAAAGTAACCACGTCAGATCTGGGGCGGAGGGGATTGGGTGTTGTATCGTGATCGTGACTGAGAGAGTAAAAGTGAAAAAAAAAATGCTAATTTTTACAAGTACTATAAATTTACAGAGGCTGCTACAGACACAAATCAAATGTATGTTCTTATTGTATAATATTAACAATTAGTTGTACTGAAGTTGTCTTGCGTTAAACATGTTTGCAATAAGCCAATTGTGAAAAAACTGTTTTCATGATTAACACTTTCTGTAGACACAAGCATAAACAAGGGAATTGTCAGTTATTCTGATGAGGCTTGATGACTATGCATTACTGATGGCTGTTTCATTTGTGAACTTCAGTGCTTTTTCTCCTCCTTGGTTATATACTTTGTCTGCCATCATTGTGCCTGTTCCAAAGAAGACAGTAATCCACAGCTGTAATGACTAGAGACCTGCTCTCACCCACACTATAATGAAGTGCTTTTTATAAGCTAGTCCTGAGGCACATCAAATCTTCACTTTCACCCACCTTTAACCAGCACCAATTTGCCTACAGAGCCAACAGGTCAACAAAAGATGCCGTTAATACAGCTCTCCACACTGCACTAACTCACTTGGAACACCAGGGGGAATATAGGAGGATGGATCAAGGACTTCTTAACAAACCGACCACAGTTGGGACCCAGCACTCCCTGACCCATGTTGTTTTTTTGACACTTGGCACTGGAGCACCACTGTGCTACGTTTGGAGTCACCTTCTTTATTCCTTATATGCCCACAAATGTGCACCAATACATAGCACAAATAGAATTATCAGGTTTCCAGATGACACCACTGTGGTAGGACTGATACATAATGGTGGTAAGTTTGCCTATAGGGATGTGGTCAGCAAGCTGTCTGACTGGTGCTTCATTAAAAACTTGCCACTCAACACCTCCAAAATAAAGGAGCTGATTATCAGCTTCAGGAAGCAGGGCTAGGAACTTGCTCCTCAATACTTCAAAGGAGACATAATGGAGAGAGTACCTAGCTTTTAAATTCCTTGACACACATCTCCCAGGACCTCACATGGTCTGTTAACACAGCTTCTCTAGTGAGGAAGGCACAAAACTGGCTCTGCTTGTTAAGGATGCCAAGGAAGGTTAACCTGTCCAAGCAGCTGTTGGTGTCCTCCGATCACTGCTCTGGGGAAAGCATACTTAAAGTGGCATTCCTGGTATGGTATGCTAGCGAATAAGCAGGGTGTTCAGAGAGTCATCCAATCAGCACAAAAATTTACCAACACGCAGTTACCTTTACTAAAAGATATATATAGAACTTAAAGCTTATGAGAGACCAAAAAAAATCATTAGTGACCCACCACCTTTTCACTCTGCTAACTTCTGGAAGGCGTTATAGTTCTATTAAGGCGCATGCTTCCAGACTGCTAAAAAACTTCTACCCAAGCACCATCAGAAAACTAAATTTTGTTAATTAACTGTTTACTGCTTCTAATTGCTTTTGATCTTATGTCTTTCACTTTTACAGTGGGCATCAATGGAACAAATCTATACTAATAAAAGGCAAAGCCCTCACTGACTGACTCACTCACTCACTCATTCACCGACTGACTCACTCACTCATCACTAATTCTCCAACTTCCCGTGTAGGCAGAAGGCTGAAATTTGGCAGGCTTATTCCTTACGGCTTACTTACAAAAGTTAAGCAGGTTTCATTTCGAAATTCTACACGTAACGGTCATAACGGTCGATGACGGTCGACAACGTCCGCCATGTTGAACTTTCTTATTTATGGCCCCATCTTCACGAAATTTGGTAGGCGGCTTCCCTGCGCTAACCGAAACCGATGTACGTACTTATTTCGATGGTATGACGCCACTGTCGGCCGCCATATTGAACTTTCCAACGTCACTAATTCTCCAACTTCCCGTGTAGGTAGAAGGCTGACCCCATCTTCACGAAATTTGGTAGGTGGCTTCCCTGTGCTAACTGAAACCGATATATGTACTTATTTCGTTGGTATGATGCCACTGTCGGCCACCAGATTGAAGTTTCCAACGTCGCTAATTCTCCAACTTCACGTGTAGGTAGAAGGCTGAAATTTGGCAGGCTCATTCCTTACAGCTTACTTACAAAAGTTAATCAGGTTTCATTTCGAAATTCTACGCGTAACGGTCGACAACGTCCGCCATGTTGAACTTTCTTATTTATGGCCCCATCTTCACGAAATTTGGTAGGCGGCTTCCCTGAGCTAACCGAACGTACTTCGGTGGTATGATGCCACTGTCAGCCGCCATATTGAACTTTCCAACGTCGCTAATTCTCCAACTTCCCGTGTAGGTAGAAGGCTGAAATTTGGCAGGCTCATTCCTTACAGCTTACTTACAAAAGTTAAGCAGGTTTCATTTCGAAATTCTACTGAACTTTTCAACAGTCTTTGTTACTTATGGGCCCATCTTCAAGAAATTGGGTACACGGGTTCCAAACGCTAACTTAATCCTACTTACGTACATATATACGTCCATAGCCTGCAGCTCGGTCACCGTGTGAGGCGGCGTTGGGTGCCCCATCCCAACGCCTCCCACGTTGTTGGCTGCCTGCCTGTATAAGGCTGTCCGTCGCTCCGATCTCTACATTCCTTTTCTTTGCTTTGCCACGGGATTCACGTCTCTCTGCTGATAGCTACAGCCTTTTTTTTTAATCCACGGCTTCTCCGCTGTTTTATTGTTCGTTTATTACGATTATAGTTATTGTGTAGGTGTTTTAGACTTACTTTACATTGCTCAGGTGCCCATTTCCTTTATCATTCCAACCGTACTCCCATTACCATGTCTATCGAGGTGATCACCATCGATCAAAGAACTGTCACTGACCGAGTGCTTTCCATGCCCAAAGATGGCACCTACCTTTTCCATTCTCTTTGTTACATATTGCACGGCCATATCAGGCTCACTCTTGAAATCCGGTGGAACATTGTGTCTTATGTATTGAATGACTGGGACAGGATCAAGGTGTGGACTGATGACGGTACAGGAGATAATTATACTACACAGGAGCACTATAAGAATAAAATGCTTAAGCCCTTCACCTATGGTTCTGCATGTGAGTTGATGGCTGCTGCTGGATTGTTCGGTTGTCGCTTTCAAGTGTACCGAAATGGCCAAATATTTTACACCTTTTGACAACCGCCAATGCCTCTTAAACATCTTAGATTCACAGGTGACGATTTCAGTAGTGGACACTTTGATGTTTATGAATGTTTAAACTCTCAAAAGCTGGATGTGAAGTTATCGATGAAACCGGTTGTATGCTTACAACGCTTGACAGATGTCGAATGTCACTTCAACACAAGTACTGCAAATACTGTTGTAATTGAAACAAACCATGAAACTCAAACCGATTATGACAGCAGCAATCCAAGCTGTGAGATTTGAAACAAGATTACTTTTCACATGGTCAACTGTACGTTGCATGCTCAAGAGTAAGCTCAGTGCACAGCTTGGTCATATTACAACCGGAGGGCCGAACTCACAATGTGGTATACAAAGAGATCCTTAACAAGTAATTATTGGCATATTTTCCCTCAGTTTAAAAAGGTTTAATTTTTTTCTTAATAAAAATTTTAATGCAGTACTTTGCCGCTGCGAAGCGCGGGGATTTTGCTAGTATGCAATATCTGGGAGATTCATTTCAATCACTGTAAAGTGGAACTACTCCACTATTTACATTTTCTCACTTTCAGTGTTTTTTTGGTTTTATTGTTTTATTGGTTTACCAGTAACAGCACACTGCACGATAACGTGCAGTGAATACACTTGACTTGAGCATTCAAAGTTTTCATACTCTTTCTCTGTACGTTTAGCATGTGTTTGCTCAGATGTTGATGCACTTGATGGTTCCTGAGCAGCTCTTCTTTTTACCACTCTAGCGGCCTGCTTCTTCACTTCTTTCATTGACTTTTTTTTGCGTTAAAACTTATTAAGTCAGTGTTTGTGTTGCAATTACTTAGCACATTTTCTTTAACTTTTCACTTAAGCTAGCACTTAAGTCTTCATTTTGCCTCAAGAATAATTTAAGGTATGAAGAGGTAGGGGAAGGGACGGCGAAGGAGGTAGAGATGAAAACGGCGCCTGTACACATGCGCTGCACAGCCGCTCCACTGGCCGCTGCCGAGAGTTGATTCTACAATAAAATAAAAATAAAATGAGGAATACCCTTGGATGTCAATCATCACCCTGAAAGCGGATAGTTGACATTACATAGTATATGTGTACCAAATTTCAGGTCAATAATTCAAACGATTTGCAAGCTAGAGGTGATTTAAAATCCTGGACAGACAAAAGGATAGCCACGGTAGTGCATTATATAAGCTATTAATGCATGTGTGGTGTTTAAAATGCAGATTACATGTTGAATCTGTTGATGCTTTCTGTTTTTATCATGTTATATGTGCTGTTTTGGGGACACACTAAAAATATTGTTGTACATCTGTGAAATGATAATAAAAGACATTCTATTCTGGTATATTTATCATGTGGGCGCTCCCTTTTTAGAGGTTAGAGTGAACATTTTTGCTTTATAGTTGCATTTTTAAGTCGTACATAAGCAAGCACAATATGCTGGAGACTGTTGGTCATATTCATGGGTTTGTCACAGTACAGAGAACATAATTATTGAAATAATTAGATTTCTCCTTATTTTTTGGGAAGGATGCTTTTCTTCTTGTCATGGCTGAAGCAGTGAAAGAGATACTGTTAGTGGATGTGTTTATTTCTTCTCTGTTTGTAAGGTTTCCTGAATAAAGGAGTGATGGAGACTGTCATCTTTTGTTACATTAGCAGATATATCTTGTGCATTACTAGAAACCAGTTAACATGAAACAATACCTTTGTGCTTACTCTTCCTTCTGTTCAATTTGGTTTATATAAAAAAAAAAATTGCCAACAAAATGGTAAACAAGTTTATTTTTTGGTTTATCTAGAAGTGTTAGTACTGCAAGTTGCAACATATTTTTCAGAAAATCATTTTATTTTCTATTATGATACATAAAATCACTCCTGCTCTGAATGTCATTTATTACTTTATTCTGGGCTTACTCAAATAGCTTATAAAAAAATATATTTTTCCCTCAAAGTTCTGTGCAGTAATAGTAATTGTATTCAAAATGCAAAACTAACAAAGATAAAAAAAATTGTTTTATGATAAACTAGGGATGTGTAGAAATTTGTGAGATTAGTGTTACAGCATTTAAAGTTTTGCAGAACGCAGAATCTATGGTGTATATTACTATTATTGCTTTGTGCAGTACATTAAACTGATACAGCATTGTTCTTTCTTGCCTTCAATTTTTATTTGAAGACACAAGAAGCCAACATTATAAAGAAACAAAATATTCTGGCGCTGCTGCTGTTACCAACTTACAATTGCATGCAGAGAAGGCTATTTCTTATTTAACTCATTTGTTTGAGCTTTTGTATAGCTGAATTTCAAAGGTAATGCTCATTACCTACGTTGGGTGTTCAAGGGTCCACTTAAATTTAATACAATATGCTTTTTAAGTATTTTTTTTCGTTTGTATATTGTCTTGGCCATTGTATGATTTCATAGCCAGATTTCCTCTTGATTCTCCTGTACTGATCAAGCAGTAAAGCGATTTGTTCATTATTGTGTAGACCCTCAAAGCACATGATTTAAATATTATGAATGTCTTTTGGACAACAAGGGATTACTGAAATATTTGTACACAACCTTCATACTTCTCACATCTCATAGTATTTTTCAAAACGGCTTTATCTGTTACAGGATTGTGGCTACGTATGTAGTAATAGAGTAATCCACCCACAGCATGTGTATGTATATATAATAGTTTGTGATAAATAATTGAGTCTTGACACACAAAGAGGTTTGGGGCAGCCTCGCGTATACTTAAAAAAAAAAAAAAAAAAATGGCTGCAAAATCAAAAAGGCTACAATAAAATGGTCTTTACAGACAAGAGTCCAAAACAGAACAGAGGTTTGGTGCAGACATGGTGGGTTTTATAGATGGAGGGAGTAAGTGACATCTTCAGGTGTGGATCTGGAAGTGACATTCAAGGGCTCAGGTGGAATGTCCCACATTTGGTCTGCTGGGAAAAAAGTGAAAAGGTCAGTGCACTTTGCTACCCCCTGATCTGACCAGGAATTACCTTCTTTCGAGCCTTTTAGCCGCCTCCCATGTGCATGTCTGTGACAATATATGTACGTTCAGTAAAGGCTATCAGCTTTTTTTTTTTTTTTTTACTTTTGTATTGAATTGTTGCAGACATTTAAAGTACATCTTAGTTTCATGTTTGGATAGCGACACAACTTAAACTTTGTAATTGTGTATGGTTTCATGCAAGCTGTTCAGAAACTACCATTTGTCCAGTACACTACCACAGATTTACTGTATACTGTTTTTTTTGTCTTTTTTTGAAGGAGGCTGTGTCCAGGCATGAATCAGAGTTTTTAAGTCCACAATTGAGAAACAATAATATAATCTAGGCTAGATGGAATGTTATAGTGAGGGTACTATATAGAAGGCATGAAGAGTAACGCAAACAAAATTAATTAGGTTTGAAATAAGTTTGCACAGGGAATAAATTGAATGGGGCACATGCTTTATAATTGTGACAGAAGATCTGTCAAGATGGGGCCAATGTAAACTTTTGCACCTGCACCCAAAATAATCTCAAAATCCTTTAATAATATATTTCAGTTAGTTGGACTAATATGAGTGCCTGTGCTCCTGAATTTTTTCTGGAAGCATAAACCAGAGCCACATGTCCTGACTCTGACTGTGTCAGTAGATGGGATTGAACTTGTGCTTCTGGATTCAATAGCAGCCTTATCTTCTGCTTTGTATTGATGGCTGGTGGCTGATATGACTGCTAACTACAATTGGGCCTCTTGAGCAACACCTGTCTCTTGCTCAGCCCTTTTAACATTTGAACTAGCACCTCAGACATTTCATAAGATAATCTGCAAAATAGCCATGAAAAATTATTTACAAGTCAAATTACATTAGAAACAATACCCTTAAAGAAAATGCCTACTTTATATGTAAAACTCAAGTCATTACAACAAAGTATTTTTTTTTTTTTTTTTTTTATAAACAAAATGTTTATTTTTCCTGGCCTTAACCTAAAAGTCATGATTTAGGACTTCAGCTGGACAGTCATTTGGATAGCACATTTTGAGTCGCTTGATTTGCTCAACATTTGTCACACTCTTGCAGCAGAATGGAGCTTGGGAAGGATTACTGCAGACTAGAGACATTGTGGGCAGATTGGGGGGGGG
>JANRMT010062840.1:10246923-10289878 GCA_026402145.1 Polypterus bichir lapradei | reverse complement strand
TATATATATATATATATATATATATATAATAGAAAGAGAGAGAGAGATATGACAACAACACTCATATCAATGACAAAACAATTACATTAACAATCATGTTACATTATTTTTAAAATATTTCCTTTTCTTTTTCATAACTTCTTTAACACACTACTTCTTCGCTGCGAAGCGCGGGTGTTCTGCTAGTATATAGATATATATATATATATATAGATATAGATATATATAATCTGTGTGTGTTGAAGTAACATCTCTGAATGTAAATGTAAAGTGCACTGTTTACAATTTAATATTTTTGATGTCCAGCATTGTAGAGAACTTTAATCCTGATGATACTTTCATCTCTTTTCATGCCCATATAGTTGTCTACGGTGTGATGTTAGACTGCCTGAATTTGAATTTTATAAAAATTTTAAAAGTATAAATGACAAAAAAATGCTTTTAAAATACTCTCACATTTAAAAGTAAACCATATCCATGCTATGTGTTAAATCCTATCATTCAGAACATAAGGACTGAAACGAGGGATCAAAACAATGAAGTAAAAAATGTGTGATAAATTGCTAGACACTGTTGTCTGGAGGAAAGAGGAGCTTTCTTTAGGCCCTATCTTTTTCCCATCTTAAATTAAAGTTGCATCATTTACAATATAGTAATTCCCCATATTATGATACTGCATTCATTATTTGTTTATTTATCTGACAGGATCTCCTAAACACACGCTCAAGTTGTAGTTGTGTTTTTTTTTTTTTTTGTGGGGCGTGACATATGTTAACTTAAATATGGCTGAGGCACTGGCTTTATGAGACCAAAGTGTGAGTGTATATTATTACTTACTTGTCTGCCTGTTGAGAAAAGCCAAAATTCTCCCTGGGGACACAAAGTTCTCTCTATCTTTTGTAGTTGAAGTTGTACTGACCTCCAGCTGTCAACATCTTCACTTGGGTGTTTTTGTCAACCAGTACAAATTTTTGTATTTTACTTTTACTGTGGTTAAATATATCTGGAAACCGCCTTTACTTGTCCTTCTAACACAACGTATTATGGTAGAATGAAGACAGATACAGTGATCGAGACTTGCCTATTCACAAAATAACAAAATGAAGTGCTGTTTAAGAAAATAAGATGCTCAGATCACACAGGCTTCAACTTGTTATAGCTGAATTTGAATATTTGCATGTAATTAAGAAGCATATAGTCTACCCGTCCTAAAACTGACAGTGTGTTTGTTTCAAATGTTGAATTATGCTATACTACTTATCAGGGGCAGCAAAATCAGATGGCAGTAGGGCACCAGTTACTATTGTTTTATTAATGTTAAAATTTGTATTTTGAATTGTTAGATTAATCAATAAAATAGTTGATAAAATAATTGTTAGCAGCAACCCTACACACACCTCAATTGCTAACACTTTTGTTTCCTTGTTAATTACAATAAAAATAGGTAAAATATATTTTAAAAACATATCCTAAGAATATTTAAATAAATGTGAGGTAGTACAGCTAACTTTCTGTGGAATTTGTGTTTCTGTCTCTGAGTTAACTATATGGCTTGAAAGGCTTCTTAGCAATTTGCTTTAGGAGTCTTTCCAATGTTGAATGGAAACCATAGATTTTATCTTGATATGACCAATAAGGGATCATAGTTATAATTTTCATAAAGGAAGATGAGGGCCTCTTCCAGTTACTAAGGAATTACACTACTTGACCTCTCTATTCTTAATTGTTGCATGTACCTGGAATAAAGTTTCATCAGTTTCAAGAAGGTATCGAACTTTGCCAAGTATGCCTCCTGTCTATGACTTTAATGAGCAATTTAACAAGGTGCAGCTAATTGCTGGACATCATTGCCTGTATAAACCTGCCCTGACTAAATAAAGTATTCTTGGCTTCATATTACCTATCTTTGGTTTGCACCCATGTCATTTGTAGAAGAGTGTTACATTGCTGAAATGAGAATTGGCAGATTTGTGGTCATTGTTCTGTTGCTTTCTCTCTGCATGAAAAGAGTGTAATAACCTGAAATGGAGAAATTCAAGTACAGTGGTACCTCGGTATACGTCTGCTTTGGAATAAGTCCAACTTGGTATACGTCCTGTTTGGACATGAAAAATTTTGCTTGGTATATGACCTTTGTTTGGAATACAACTCGCGTGCTACCCTTGTTTACCTCTCTCGAGACAAAGCCACGACTGCCCTTAGGTGTCAGTGCGCCAGTTGCTAGCATTCAGTGAACAACCCGCGCTATAACTCTTTGTGCATTTTCACGTGTGTGGTATAGCGGGTCCACAGCTCCTGTCAAAGGCCAGCTTTAAAATAAATAATCACCGCGCTCGCAGCTTTGTGAGGCGGCGTGGTGGTTATGTGGCTGAAGGTTCTCAGGGCGATTCGTGATGTGGGCATTTCTCACCTAAGTGCACAGGTGAAAGACCATCCGCATTCGTGATTGTTCCTGGGGCTGCTTATCTTGATAAACAGAAGCGCGAGTCGGCTAGAATGGGAGGAAAAAGAAAGAACGGACGGACGGGAGAGAGAGAGAGAGAGTGTGTGAAGTAGCTGAGGTAGGCAGAATGAAGGTCCGCTGCAATTAGGGTGACTCCCCTGTTGGGAAGCAGGGGGGTCGCCAGGTAAAAAGGCACCAGGCGGCTTCTTGTTTTTTTTTTTTTGTTTTTTTTTAAGAACGCTTCCTGCTCTATTTTAACCTCATTGTTTTTAAGAAGACTTTTTTCTATTGTTTTTAACCTCCACGTTTCACTTCTGATTTTATGAATTATTTATTGAAACTTTGGTGACTGCACTTTAATTGGAACACTTTGTTTTGTTGTTTTAATAAAAGCACTTTGCACTTTTTCACCATCCCCTTGCTTTGTTGTTACCGATGAGCTTAGCAGTGAGGCACATTACCGATGGTGTAGGGTTCAAGGGCTCCCCGATAACAGATGGGAGCATACAGCAAACCCGCATCGTCACAACGTGATTTTGTGTTTTTTCACGTAAATTTGAATTGATTGTTGAAAAGTATGAAGGTGACATGCGTATCCGGGACATGGCTGTTGCATACCGTTTGCCAAAAAAACGACGGTATCTACGATTGTGAAAAACAAAGACGTTATTAAAAAGTAAAGTGAGGTTAAATTTTCAATTATTTCATCTGATTGCTTTTGTATTTATGTATTTTAGTATTAAGCAGTGTTTTAAATTATTTTATACAACCCCATCAATGTATAAAATGCCAATAACAATAGGATTTTTTTTCATGCGAACGGATTAATCATTTTCCCGTTATTACTTATGGGAAAAACTAGTTGGGTATATGTCCTGTTTGGTATAAGTCCAAGCACCTGGAACGGATTAAGGACGTATACTGAGGTACCACTGTATTTTTGTTCATATGCAAGTACAAAAGTGATCATAAGATTGAGAACTGGGTGTAGGAGCCCTGTTGCAGGTGTTGTACTGGATGGTGTTAAAGAGGGAGTGAAGATGTTCACCAATGCTTTTGATTTGCCAGTCATTGTGTACCTCTGTTAACAGACTTTACATAGTGACTAGTAGAGAAAGTTAATTGGTACAAAAGGCTGTAAAGAAACACTCTGTGCATGGCTCATTTCTGAAACACATGATGAACAGCTGCACAATGAACAACACACAATTAAACTACTGCTCCTGATCAATTGGAGCCATTTAACATTAGTGTGGGAATCTGACAAATGACAAATGAGCATAAAGAGACCCAGGACCCTGCTTGCAGGTTTGTCTCTCTGGTAACCTTGAAGTGCCTGGGAATTTCCCAGTAGTTGGTGTAAAATATTATTGATATTAACCAAGTCTCCTCTGACCAAGTCATTCTGTTACTAAAGCCGTCCCTAAAAAAGACAGAAGATTAAATGAGATGAATAGCAAATCACAAATGTACCATAGGTATGTGTTTACACTCACCCACAGCCTTAAATACGTTTGTTTGTGTGTGTACGTGTTTTTGTATATGAATGTACATAAAGTATATTTGTGTTTTAATGTTTTTGAGTCTTCTGGTTCTTAAAGACTCCAGATAATAGCAATGTACACATGTAGAATTATAAAATAATTGATGGAAGCTAAAGCCAAGATTTAAAGCACATGGGTAACAGAGGAATGGAAAACAAAATTGTAGTTTACAGATTTCAGCAAAAATGCACTCTTAGGGAACTGTGACATTTTGTGTTAAATTCAGTATGTTTGAAATTAAAAGGCATGTTATGTTTTACTGTTTGAACAGGTCTGCAACAGGTCTGGCTAGTGATGATTTGATCAATTGGCAGCCGATCTAACTCTAACAATCTAACAATTTTCACTACAAAGGACTCAGTCAGATAAATTGGACAATCACAAAAACAGTGTGCAAGCTTTATGGTAATTTAGTTGTAGTGCATCTTTTTTTTTATTTTGTTGCAGAGTAAAGCAGATTTTATTAGAGAGAGAGAAAAAGGCAGAAATAGCACTCTTTACATTAAAGAAAGTGGAGAAATAAACTGCAGAAGAAATCGTGGAAGTCATCCTATGTTATTAGACAAATGTCAAGAAAAGCTGCTTTGATGAATTCAGAACTTTTTATTTTATCCTTTAATTAAAACTGACACTTTGAGTTTAGATGGTGAGCAAGCTAATGTTTAGTATAGTAGCTCACATTTTCAGTTTTTGAAAAGTGAAACAGCCACAAGAATTTGAAATTGCTGCCTTGTAAATAATAGGCTTGTTAACTTACCAGCAGTTTTTTTATTTTTAGTCTAACAAACAAAATATATATTCTCATAGCAATTTCTAACTTGCCGTCTCTTTCTCTCTTCATTACAGTGTTTTCCTGTTGTTTGTCTAATTGCACAGTAAAGTCTGCTTTACTGCTTGCTCTCTGTTTGTAGTACATTCCCAGCATAAAAGAGATGTGTGCTAGTTCAGTTACTGTAATACCTTGTGCAAAGCAACATTACAACTAAGTTACCACAAAGTTTAGAAAAGCAGATGCTGAAAAAAAATATTTTTTTGTGACCAGTGAATTTACTGATTACTGATAAGTCTTCTGCAGTGGAAATCGGAGCATCACTAGTAGTTTTGTTTTAGTATTTTTATGGTCACTGAACAATAGGCCCACATATTTTAAATTTGTCAGTAAAAATGAACAAGTAACACCTGTTGTGGTCTATAGTTTAGTCATTAAATATATAGCAAAGTTAACACTTCAATGTAGAACATAAGGCTTCCATGTGTCTGGCTATAAGAAACTTAGTGTCAAAAGGTTTTTAAATGGATAAAAAAAAATCTGTATCAGCCAGGTCAGTAATATGAAATTGGTGCTCAGTATTGGTGCCAAAAAAGGAAAAAAAAAAAAATGCATCAGAGCATCCCTTGTTTAGGCAAACCTGGAAGAGTGAATTTTCACGCCTCTATTTCATCTTCACATGCAATTAGGTTATTCTATCAAAGACTATTGGGAATTTACTAATTTTTTTAATAGCTAATTTGAAAAACAGTCATTGAATCAGTCACCCATCTCCCTCTTTTTGGGGGATATTGCAGATTTTATGTTTATAAGTTCAACAGTGTGATTATGTATTTTTTAGAATCCATGTAGAGTACAGTGCTATTGGATAGTTTAGGTCTCAGTAATGATAATTAGTGTTTACATTTGGGGCAGAATAAAAAAAAAAAAAAATTATATATAATATATATATATATATATATATATATATATATATATATATATATATAATAGCTTCCAGTCAACAAGGCAAGCTAAAGTCAATTTATATTACAATCTTTCTGTTCCTGGTATTGTGCCTGAGAGATTAAATTATTGTCTGCAATTTAATACTGCATTACAACGAAGCTATTTGATCATGTTCAAGGCTGTTTGAATGGAATGCTGTCTGGGGGAGGTGTAGGGCAGGTTGAGAGTAAAGTGTTGGTTTCAGTGATGATCTCATTCAGGAAATCCTTTTTTCAGATAATGTGATGTCTGGGTAGGGCATGGCTCTGACCCTGTCCTTTAGTTTACTGTGTCTAATTCACTCTTTTCTCTGAATTGCTGAAATATATATTGGATATTTTAATTAGTGAATTTTGTCTTAGGATTATTTACAGCACATTGACATAATCAGGCTCTTTTTTTTTAATATAACCCTTACCTAAAATGTTATGTTTAGGAATTAACTGAGGTTGTTAATGAAAGGCTCGTTTAAAGAGTCTCTGAATTAGGCTGGTATGGATTGAGTGAGTAGGGCAAAAGTGATATATTGATGAAATATTTTCTAATATTATTGGACTCAATGACATTTGAAAAAAAAATATATTATTTAGTTAAGCTTATTTAGGTTTGCACTATGCTAAGAGCAGAGCAGATTTGGCCAGTTAACACACATGAAGTAATACACAGTACACTGTATATCAGAAGTGCACTTTATTGAGAAGTAAGAAATAAAGTTACAGTTTTACCCAGTATCAATTCTATTATACCAGTAAAACAGGAATAGTTCAAGTATATTGTCAATACTACTCTTCTCTGCCATTCTCAGGTATTAACTAATGCAGCTGTCTTTTTTAAGAAATACTGTTTATGCAGAACAAGTTTGCACATATCTTCAACTGTCCTTTTGCTACATATCTGTTCTCCTCAAGACAGAGTGCCAGAAGTTAACTCCACAAGGTCTGAATATTAAAGATGATGATTACTTGCACTCTTTTGTAACAAAAGAAGAATGTTTAAGATGCAATAAACTCATGCATGTAACCTTCCTAAAATATATTGTGTGCTGAAAACTATGTCTGTCTTAATACAGTTCTTCATTTAATGGTAAAAGTCAAGTTCCTGGCTATTGGACTGCGTGTGTGTATTTGGTATTAAGTGTCTACATTGCCATGTATCACATTCTAAAGTACAAGGAAATATTGGTAACATAATTTGCACACAAAAAAGGCAAAGAAAGTTAGAGATACAACTTTAGATTTAGATAAAAGATTAACATAAGAGAAATTAAATGCTGAAAACCTAGTTTCCATATAGCCTAATTTCAGAGGTTTTTGTTATTATTACTACTATTCTACAGTTGTGGTGGGGTGGTATGTGTGAACCCTTTTGAGTTATTTGAATTTCATAAAATGTGATTTTTCTACCAAGTCACAATAAGATGACAAACACAATCTGCTTAAATTACTAACACAAACATTTAAGGATCCTCTGATCTTAGTTTTAGGGCTAATACCAATCACTGTTTTTGTGTTCTAACAATTGGTTGATTACAGTAACGATTCTGATTTGTTTTCTTTATTCATTTTTTTTAAACATTGCTTTACTTTATAACTAGCCATGTAGAAATATGTTCTATATTAACATGTTTTTTTTTCTATAATTAAACTGCAGACCACAGGTGTTACCTGTTCATTTTTTTTTAACAAAATGAAATTCTGTAGGTTTATTCTTCAGTAAACACAAAGCATACTAAAATAAATTCTAAACTAATAAAACATGCAGAAATATTTTTCCGTAATAAACAAGCAATAAAAGAAAACAATCTCGTCATAAACCACAAGTGTAATTTGTGAATTTCCCCTTGGGATTAATAAAGTATCTATCTATCTATCTATCTATCTATCTAATAAAATACTCATGTTTATCAAGAAGAAAAAATGCTAATATGCTTATCAAATTTATAAGTAAAATACACATTTGGCTCTTAAGCTACAAACACTATTATTAATAAGCAGAAGGACAAATTAAATTAAAATTGTGAGCTTCTGCTGTAAGCACAAGCTTGCTCATTGTCTTCACTCAGACATAAGTGTTCCATTTTTACTCGGTTTTGTTTTAATTTCTATCAAACATGCACACCCCTTTTTTCTTATACCCCGCTGTTCCTCCGTATGCATAAGATAACTCCTCAGAATACATTTTCTTGGTTTATTACTCCACTTTCTTTAAAGTAAGAGGCAATATCCTTGGCTTCATCCTTTCATAAAGGCTGCTTTAATATGAATCCATAACTACTCTAATACCTAGTGTAAATTAGCACTACAACTAAATTGCCATAAAGCTTAGAAAAGTTTTTTAGATCTGCTAATTTACTGATTACCAATCGAATTATTTGGTGTGAACATTGGCCCAATCTTAATCAGCAGCTGCTTAATTGAAGTGTCATTACAAACAATTATAGTACTTCTTATTACTCAACAAATTTCAACAGTCACGCCCTAAGGTTCAGATTGTTATTAACTATATGTTTAGCAAATTTAGTTCATCAGGTGGCTTGCTCAAAGTCGCACATCAAGGCAGGAACTAAACCGACCAGTGGTTTAAAGGCCATTACTTTAACCACTATACCATAGTGCCTTTGGTCAAAGGGAAAAATCTGTACAAAATACTTGAGATTTTATTCATCAAGTGTGAAAGAACAGTTGAATAGTCCAAAAGGAAGAAGCAAGTGCTTTCCAGATATTTAAGCTTTTGAAACCTATAGGTAAATTTGAAAATTCTGGCTTTGGGAACTATAAAAGTGTTGAGATACTTTTTTGTGATGTACTTACATTTGCAATTTAAAACTTACTTAAAAAAATTTGGACGTGAGCCTCAGTAGGCTTTGCACCCTAGGAACCAAGTTACCTGAAGTATTCTATAACATTTCAGTAATTATTTACTGCTCTGGTGCTGATCTTTCTGATAATAGGTAATTATGACAGCAGTTGATGAGAAGAATTCATAATTAATTATAGAATTATGGTATTTGAGGTTTCCTGTAGAATGCCTCTTTCTCTTGCACGATTTGGTTCAAAAACTAATCAGCATATCTTCATCTCATAGCAGGCTTAAGTTTCGAGTTTGGTATTTTTCCATCCAGCCATTTTAGCTCTAGACCATCCTCAAGAAACTGTGACACACAGACAGACACACACCCATCACCAATATATCAATGTTTTTAGTATCAGAAAACTCTAAAACGTCGAGATCCAGAGATCGAACTTTTTGACGAATCTAAAGCATTTACTCCTCCCCCATAGATGATAGATTACTGAACTCCTGCAAATTGGGACTAAAATGCAACTTAATAAAATGAGCTCTTTCCCAGTCTATCTTGGAGGTGATCTCATCAGACCTGTCTCTACTGCAAAGAATCTTGGTGTCATTTTTGATTCCTCCCTCTCTTATTCCGCCCACATAAATCACATTAAGAAACTTTCTTACTTTCACCTCCGTAACATATCCCGTGTTTGCTCCTTCCTCTCCTTTTCTAATGCTGAGAAACTTGTCCTTGCTTTTATCACATCCCGCATTGATTATTGTAACTCGCTGCTGGCAGGTGCCCCTTCTAATCTTATATCACAGCTCCAGCTTATTCAAAACTCAGCTGCAAGAGTCCTTACTCGAACCAGCAGCAGCGAGCACATCACACCCATCCTGCTCCGTCTTCACTGGCTCCCTGTGTCTTAAAGAATTGAATATAAAATCCTACTAATAACCTACAAATCCTTAAATAACCTTGCGCCAAACTACATCAGTCACCTTCTCCATCACTATGTGCCTGCCCACCCACTAAGGTCCTCTGATTCTGGCAATCTTGTTGTGACCCACACTAATCTACACTCCATGGGTGACAGGGCCTTCAGCTGTATAGTGCCCAGACTCTGGAATGGCCTACCGAAATTAATCAGGTCAGCTGACTCCTTGAATTCTTTTAAAAAACAACTCAAAACACATCTGTTCAGGAAGGCTTTTAGCTCTACTTGACTTTATTACCTTTCTCTCAGTTTACCTCTCTGTCAAGATGCTCATGTAACCTGTATGTGTGTGCTAGACCATCAGTTATGTTGTCTGTTAGACCTTCTCTGAATTTACTGTCTTAATGTTCTTTATTTATTTAATTAGTTTGTACAATGCTATATACTGTATACCCTGACATTTTTTCTTATATTCTGTAAGTGCCTTGAGTATGGGAAAGGCGCTATATAAATAAAATGTATTATTATTTAGTGTATTATTATTATGGTGGGGAAGGGTGAAAGCAAAAATTTCAGCTCAGTAATAAGTAAGGATGTAAGGGGAAAAACAGTTATATTTGTGCCAAAAATACAACTTCCAACTACTGCATATGCTAGTGGACATTGCCTATCTTTAATAATCAATATATTCATTTGGTTTGATACGTACTAGTTATGTTCTCAATTCTGAAATTATTCTGTAAACTCTCCGTGTCTGACAGCAAAACAAATTCTGAATTAACCAAGAAAATGGGTCTGAATGTAACTCTATTCTGATGGAGCAATGCTCAAGATATTGGAGAGTGGCTGTACAGTGATCCCTCGCTTTATCGCGCTTCGACTTTCGCGGCTTCACTCCATCACAGATTTTAAACGTAAGCATATCTAAAAATATATCACAGATTTTTCGCTGGTTCGCGGATTTCTGCGGACAATGGGTCTTTTAATTTATGGTACATGCTTCCTTAGTTTGTTTGCCCAGTTGATTTCATACAAGGGACGCTATTGGCGGATGGCAGAGAAGCTACCCAATCAGAGCACGTATTACGTATTAAATAAAAATCCTCAATGATATATGATATGCTTCCTACGCGGTGCTTCGCACACTTAAAAGCTCTAACAGCCCGTATTGATTTTTGATTGTTTGCTTTTCTCTGTCTCTCTCACTTTCTCTGACATTCTCTGCTCCTGACGGAGGGGGTGTGAGCAGAGGGGCTGTTTGCACAGTGGCTGTTTGCTTAGAAGATAGGACGTTCCTGTAAAAAATGCTGAAAGACTACCTTCACATTGATCCCTTCATTGCGGCCGCTTTATCACGGTGCCTCGCATACATAAAAGCCTAATAGCCCTATTGATTTTTGATTGTTTACTTTTCTCTCTCTCTCTCTGACATTCTCTGCTTCGTGCAATCCTTTGAAGAGGAAGATGTGTTTGCATTCTTTTAATTGTGAGAAAGAACTGTCATCTCTGTCTTGTCATGGAGTACAGTTTAAACTTTTGACTAAAGGGTGTTATTTCATGTCTAGAGGGCTCTAATAATGTTAAAAAACGTATTTAGAAGGTCGTAAACAGGTTTTCAATGCTGTAGCTGCAAACGTATTAGATTTATAAATAAAGAATCATACTTCGTGGAAATTCATTTATCTGTCTGGAGCGGATTAACCACGATAAACAAGGGTTTACTGTATAACTGTGCGGAGAATATTTATAAACAGTGTGGGAGAGTTTCTAAGGGCTTAAAATATATAAAAATAACCATACAAACATGGTTTCTACTTCACGGATTTTCACCTATCGTGGGGGGTTCTGGAACGCAACCCCCGCGATCAAGGAGGGATTACTTTAAAGTATTTTGCTTTATCTTTTTCGAAAAGTAAACTAATTGCAAACCTAAAACCTTTTTAATCAAGGGATATGCTAAACATCAAATGATTAATCAAAAATATTTTCCACGGACTGGACAGATGCAATTATAATATATGCCCCATGTTCGGTGAGTTTAAGTGAGCATTACCGTATAGGGTACCTCTGCATGATAAGTAACATTATAAACATTACAAGGATTAAAATAAAATATTGTAGCATTTGTGTAATTTTGTTATCACTGTATTAAATGAGTTTGGTATATTCCGAAATGGTTCACTTTCAAATAAATTACATTTTGTAATTTATTTATTTCTGATTAATTTATTTGTAAATAGTTATATTTTCTAACTCTATGTAAAGAATGTCAGTCATATAATACTGGTATTGCATGACTCAACGGCTCCATAAGATTGTAGTCTGTCTCTTCATACAGTAGTGAACAACATATTTCACTCCCAAGTATTTAGAGAAATTTAGTTTTCTTGTACTTATTTCATACTGGGCAAGTGTGTTTCCTGACTTTTTTTATTTATTGAAGTCATATGCGTATTACAGTATAGGAGAGGAAACCTATAGCACTGTAATAATTAATAGATAATTTAAGATTGGCTCTGGCCATATTGCTTCTAAAGGAAGTGACCCACTGTGTCTGAACAGTAAATTGCTTTACACAAAGATGTGATCTTTTTTTGTGCACTTTTGTGTGTGATTGTACATCATAATTCAGTGTATTTTAAGTAATGAGAGAAGAAAAATATGGTCTAAAATGTGCTCTTTCTTTAAGAGAGATTTTCTTTAATTATCTCACTCTTAAACAAATTCTTTATGTAAATCTACTCTCCCAAAATGTTTTTGTAGTAGCAGTAGCATTTGTTGTGTGTATGTTTTGAGTTTAGTTCCAAGCTTGGTCACAGTCTTTATGGTGTTTGTACTTTACATTTATGCCAGATTACATGTGTTCTGTTCAAAGCAGGTCCTACTGTTTAATAAGAAATTACAAAATTTATGAAAAGTGATCTAGGCATGGCGTTAACTTTTATGCTGTTCACAACCAGCAGACCCCCGTGTCCCTGTAGTTAGGATATAATGGGTTGGATAATGGATGGACAACACTGATTTTATATAAAAAAAAGTCTTCACTAAGTTAATTTATTTATCCCATTCATACCAATTTACTTCCTGGTTCTGAAAATGAGGTGACAGTAGATAAAACATGTGCCTCTGGTGTGTCAACCATGTGACTGTACCAGTCATAACAGCTAGGTTGTTAAGCCTGCATTTTGTGCCCTTTTTAAATTTTAGGTAAAACTCTTAACACTATTTTTTGTGTTATTTTGGACTTTTTTGGTGCATTTTTTCAGCTATATAGTTTAATTACAGTATAATGTTATGCATTTGGAGGTTATTTCTATCAGAAAACTTCATAAAAATAACTACAGATGGATTAAAAAAAAATCTAAAACAAATCATCTGTCCAGCAGTTTTTTTTTTTTCTTTTCTCCTCAATGTGTTACATCTTCACACTTTTTGGGATATTTCATTCTATCTTGTCACTTAAAATTAGTTATATGTAAAATGTTTAAAATAATTGAGAAGATATATACTATGAAACTATAGACATTTTCAAGAGATTTTAAGTCAATAGTGTTACATTTCATTATTATTTAAATTCTGGTCTGACATTTTTCTTTTGTATGCATTGCTTCCTTTCACATTACTGATAAAACAGTGTCAGCACAGAGTGGTGTGTTTAATTAATGGGGAAATCTGTTTATGCTTTGTAAGCATTATTCAGTGCACAAACACGCAGTTTGAAACATATAATAGACCTTGCAGTAAAGCTTTACCTCTCATAGGTATTTTCCTATACAGGTAGTCCCCAGGTTACGGACATCCGACCTACAACTTTCGAACGGGGCCGCAGCCACGATGCGTGTGCCTCAGTAACTGCCATTCCGTCATCTTTGGCCTGGGGATGCTGCAAGCAGTGGCTGGACAGATGCTGGAGGAGGGTGATTTCGCTGCTCGCGCAGTGCAGTGTCCCTTGGGCGGCTCCCGGCGGCAAGCGGTGACCCGTGGTCCATAGTCATCGGGGCCACAGCTATCGCTTGTGTGCAGGACGGAGGCTTGATGAGGCGATTCGCTGCCTACCCACTACGCCGCTGCAGCTACTGCTCCTGACTGGACGCAGGCTGGATGGAGTTTCACTGCCCACCCACCACACACAGCTTCCCCATTCATTCTCGGTGGGCAGCTGATAATGCTGCAAGTGGTGACCCGGTTGTGACAGAACGGAGGCCATTGATGGTAAATGGGGTGGTGGGGGTAGCATTGTAGTGTACATAGGGTGGCTGCCTGTTGAATGGGGGCAGTTTGGCTGCACCGTGTTCGTTCTCGGTTGGTGGACACTGCAGGCAGCATCTGTAGTGGAGGTAACTGTGTGGTGGGTGGGTGATGAACTGCCCCTCGCCACCCCCATTCATTCTCAATACCAAGCCTGCTTGTACTGTTGCGCACATAGCAGGAAGTTGTCTCTTGTCAGTACACCAGCTGTGTTGACGACTGGTGCCTTCCTGCTGTGATAGCATGTACAGTGCTGTGTGAAGAGCTCATCTTAACCTTTTGTCTTCACCCTTCAAGAATGTCTCTGAAACACAAATCTGATGCAAGTGCTGGTGATAAAGTAAAGAAGAGAAAAAGCATCACCATTGAAAATAAAGTAGAACTGGGCCTCTAGGAAGAAAAGAAGAATAAGTATTTAACTGAAGACACCTTCTGCATATGCAAGTTGGCTTTGAAGAATATTTTTAAATTTTTCTTCATTAGGTTTCCCATACTTTTTTTCATTGTTTTCACTTTTCTTCCCATCAGTGACAATACTTGTACCTCTTGGTTTATGTCATAACAATTGTTATTTAAAATTGTTAGGGTTGCAGATTCCTGAATTGGATACTTCTTAAATTTAATAAAAATATTCTGGGACAAGTGTCAAACCTTAAAAAAGGAAGTCATATTGAGCATTGGAAAATAATTAATAATTAACTAATAAAAATAGTGTACATTTAATTTTCCCCACCACCAAATTTCCCCGTCCCCTCCCGCCCGGCTACTTTTTCATGCCACCCGGCTGGAAAAAAATTCTGGGGAGAACATTGTAGAGATTATATAAGAATACGTGTAAAATACACTGCCTTCAGAAAGTATTCAGACCACTTCAGCTATTTTCACATTTAGTTATGTTGCAGTCTTATGCTTAAATTGTTTAAAAAAAAATTTCTCACTCATCAAACAACACTCATTACCCCCCAGGATGACAAAGTGAAAACAGGATTGTAGTAGTTTTTGCATATTTATTAAAAGCAAAAACTGAATTATTATAATTGATGCAAGTATTCAAAGACTTTGCTATGACATTTGGGTGTGTCAGAGTCAAATATTAATTCTTTCGATCACTTGCAAACAGTGTTCATTTGATTGGACATGAATAGAAAAGGCCTACTCCTGTCCACAGCTGACAAATAGGTATTGGAGCCAAAACCATGTCATGATGTTGATTTGTATTTAGCAGCGAAGTGTGACGTGTTCTGCTAACTGCTTGTTTCAGAGATTATGCATCTCAGTTAACACATTACATGTCATTATTAGGAAGATGTGCTTGTCCTTTGAAGCACTAAAACACTAAAGTTTTATTTTGGTATTAACAAATAGAGCAATTAACATCAGTGCCACTGTAGACAAGCCAATATCCATTTCATTTGTATTCTGTGTTGATGTTTACTTGCTACACTTGAACTGAGATTTTCACTGGTGGCCACCTGACTTTCAACAGTTCCCAAAAGACGCTAGGGAAAACACTGCTCTACTTGGACAAAAATCCCAATATTGCAACATTAAAAATTGTTATAATTTTATTTGTATGTTATTTAAAAAAATACTCTCATTTTAAACTTACTACAATACTAGCGGATGACTAAAAAAAGTCAAATGTCAAGGTTAGTAACAAAATAGAAATAATATAAGAAACTAACCTTAAAATACAATTACTTTGGTTAAAACTCATTTCTACCAGCACAAAGGCAAAACATGTAATTTGAATAAACAAATTATATATACAGGGCTTTTCAAAATGAAAGAGCAGATTTCAAAAATGTATTTCAAACCAACTGTATAAGACAGAAACACATTTCGCACATCACTGTATAGAGGAAAGTTCAAATTAAGGTTGCATACACTCAACATGAGCACCATGTGTAGTGTGACAAACATCAAAATGGTAGACTATTTCTTGCCATACATGAGTCAACTGGTCCCTAAAAGCACCCCGACGTGATTCTAAACTATATGCACCATTTAGAAAATGAATAAATGCTTGGACTGAAGGACGTCTGTAGAAGTGCTTGTTACGATCAGGGAATGAATGCAAAGCCTCCATTCATTTATTGGGGCAGTGTAGGACACTATTAAAAGTGGTTAATCTTGTTATATTTTATCTCCTCCTATGTTAAACACTGGTGTCATTTTCCTCACAATGCATGCATAAATCTGCTTCTGAATTAATTCCATGATGGGATAAAAGTGCCAATAACTTGACCTGTGTATTGGTTTTTGCATGTATTATTGTGCCTTCCAGAGACATTTGTCTGCTTGCAGTCATGTGTTAATGGAGTACCGACATTTCTCAGTATTATTAATACTGAAAAAAAAAAGCTGGTATCATTATGTTTTTGTAAATTTAATACCAAATGTATTGCTGAAGTCCAATTTTAATTGCAATAATTGCTTTGCAAATGTAAAAATTTTGCTTTTTTGAACTTGAGAAAGATTTATGACACTGCATTTGTTTTCTGTCAGGACAACTTGTTTTATTTTTATTAAGAGCTTGCCCACTTACAATATAAATGGATCATTGCACTATATAAAATCTAGAAATAAAATAATGACATAAATACCATCATAAACAATGTTGAGAGAGCAAGGAAACTTTATTCAGTATATACAAAAATATAGATTTGTACAGTATGAGATTACATCAAAACTCCAAGTGTTCTATGTTGGCTGTATTTTGAAAATGATTTTTCCTTAAGTAAATGGGGAGAATTTCATTTTGCATAGAAGGCATCCGAAAACCGGTCAATTAAAGATATGTAACAATGTATCCATTCCAAGGTCGATCAAGTGTCACCATGGGCACCAAGAAACTAAAAAAAAAAAAGAAAGATTTATTAATGTCTTCTTTGTATGATGATTTTTATTTGTAGTGCTCACACTTACGAGAAGACAGTTAAAAATTGCATTTTCTGATCTATTTCATGCAGATGTAAAACCTATATAATATCCACTTCTTTTGCTCTACATTCTTTGGCTATGGATTAAGTTTGTATGATTCATAATTTGTAACACATAATAAAATACATTACTACTTTTTCCGTTTATGGAGCTGTAACAGTCCATTGATGTGGGTCAATCCATTCATTCAAAAGACATCGATATATCACAGTCGACTCAGGGTTCAAAGATTGAACCAGGTTGAAAACAAGGATGGGGGAAAAAAGACCTGTACGTCATCACCATGAATGTTTTATTGATTGGAAAATAAAAATTGACAGCAGTCATACATAAGCAGCATATTTGCTTCACAGTCTCGTGGAAGGAAAAGCAGTAAGTGAGCTTTGCAGTCACATATGAATGAAATTCAGTTTCTTCTTATATAAACTGTAAATCTATAGTGTAGAAATTCTAAAAAGCACAGTGTTTTAGGTTGTAGATCCAGTATATTCTTGCCAACTCACAGTAATAACATTTTATGCTAGAGCTGTTGCTTTTTATTCTTCTTGTTAGAATTTGGGAGCATGGGCAGATTAAGGGCCTTGCTTGAAGGGCCCAATGGAGTAGAGTAATTTCTGGCATTTGCGGGATTTGATCTGGCAATCTTCCGATTGCTAGCGCAGATCCCTGGCCTCAGAGCCACCACTCCACCCTTATTAGAGAACTGAGCAAATTTACATTTATTTGTTGTGGGGGGGAGGATGCCCCATCAGTTTTGTGAATAGAAAAATAAGTGTATCAGTAAACGGTGGCCTGCCTTGTCTCCCATTCCTCCCTTTCTCTGTTATGGATCCAGATTGTAGGATAAAAAATATTCAATGAAATTACACCTAATGCTTTACAGAATGCTTTTCTGTTAGTTGCAAGTCTAGACATGGAAGAAAATAATATTGTCCTGTATCACATATCGATCACAGGCTACCATGTTTCATCATCTTGTATCATATCATTGCAGTTTCTCTGATATTTGGCAAATATTGATTTGTTGCCTGAAGAATCAAAATTATATCGCTATAAAGCATTTACAGTCCTAATCCTTCAAGTGTTGAGTTTTATAAATGTTAAGTTAGAATTAAAACTATTGCCACGTATAGCAGAATAATTTATCACTGTGTATACACTTTGTGTATGTTGTGTATACATATACTATATAAATGGAATAATGCAAGACATTGCATTGAATTGTTGACCCTAATTTATCCCCATCCCAGCTTTTTTGGAATGTTTTGCAGGCCTGAAATGTAGGAATGGATGATATTAACAAATAAAACGTATCTCACCAGATAAAACGTGAAATATTTTAGGTTCATACTGTCTGCAATTAAATATAAGCCAAAGTAAATTTAAGAATCACTGCATGTGTTTTTTTGCATTTTCCATACCATCCCAACTTTTTCTGATTTGGGGTTGTAGTAAGCAAACATGATTTAATAAGACGTGACGCTACACTTTTTAAATTTCACTTTCAACGTTATAAGCTTTATGTCATTTACTACTTCCAATTATAGGTACTGAGATATAATAAACCAGTTACACCTGTGTTGAAAATGATTGCATCTCCATCACTTCTTCATTCATAGTAGTGAAAGACAGTAATAGTCATCTTTTCATGCTATTTATTTCAAAAAAGTGTCTTTGGTATTAGATAAATCCAGCTAATGCAGTCATATGTTGATTGTAGTTTGCTGTTTCAATGATTTTTTTAGTAGCTTCTCTGATTATCTTGGTAAAAAGGTCAGCCAAGTCTAAGTTAAGCAAATGAAAGATATACTGTACACACATTTTTATCATAGGACTTAGATGATTGAGTAGACATGGCAAGTGTATATGTATGATAAACAATGTGCAACATATGATTTGAATTATGTTATATCTGAAGTATTTTGATTTTTATTAATTGTATTTTCTTGGCAGGTTTCCTCATGTCCATAAGGTGCTGGTCGCAGCACTGCGGCTCTCCACCCCTGGAGTGGACAGTTGCTGCGATTTGGACCCCTTGATCCCTTCCCCCTCCCCCTCCCCTCCCCCCTTCCCCCTTTCCTGTGGTGCTGGAAGTCATGAGTATAGTAATCCCTCTGGGAGTCACTACACCAGATACGTCATACTCAGACATGGCTGCAGGATCAGAGTGAGTATGATTTGGTCATTCTAGTCTTTCAGCCTTTTGATTAATAAATTTGACTGTTGACTTTGATTGTTTCTTGGATTATTTTTAGTCCTGATTTTTGCGGTACTGTATAATTGTTTTACCACCTGTGAATAGAAAGCTGCATCTACTTTCTGTTTATTATTTAAATATGCAGTACTACTATCAGTGTTTTTGTACCGTATGTTATGCTTTCACCTTTCTTTAAATGGTTACGTGCACAAATTTTTGCAGTTCACACAGCCCCTAATTTTGCACTTATTTGTTTTTTTTTTTTTTTTTCACTTAATATTTTGCCTTTTTCGCCTTCATTTGCCTTTTAGTCAAACCTAGAAATTCTACAGCACAAAAAAGCCCATTTCTTTTTGACAGTTTGCTGTAGTTCTGTAGTCAGTCAGTGGGTCTTAAGATTGCTGCCATGGTAGCTCTTTGCCACAGGCCACATCTCATTGTAGTTGGGTCCACTACAGGGGACTCTAATAGCATCCATCCAGACTCCTTACCCCCTCACTTACCAATGTGGGCATTTCAGGTCTGCCTAGAAGAAACATGTATATCTGACATTGGTCATCTGCAGATGGTGAACATTTGACAGCTGAGTACCTCTGTTTACCTGAGTGTTCATGACATATGGCCACAGGTGAAACAAGACAGATTCATTGAACTTCTCCCAAAGGTGCTTGGGTATCTGACTCCTACCCTTGCTTTAGATGTTGTGTGGAGCAAGTAGTGTGACTCCCCACATTTTGTGGGGAGACTGAGTTATGGCTACCTGGGACATCCAGCATGCACACATGCTGATAAATACCAGCCTCCAGGCGTTTCGCCAGTAGATGGTTTATGTGCCTGTCCACTCACCTTAGACCAGTTGTTAGGAGCACATATCTAGGGCTCACAAGCTTCCTAGCCACACTAACTTCATAATTCTTATAGGGGTCTTTTCATTTTCTTTACTGGTTATATATTTGCTGCTATATATTTTCTATATTTTTGTTTAACTTTGTTGCTGTTCTAGTAATGACAATCTATAATTCAAAAGCTACAATTCTGTTATCTCCATGGTTAGTGTGTCTTGATGTCTTTTTACTTGGAAAATAAGGCGAGTGAGGTTGTTAAGATAATTAAGATCCCTCACATTTCACATTTCTGCTGTGAGCAAGCAGTTTAATTGAAACATGCTACCAAGCAGGTGGCGCTTCTCTGCTGAAATCCATGGGCTGGTGTGTGTGTGGCAACAGACAAGTCTCCTTAAGGATCCTGACTTCAGCCAGTTCATGGAGTTGCTGAAAATGAAGCAGGAGATTTTGTCTCTGACACCACATGAGTGGAGGTGGAGCTGGTGATGTAAATGTGCAGGCAGTGTAAAAGGCAGATGAGAACACATATAACTGTATGGAACATGGTTTAGGAGATTGGAGTGGTATCAGCTGTGCTGTAGGGAAATTTAGGAGGGAGACAATAATTTTGGCCACTGAATTAACAGTGCTTTTAAAAACCACCTCCTCCCACCGTTGTCTGAAGTGGTAATCTATTTCACCACCTCTAACTCCAAAATTGTTGCAGTATATCTACATGTTCTTCCACCTGGATCTACCTTATATTGAACTAAAGTACTGGAATTTATAGATACTACTGTAGTTATATACTTTATTAGAATTTGTTTGCATTAAATAGAAAGGCAATAGCACCTGTCTTCATGTGTTAGATTAATTTCCACTGTGCTGCAATGATCAGATGTTTTGGTTCATGTTAAAAAGAAGAAAAAAAATCACAGTTATGATTAATTAACCATGAGAATTTTACATTAAAAGATAATACTTAGTATATTTATGAAAGACAGAGAAGAGAATGTCTTACTGAAAGCAGTACTCAATAAAATTCTCTTTTAATAAAGGATAATGTAATACTTTTAAAATGTGCTAGCTATGGGCCAGTTTCCATATTGATGTGTGGTGTGAAGTTCCTGGCCAAAAACCTTGCAGACAGAATGAAGGAGTATGATGCAAGAGAACTGGGTTTGCTATAAGTAGTCCACTACCTTCAAATCTTATTTTTGAATGGGTGCATATTTTTGCAGCAGTAAGTCTCCCAGATGTCCTGTTATCTTTGGATGTAGAAAAAGCTTTTAACAGAGTCAAATGGTGCTATTTATTTGCTGCATTGTGGACATTTTGGTTTGAACTCAATATGGATTCAGCTTATTTACTCTTGTCAAGAAGCTTTAATTGGCGTAACATAAACTCTTTCAGTATTATGCTTTAGAGCATGAAATCGGATGGCATTACCATTTGTCAAGTTTTATTTGCCATAATTCTCCTCTTGCCATCTATTTTTGTAAATGAACAGACTGCCTGTGAATTTTAATGGAAGGACTAGAACAAAAAACATCTCTCTATAGCTGGGTTTTTTAAACTATAAGTTTGAATTGCAGGTTGCTGTTGGTGGGTCCCATGTTACTGTTGTATTTATTCCAAATAGTATTTGTGTATGGTTTGCAAAGTAGGTCGTGGGGGGGGTATCGGTGGTTTAATTAATCAAACAACATTGCTCTTTTGATCTTCCTTGAGCCAATCCCCCACTTTGATGATCTGAGGCGATTCTACTAGGGTGAATTGACCCAACCCATTTTAATGATTAGCTACAATTCTCCAAGGGGATGCTGTGGCAGTCGTTAAAGAATTTTGCTTCAGTCATCTTGAAGACAGTAAAAAAGGGCAACATTGAGTCATGACAAAAAAAAAGTTTTAAACTTTTCTCTGTTGAGATGACATAGTGCTTAATTTTACTGACCTTTTCTCATTACTTTCTTTTGTACTAAATGTAATTAAGGATATTTTAAAAAAGATTAATTTTAATAAGAGTATAATATTTCCTAAGAGTAGAGTTGCATTTCCACTTACTTTATCTATCTCACAATAGTTCACGTATTTACATAAGAACTATCCAAATTCATATCTAGATTTATTTTTTGTAGCTTGTTCTTAGTTGTAAAACTGGAGTTGATGGTCCTGATTATCTTGTATCAACATTGCTACAATGAACATCCTAGCATAACTTATCTTTCTGGTATATTCAAGTATATCCATTAACAAATACTGTTTCATTCTGGATGCAATTTTAACTTAATTAATTTGAAATACAGATAGGCTATAAATAAAGCATTCATTCTTCATGGAACTAGCATAGAGCTGGTATGACATTTAACTTATATTTGGGCTTCAGATATATTAATAAAGAGATTATGAAAAGCAAATATACATTGTGCACATTTAGGGACATTTAGGGATAAGTATTTGGGCATTGGACATTGATGCAATTTTTGTAACTTTCTTTCTGTATACTACCACAATAAATTTAAAAATAAGCAAGCAAGATATGATGAAAGTTTAGCTTTAATTTATAAGGTTTAACAAAGGTATTGCATTAAGCTCTCAGAAATTACAGCCATTTTTCACAGAGTCCCTCCATTTTCAGAGGCTAAAAAGTAATTGTACAAAGTAAATATATAGCATGTATTAATCTTCTTTCGGCTGCTTCTGTTAAGGGTCACCACAGCAGATCATCTTTTTCCACATCTCCCTGTCCTCTGCCTCTTGCTCAGTCATACCCACCATTTGCATATCCTCTCTCATCACATCTGTAAACCTCCTCTTAGGCCTTTCACTCTTTTCATCTTACTTGTCAGCTCCATCACCAGCATCTTTTCCCAATATACACAGCATCTCTCCTCTGCAAATGTCCAAACAAACAAAATCTTGCCTCTCTAGCTTTGTCTCCAAACTGTGCAACCTGAGTGACCCTTTAATGTACTTGTTCCTAATCATGTCCATCCTTGTCATAACCAATGCCAGTCTCCTGCCTTTTTTTCAGTGCCACCATCTCCAACCCATATAACTTAGCTGGTCTCACTGCTACCTTTTAGACCTTCCCTTTCATTCTTGCTGATACCCGTCTGTCACAAATCACTCCTGACACTCTCTCCAACCACTCCACCCTGCTTAAACTCTCTTCTTCAGCTCTCTTCCACAATTGTCATTACTCTGTACTGTTGATCCCAAGTATGTAAACTCATTCATCCTCACTATTCCTCTGACCTCTCCCTCATTCACACACATGTATTCTGTCTTGGTCCTACTGGCCCTCATTCCTTTCCTCTAAAGTACATTTCAACCTCTCTAGGGTATTCTCAACCTTCTCCCTGCTCTCGCTACAGATCACAACGTCATCAAAACATCATATTCCACAGGCACTCCTGTCTAATCTCCTCTGTCAGCCTGTCCATCACAATTGAAACAAAGAAAGGGCTCATAGCCAATCCCTGATGTAGTCCCACCTCAACCTTAAATGCATCTGTCAATCCTACCACAGACCTTCCCACTGTCTCACTTCCTATGTACATATCCTGTACCACTCTTACATACTTCTCTGCCACTCCTGACTTAGCTTCCATTACTATTTTCCATAACTTCACACAATTACTGATCAATTTTATCCCTCTGTAGTTACAACAATTCCATACATCACCCTTATTCTTAAAAATCTGTACCAGTACACTTCTTCTCCACTCCTCAGGAATCTTCTCACTTTCAAAGATTGCATTAAACAATCTTTTTAAAAACTCCGCTAACCATCTCTCCTAAACACCTCCATGTTTCCACATGTGTGTCATCTGGACCAACAGCCTTCTCATTCTGTATCCTCTTCATAGCTGTCCTTAATTTCCTCTTTGCTAATCCGTTGCACTTCCTGGATCACTATCTCCACATCATCCAGTCTTTTCTCTCTCTCTCTCTCTTATTCTCTTCATTGATCAGCCTATCAAAGTACTCTTTCCATCTGTTCAACACGCTCTTCTCACTTCTGAGTATGTTTCCACCATTATTCTTTATCACCGAAACCTGCTGCCCATCTTTCCCAGCTCCGTCCCTCTATCTAGCTAATTGATACAGGTCCTTTTTTCTCTCCTTAGTGTCCAGCCTCTCATACAACTCATCATACACCTTATCTTTAGCCTTTGCCACATCTCTCTTCACCTTATGCCTGATCTCTTTGTACTCCTGTCTGCTTTCTTCATCTCTCTTACTATCCCAGTTCTTCTTTGCCAATTTTATATGTATATTTTCCTGTACTTCCCTAATCCACCTGATTACTTTATCTTCCTTCCTCTGTCCAGATGTCCCACCAAGCACCCTTCTAGCTGTCTTCCTTACCATGTCAGCTGTAGTTGCCCAGCTATCTGGTAACTTAACTCTTAATTACCACTAAGTGTCTGTCTTACATCCTCCCTGATCTTCACCTTGCAGTCTTCTTTTTCAACTTCCACCATTTGATCCTTGTTTTTCCCTCACTCTTCTCCTCTTCTTGCTCTCCAGTGTCATCCTACACTTTCCTCTGGCACCATTTTGCAGTTTCCAATCTCCTTCAGACTAACCCTCCTTCATAGGATATAATCTGCCTATGTGCATCTTCCTCCACTCTTGTATACCACCCTGTGTTCCTCCCTCTTCTTAAAATATGTATTCACCACAGCCATGTCCATCTTTTTTTTTTTTTTTTGCAAAATGCACGGCCATCTGACCTTCTGCATTTCTCTCCTTGACACCATATCTACCCATCACCTCCTCATCCCCTCTGTTCCCTTCATCAACATGTCCATTGAAATCCAATCACCACTCTTTCTCTCTTGGGTACACTCTCCACCACTTCATCCAACTCAATCCAGAAATATTATTTCTCATCATTTGCACACCCAGCTTGCGGGGCATATGCACTAATAACATTCATCATCATATCTTCAATTTTCAGCTTCATAATCATCACTGTGTCTGGCCCTCTTTTCACCTCCAAAACAATCTTGACATACTGTTGTTTTAGGATAATCCCTGGCCCATTTCTCCTCCCATCCATACCATGGTAGAACAATTTGAACCCACTTCCGATACACCTGACCTTACTCCACTTCCATGTGGTCTCTTGTACGGACATCATCTTGTACTCCATCGTATCAACTAATTCTGCCCCTTTACCAGTCATACTGCCAGCCTTCAAAGTTCCTACACTCACTTCCACTCCCCTAACCTTCCTCATCTCCCTCTTCTTCTCCTTCAGCCAGCAGTAGTCCAATTTCCTCCAGCACCCTGTTGGCTAACAGTACTGGTGGTGGCCATAGGTAGGCCAGGTTTCCACTAATCTGGTAAGGAAATCAGTATGTATTGTTTTAATATTTGTATGAAAATCCTTTGCATCCAATAACTGCCTGAAGTCTGGAAACCATTGACAACACCTTATGCCGAGTTTACTTCCTTGAGATGCTTTGCCAGGTCTTTACTGCTACCGCCTTCAGTTGTTGCTTGTTTGTTAGTCTTTCTGCCTTCAGTTTTGTCTTCAGTAATTGAAAAGCATGTTCTGTTGGGTTGAGATCAGGTGACTGACTTGGCCATTATTTCTTTACCTTAAGAGAGTCTTTGGTTGCTTTAACACTATGTTTTGGGTTATTATCTATTTGCAATATAAAGCACCTTCCAATCAGTTTTGCAGCATTTGGCTGAATCTGAGCAAAGAGTATAACCGTATACACTTCAGTATTCATCATGCTACCAGTGACGTAGTTTCATTTGCAGCCAGATGCCTATGCCATAACACTGCTTCCAGCATTTTTGCTTCGAATCATGAACTGTCACTTTTTTTCTCCATACTTTTCTCTTCACATCATTCTGGTAGAAGGTGATCTTGGTTTCATCTGTCCAGAAAACCTTATTCCAGAACTGGGAAAGCTTTTAATATGTTTTCTGGCAAAGTCCAATTTGTCCTTCCTGTTCTTCAGTGTTACCAGTGGTTTGCATATAGAGGTAAACCCTTTGTATTTAGATTCAAGAAGGTATCTCTTGATTGTAGACACAGACCGTGATATGCGTACCTCCTCAAGAGCGTTCCTGAACTGGCTAGATGTTGTGAAAGGGGGTTTTCTTCACCATAGAAAGAATTTTGCGATCATCCACTTTAGTTGGTTGCTGAGCTTGCTGGTTAATTAAAACCAAATTGTTGATTTGGGCACTCCTAAAGCTTTAGCCATCTCTCCAATAGGTTTATTTTGTTTTTGTTAGCGTAATGATGGCTTCACTTGCATCAACACCTCTTTGGAGCTCATATTGAGTTCCAGTAAAAAGCTACCAAATACAAATTCAGTGCTTTGAATCAACTCCAGACCTTTTATGCACTCGATTTGTCATGGAATAACAAGGGCAACACGTGGCCATGAAACTGTTTTTCATTCATTATGTCCAATTACTTTTGAGCATCTGAAAATGGAGGAACTCTGTGAAAAATGGCTGTAATTTCTGAAAGCTTAATGCAATACCTTTGTTAAACCCCATAAATTAAAGCTGAAGGTCTGTGCTTACATTACATCTTGATTGCTTAATTTCAAATCCATTGTAGTGGTATAAAGAAAGAAAATTACAAAGATTGCATCAATATTATACTTATAGACTTAACTGTACCTAGGTCCAGATCTTATTGCTAAAAACAAAAAAAGCCATTACTTAATCAAGCTTTGTGAATGTGTCCTGCTGAGGGCTTATTAAAACAAAATCTTTTCTTATTTGTGAGACGATGTCAGTGATGGAATAATTCCTAAAACTGTTTATAGCACAGTTTGGGAATTACCAAATGGAACATTATTAATTAATGAACAGTTTACTGTGATAATTTACTCGCTGTTCTTTTATCTTACTTCTTTGGGAGCATCCAGACCCACTTATTGTTGCATAATGTGGGAAAGGACATTTTATTTTAAATTAGAAAAAATTGAATTCACTTTGCGCAATAGTACAAACTTTCATTAGAATCTAAACAGTATTTACTAATGTTGTCCTCAATAACTTTCAGTGCTGAACCCTTTCATCCCTTTTGGACAACTCTGTTTTTTTTTTGTTTTTTTTTTGTTATTTTTTTTCCCCTCTTTCTCCAGTGATTCAAATTAAGTCTGCTATTTGCTTTCTGGATGGATAAGATCGTTTCTAAATAAAATTTAGTGTTTGCATACTTTAGTCATATTTAATGTACAGTCCCTGACAAAAGTCTTGTCGCTTGTGTACAAATTGACCTGAAGTGCCGCTAAAATATATTTCTAATCAAGATTTTGTTACAAGAAATGGGTCATTTTAATCCCATCAGCTTTTGTAATAATGTTTCAGTGCAAAACGAAACTGACAAAAAGTATTCTAATATTCACAGCTTGGTAAAGCCCATTGAGTCAATTTTTGGCAAGACATAAGTGTTGTCGCCTTGTCATATGAGCTTCACCTGTGACTAATAATGGATCAATTAGGTCTCAGGTGTGTATAAAAAGAACCCCAGTACACTAGACCTTCACATCAACTGCAACTAGACCTCTGCAAACATGCCTAAGATTCACCCTGAGACTAAAGTGTTGATTATCAAGAGGCTGAAGACCAAATCCACTGCTGATGTGGCAAACACCTTCAATGTGTCTCAGCGTCAAGTTCAGAGGATAAAAAAAAGATTTGAAGAGACTGGAGACGTTTTTGACAAGCCCAGGTCAGGAAGACCCCGCAAGACAACTGCTCGAGAGGACCGTTTGTTGGCTCGAAAATCCAAGGCCAGCCCATTTTCCACTGCAGCAGAGCTCCACGAGATCTGGTCTCTGAAGTCCCTGTGTCAACCAGAACAGTTTGTCGGATTCTGTCTCGAAATGGCCTCCATGGTCGAATCAGTGCCCATAAGCCAGCACTAAACAAAGGTGGATTTTTCAGATGAATCTTCTGTTGAATGACACAACAGTCACCACAAATATTGCAGGAGACCTACTGGAACCCGCATGGAGCAGAGATTTACCCAGAAAACAGTGAAGTTTGGTGGAGACAAAATCATGGTCTGGGGTTACATCCAGTATGGGGGTATGCGAGGGATCTGCAGGGTGGAAAGCAACATCAATAGTCTAAAATACCAAGAAATCTTAGCTACCTCTTATATTCCCAACCATAAAAAAGGCCAAATTCTGCAGCAGGATGGTGCTCCATCGCATACTTCCATCTCCACATCAAAGTTCCTTAAAGCGAAGAAGATCAAGATGCTCCAGGATTGGCCAGCCCAGTCACCAGACATGAACATCATTGAGCATATGTGGGGTAGGATGAAAGAGGAAGCATGGAAGACGAAACCAAAGAATATTGATGAACTCTGGGAGGCATGCAAGACTGTTTTCTTTGCTATTCCTGATGACTTCATCAATAAATTGTATGAATCCTTGCCAAACCGCATGGATGCTGTCCTTCAAGCTCATGGAAGTCATACAAGATATTAAATTTGGATCTCACAGCACCACTACTTAATTTGCTGACATATTTTTGGATTTGCAGTAAAGTTGTTCATTTTCTGTATAGGCGACAAAACGTTTGTCTTGCCCAAATTTTACCTTTCTGTCTTGATTAAATGATAAATCTTTTTTCAGTGAAACTAATTTATTTCAGTGCATTAAACATCATTTGGGAGGGCTTTAACTTTTCATATGAGCAATTTCTAACACCAGTTGATTAATTAAAAGTCAGGTTTATAGCAGGAGTTTCTACAAAACAGAGAAGCGACAAGACTTTTGTCAGGGACTGTACTCATTGCAAGTTTTTAAAGTTTTTTTTTTACTCTGTTAATGTGTGTGTTTTTAAAAATCAAATATTTATATTTTGAAAATGTAATGGTACTGATTTGAATACGTTTTAATTGTGTTAGGATTCTACATATACTTGGCAGATTAAAACATTTAATTAGGTTGTCTACAGACTTCATCAAATTTAACATTAAAGTAATTAATTGCAACTAATTTTTAAATGGTCTTGTTTATTATACTACAAACTTGGAGGGTTCAAAAAAACAATATAGTGTATTACTGGTCAACTTTTCAGGTTGACCATTTTTGCCATCTAGTGGAATATTTTAGTGCTACATGTTATGCAATAGTTTGAACTAATTTATCAGGATTGCAAACGGCCTCAAATAAAAATGAGTGGCATTTGCATCGTTTTTAATTTCCTGTAATATTTAGGCTTAAAGCTTTTAGTACACTAATTTATGATTACATTCATGGTTTTATTTGCAGCCCGGAGTCAGTAGAAGCAAGCCCTGCTGTCAATGAGAAGAATAACTATTCCAGTCACAATTGTGGAAATGCTCAGAATCATGGTTATCGAGGACTCCCTTATGCAGTAAGTAAATATATGTATTTTTAAATTCATCCTTAGATTACTTTAAAAAGGTAAAACAGATCTTCCTGCAATAATAATCTTTAATGAATATAATTCATTAAGCATTTGATTGTATAGAATAGGATTTTTAAATGCAGTAACATTAAAACAAGGAGGAAAATGTTTTTTTTTATTTTAATGCACTAAATTCTATTTGAAGACCAGTAAAGAACAGGGGCAAATGTAAGCAGAATTATTCCTTATCAGTTAAATTAAAAAGTAATAAAAAGCTCATTGCAGCCTTGTAATTATTATGTCTCTGTTTTGAGGATCACAATTATGGTGCTCCCCCACCTCCCACACCACCTGCATCCCCTCCCACACAGACCATTATCCCAAGGGTTGAACTGAACGGATTGCGCTCCCGCTACAAGGACAACTCTGCAGACAGTGAAAGCTCCTCAGAAGAGAATGCCTCTAGTTGGTGTCACTGCAGCCTGACGCAGGATGGCTTTGTCATTAAATGTGAAAACTGTCGGTACGAGTTACTTACATTTTTTATGTTAAACTATTCTAGCTTTGAGATCATGCTTTTCTTCTTGACACTAAATTCATATAAAACTTCCTTTTCATTTTAAATAAATACAATATTTTAAGGACTTAAAAATGTTAACTTGGGCTTCTTTTACACAATTTAGATGAAAACACCAATCTTGAAGAAAGCATGCTTGTGGTGTTATGCTTATTTTTATTTGGTTACACATGTTCAGTTATATACATAAACATGCAACTGCAGTCAAGGCTTATTGCTTTGTATTTTTCACTCTCCCAGAGGCCTGGATAGACGGAAAGGTGTTTCAGTCCAATGTAGAAAACAAGAAAATGTGTCAGGTAAAAAGAACCAAGAATTTAAATTTTTAGGTTTAGGGATTGTCTTTTTAGGCATTATTGGTGTAGCAACTGCACCACCTACTGGAAATGCACTTTATTTTATTGCTGTTTGAACTTTATTATATTTTTCTCATTAGTTTTAAATGTTTTTGATCAATTAGTCCTCTTGAATGTTTTATTTTTCCTGCTTTTTGAGAAATTAATTAAAGAATAATAAGCTGTTTTATCATTATTTTATTTTTTATCCGCTATTACTCTTAAAAAGATGACACTGTGTTGGCAATCCGGATACATTCTTACGTGCGTTTTGTTTGAGAATGTGTTTAAAGAATGTTTACAATGTGAAATTAATTTGGTAAACTTTATTTTTCTTTGGGTTGTTGACATAAACTTTTGAGCAATACACTTTAATTATCAGTTAAGGCAGTGTGCTACATATAAAGTATATTTCATTAGATAATTTAAAAATTATTTGTCTGACTGTAGGGGGAGAGAGCAGTGCAACAGAAAGTGGGGATGAAGAAGTCTCTCCGGCAACAGTGTCCTATACAGCCACTCAGCATACTCCAACCAGCATTACCCTCACTGTTAATCGCATCAAAAGAAACAAGCCCAAAAAAAGAAAAAAGAGCACAGAAAAGGCTAGAGGTGCCCCTAAGACCAAAAAAATCAAGGTGATTTCTGCACAGTTGTATTAGTTACAGTATTTGTTGTACTCCCAATCTTTAAATATACTTGCCCTTAAGGAAGCATTGTTGTTATGATGCAGTATCTTATCTTAGTCATGGTTAGTGGATGATGTGTTAGGCTTAAAAGAATTAGTTATAGTTGTTAATTTGATCATGTTCTTAAGCTTTAACAATACATGTTAAGCTATTCCTAATGCTTAAAAGACCTGTTAACCGTATAATTTGCTGCAATCTATGAAGTAATTAATTTGGAGCTTTCTACTACAGAAATGTATTTTTGCATCACAAATCAGTGGAAAGAAGGATAATTATATAGAAGCATTTCAGTGAAATAACCATTTATCTCTTTACAGGCTTTCCGTGAAGGTTCTAGGAAGTCTTTGAGAATGAAGGTAGGTAAAACGATTTCATTTAAAAAATTTTGGAACTTATTTGATAATCTTTAAGTTTTTGTTCTATGTAGGATAAAAGGTAGAAAATTAGTTCTACAGGGTAGAGCATACTGTTTGAGGACCATGATTTTGGCATACAGCATTTTTTGTGTTGTACTGTTTATGTATTGGATGTTTGTTTATTGTAAGAAAATAGTTGTATAGTTTAAAGCAGTACAGAAATATAAAGAAAAAGCATATCCCATCTATTCTTATTTCTTCTCAACCTGCTTACTTCATTGTAAGGTTGCTAAGAACCAGGGATCTTCCCTGTGGAATGTGGGCATACTTGCACACATCAAATGCACAGTAACCTAACATGTAAGGATTTGGGATGTGAAATTAACTGGTTTACCTAGAGTAAAATATTAAAATCAGTAAAAATGCCCAACAGGCATACTCCAAGTTCAAAATCCCGAAGCCAGGATCCAATATTCAGCAACAGTAATCATTATACCCACTGAGCTGCACTTTGAAGTTAATTCTTGTTTTTAAATGTACATATTATTTGATTTCATCATCTCAGTTCATTTATATTTAAAGGTCTTATGAGAGTGAGATGAAAAGGTGTAATTTGTATATTTTACCATATGCTAGCAGCTACCTTAAGAATGTATACTTTCTACTTTTAGATAAGACAAATTAATTTATGTAGCACTTTTTTAAACATCTAAAGGTTGACGGAAGTGCTTTACAATAATAAAATCGACAACATATAAGAAAAAGGAGTAAAAAAAACATTTACCAATATTTAGCCCAATATTGTATTGCTTATAACTGTTAACTCTTTTTCTTATTATAGTTAAACATTGTTAGTGCTTTCCTATTATAGCTACAACCTTTAAATGCTAACATGTTGGTCGATTTCTAAATTCCATACAGTATCTAAAATGTCAGTTCTTAGTGTTTTGGTGTTGAGAGTTAGTGTAAGTGATTTTGCTTTTAAAATATTAGCTTATTTAAAATATCAAAATTTTATCTCTTAGAATTCAACAACTGAGGCAAGTATTTTGGATGAGAATACAGAAGAAGGCTGGGAAAACCGAATAAGATTCTGGACAGATCAATATGAAGAAGCTTTTTCTAACCAGTATAGTGCTGATATCCAAAATTTGCTACAGCTGCATCGTATTGCCAACAAAGATTCTGTGGGAAAGGCAGCATTTATGGATACCATCAATAAAACTGAGCTTGCTTGTAACAACACTGTCATTGGCTCACAGATGCAGGTTAGAAGAATTAATTTTTTATGATTAATAGGGTATTTGAATAAATAATATAGAAAATTGATTTAAATTAAAATTCTGTTTGCTTTTTACTTTGCAGCTCCAACTTGGAAGGGTGACAAGGGTGCAGAAACACAGGAAAATTCTCAGAGCAGCAAGGGATTTGGTAGTTGACACCCTGATTATTGAGTATAGAGGAAAGGTGATGTTGAGGCAGCAGTTTGAAGTCAATGGGCACTTTTTTAAAAAGTAAGATATTAATATTTCGCAAAGCAGTGCCTAGTAACATAAAGAATTAGAGTTAATTAAAAATATACCCTACTTAAACTGTTGGTGTACTCATTGATAATTTGTATTAGTTCATTGATGGGCTTAGCTTCTTGTCAGCAGAAAATTTGGCCTAGTGGCTAAGGTTAAAGTGTAAACAGTAAGATCACTGGTTCAATTACTTTCATTGATCCTTGATAACCAGTGCTCCAACTGTTTCAATATCTACATGTAAGCAATTGTACATTTGTCTATATAAAATGTGTTTACTTTCATAATCCACAGATATGTATAATGTGTTGCTCTTCAGATCTGGATTATCCCAAGATTGCACTGCTAGAAGCAGTTAAAATGTGATTGTATAATTATGGGTTTTTCTAGGAATATATAGCTTTGATTCTGTTTTTCTATTTTAGTTGATGCAGATAAATGCATACCTCGGCGACCCTGAAACCTATAGTTACAAGGGTCCCCCAAAATTGAACTTGGAGACCACTATTCTAAAATACAATGAATTGTAAAGTAACTGTTTTCTTAGCTTGAAGAAGATGCACATTAAAATATTGAGCTACTTTTTATAGTAACCATGCTTTCTTGGGTAACAAAAGGTATTATTATTGTGTGTTAGTGATGTTGTATTTGATTGTTTGACAGACCCTACCCATTTGTGTTGTTTTATTCAAAATTCAATGAAGTGGATATGTGTGTGGATGCAAGAACATTTGGAAATGATGCTAGATTCATCAGGCGGTCCTGTACACCAAATGCAGAGGTTGGTGCCTAAGTAAAATTTTATTTTCATTGTACTTTAAAGTCCACATTTATTCATGGGATACATTTCCACAAATATGTCTCTTATGCCAATATTGCACTTCTCCCATATCCTAAGATTTGTTTCCAATTAATAATCTACTATTTAGAGTGTATTCAGTAACTTTCTTGCTTTAGACAGTTTTACAGTTGGCCCTCTACCTCCCCATCCTCCACCCTCAAAAAAGAAAAAGCTGACAGATATTTGTTGTTTCAGGTATTGCTGGTGATGGTTCATTCCATCATTTTAAGCACTTACCATTGTTTACTTCCTTATCATAGACCGTTGTTGAAGTGACATAGTGGTGTCAGGCATATTTCCCAGTATAAGAAGAAATTGCATGAGTACAGTCTAGTATACTTTAGCATAATGGTGATGAGGCTTTTCGATGCTTTAGAAACTGAACATTCCAGTCACTTTTTTTCTGTATATATGGTATTGGATGTTCTCATTTTAAAGAAATGTCTGCCACATAGAAGGAAATACATTTTGAGAATAGGTAAATTGTGCTTCTTTTTAGCATGAAAACATCTACCCACACTACAAATTTCAGTGTGAACTTTTTTGTTTAAATCATTGCAATATATTAATTTTAAACATCGTCGTGTGAAAATTTTGCATTTTATATTTTTAGGTTCGGCACATGATTGCAGATGGAATGATCCATTTGTGTATCTATGCCATAGCTCACATTACCAAGGATTCTGAAGTGACCATTGGTTTTGATTATGAATATAGCAATTGGTAAGTCATTCCAAATGTAAAATAAAGTACAGATTTAAAAAAAATCATATTTGGTAATTATTTCTTTTAATTTATGATAACATTTAAGAAGAAGAAGTTCTAACTTGCACAGTTCTGGAAATGTGACTGTAGTATTCTACTTTGATAGGATTAAGTTGTGAAACTTCAGTATTTTTTTAAAGTAACCTTAATTTGTGTGGTTAATGAATCAAGTATGTGTACAGTCAGAAGATTTGTCATGTTTAGTATTTATTTATCCATCTATATTTTTATTTAAGCAATTACAAAGTTGATTGTGCCTGCCATAAAGGGAACCAGAACTGTCCAGTGCAGAAGCATAACCAGAGTCCCTTTGACCTGTTGCCACCCCCTTCTGCTCCTCCTCAAATTGGGGCAGAGACTAGGCGTCGAAAAGCCAAGCGGAAGGAACAAGAGTTGGTGAACCAGGGCAACATATCAGATGAAAATCCTAACCTGCAGGCTGAAAGGCTGAACGATTCTAAGGATTTCCAGGGATCTGCAATCAGCGATTCTGAGGTATAATCTGTAGTTGGTTTTACTTTGCCTTATGTTTTTTCCTTTTCATTATTAAATGTAGGTAAACATTTGTTGCCGTGAATTATAATCCACTCTAATGAAAGAATAATGGCTAAACAGGTGGCAACTTATTAAATGAGTGGTAATAATATTATCACACATATACAGTATATGCCATAGTATATGTGTATATACATATATATATATGTGTGTGTGTGTGTGTGTATTTATATGTATATAAGTACTATTTATTGATATACTCCTTGATTTTGTATTCGAAATATTCATTATTTGTTCACACTTGTTTTACTTGATTGTCTTTTTTTTTTTTTTTAAACCCATCCCCAGGAGGTTTCAAATTATGAATTAAAACTTGAAGGAAATGAAGGTGCTGAAATTAATGACACTGGATCCCTGGCACAGAATAAACAGGTGCTTTTTTGCAATGCTGTCTTTTGCTGCTTAAGAAATTATAGAGTGGATAAAGGAAGTGCGAATGTTTTTACTATTTGTGTTGTTTATATAATTGTAATAAATGTTTTAGTCAGTACAACAAAGCTTAGTTAAATTCATAGTATGTAAATGACAAGACTTAGAACAAAGACAAAAATATGAAAAACTTGACTGTTTAGTGATGTTTATTGCATTTTCTCTGGAGGTAAACAAAATATGATAATGTAACTTTTAAGTTGGCTAATGATCATGGAATACTGTTGTCCACTGTGCAAATGTACCATTTAGCCAATTTTTGCATTAACATTTTTAGTTCAAAGTCCAACTTGCATACATAATCACATTGATAGATGATTGACCAAATTTTGGATAAGACAAAACTCGTGATCTAAGTAACTAAATGTGGTATGATTGTTACTGAAACAAGTACCGTACCAATTCCAGCATCTGAAACTGCTACCCTTCTGGATTTTTCACATAGTATAGTCCAAGGATCACCAACTCCAGTCCTGGAGGGCTACTGTGGCTGCAGGTTTTCATTCTCACCCTCTTCCTTATTAGTGACCAGTTTTTGCTGTTAATTAACTTATTTTCTCTTTGTTTTAATTGACTTTTTTTTTTTAGGTTTCAGTCCTCCGAATTGCTTATTTTTGTCCATAAATGTCACCTAAACAAGATGAGATGTGAATTTAGCCAACAGATGACCAACTAATTTGGGATCTCCAGCTAATTTCATTCCAACCAGTTTCTTAATAAGAAGCCAATTCTTGTTAATTAAACCGATTTATTAACATTACTTTTTTCTAAAAGTATCCTCAAATGTTTTGCAGACCTCAGCAGATCAACATTACTGAGACCTTCACCTTTCTTCATTTTCAGCTATTGCATGATGGACATAGGTTAGCTGGTCATGTGTTGGCTTGTTTTGTATCTCATTACTGTTTGTCTACTAATTAAGAAAAAAAAAATAATTAAGGGGTCTGAGTCTTAAATAGTATGCCAATTAAAATTTAAGGCAGAAGAAGTTAATTAGCTGGTCAAACTGGTCACTAATCAAGAAAAGAGTTAGAATGAAAACCTGCAGCTACCGTAGCCCTCCAGTACTGGAGTTGGAGACCCCTGCATAGTCTCTAAAATTTACAGAGTGATACCCAAAACAAATCTCCCAGTCAGCAGAAAATGTCTGAGTGAAAGCACCTTGATAATGAGATGTCACAGGAAAATGGCCAGACTTGTTCAGACCAACAGAAAGGTCATCGATATTCAATCAGCAGTTTATTATAAAAGTGGTGTGCAAGAGGGCATCTCTAAACACCCTGCATTCCTAACTTTGAAGAAGAAGGGCATCAGCAGTGGCACAAGACCCACATAGGTTTCCATTTCTGTCAACTAGGTACAAGAATATAAAGGCCACATTGTGCATGATTGCCAAAGGTGTATGACTGGAAATTGGAAAAATGTCATCTGGCCTAACAAATCTTATAGTTTGCCACAATATACAGACAAGAAAATTGTAAATCTTCGACCATCTTGCATTGTGTCTTTGGTGCAAGCTGTTGGTGTGAAAGTTGTATGTAATTTCATGATGTAATAATGTACATATTCACGTACAGTGTGTTAGATGTAAAACTTAATGTTCATATAAGAACAACAACAACAGTGAATCTGCACTAACTTCTGCACCACAGTGCCAACCATCCTTAAAGGAAATTTATGCCCAAAATGATAGTTTTTATCTGTTATTTACCAAGTGTAGTTTGTAGTGTTGGTCTAAGTAAAAAAATAATCTCATGATATTTCAGTTTCATGGAAAAGCATCCAAGGAAAAAGCAAAGTCATTCTCAGGTAACTTGTTACATAATTCCCCCATGTCAGTTATTCTTCTGTTCATGTTAAATATATTTTTTTCGCCATGTAAAAGAAAGGCACATTCTTACAATGCTGTGCGTTTGAATTGAACATCCACCTCACCTCCTCATTCATTGGTTAAGAAATCCAATGTTCAGTTGTTTTCTTTTCCATGGACATTTTTCACATCATTTGCCATTGAGAAGAGTTGGTCACCATTTGGTCCCATTCAAGCTGAATCCTCGCTTTGTCTTTTCTCCTTGACAACATGAGATTAAAATTTTTTCTCACAACCAATAAAAATTACATGGGTAAAACAACATAAACATATACTTTTTTGGGCGGAGTATTATTTTAATAAAGTACTATATCACACAACTGATGTTGTTATGGCAATAAAATATATTATACCAAACTACTTAGAGTTCCATTATGCAAAGTAAGGTTCTTGGCATTATGGGTATATTCATTTGGGACACGTTGGCTATTATTAACACAGACGTGGAAGGCTTAGTATTGCACATCATGTGAAAAGAATTCCCTTCTAAACCTTTGAAATTACATGTATGTTATCTGTCAAGGTCAAACATGGATACCACTGTCAGGGGGAAGGCTAATTCGATCTAGGTAGGACATTGCCAGCATCTGTGTTACTGGTTTGTAGCATGTTCAATATTGTTATTATTGTACAAATTATTAAACTATTAAACTGTACAATTGAAGATATTTTAAATATATATTTAATTATTAAAAATACCCTTTGAAAATATGAATTTCCAAGCTGAAATATATTTTACTTGACAATGATAGAATTTGTCAATACTTAAAACGTGGGTCATGCCAGAAATCATTGTTTTCTTAAATCACCATGAAATTGTTTCAATAGTATAGCTGCTATCTAATATGGAAATTTCAGACTTTCCCTACATGGGTACATATTATCAATGTTATCATAATGATATTATTGGAAATTCCTAAATGCATTGGGAACATATATATATATAAAGAGATTTGATATTGAACTGGTGATTGACGGCCTTTTTCCCCTGAAATCATCATCCGATATCTTTTACTATGTACTTTCAGAAAATTAATTGAAGCTTATTTTTAGTGTATGGAAGGAATAGCAGTATAGGTTAGATTGTTTGTTTTTAAAATAGCCAAACTTCACTTATTTAATAATGTATAAAAATTAATTAGATTATTTAATTTGCTGTCACACATTTTTAAATCAGTGACAAAATATCCTGTTTTTTCAGTATTGCCTCAGCTGTACAAACCCTGTAGGCTTCTAAGTATGTGCAAAACACTTTAATAAATTGGTATATTTAGCATTTGATTTCTAGAATGAAAGTCAAACAACGTAAAACAACTTGTTTTCATTGTATAGTCACGAGAAGATCGAAAGGCTGAAGCCATTATGCATATGTTTGAGAATCTGGCAAAAAGGAAGAGGAGAAATTATCAGAGCCAGGACAAGAGTTACAGTATATCGGGAACAGCAACTAGTCCAGCTACACAGTTTGCAGAGGATCCTAAACTGGAGAACCTTGAGAGTGAGGATCCTAACCATTTAATAGGAAGTGAGCAAGCTACTCAGAGCACAGGGTCTGGTGTAAGCACTCGCCGTTCCACGCAGAGCATGGTTAGTAAAAGTCATAAGGTCATTTTGTTTGTTTCTTTTTTTCCTCTTCATTACACACAATGCTTGGCATTACAGAGTTTTTAAATATTTGTATTTTCTATATTAGGAACTGCCCATTGTTGAAAAGACCCCTGCAAAGCCCACTGCAACAAAATCATCCAAGCCACGGCCAAAGAGCCGAATATCTCGGCATCGATCTAGTTGCTCTCAAAGAGCTCGGCGGCAGAAACAAGCCTTTGCTCAGCAAGCATCTGATTATGCCCAGGGTGTGGCAGAAGAAGGGACCCAAGGGCCATGTGGATTAGAGTCTGGCAATACTGAGGTGGGATTATCTGTTGGACAGCCAGCTGATGCAGAAGGAGCTGCTGGGCCAGCCCATGGAAACCTTAGCAATCGAGTTAATCTCAAATACCCCAAGACTAAAAAGGCATGTTATGCAAAAGTTGATGTGTTTTTTTTTTTTTTTTTAATGTTTGAAATGCTCATTAATTATATTATTATATTTGCCTTTCTCTCCATTTTCAGTATCTTGTTACAGAGTGGTTAAATGATAAAATAGTTGATAAACCAGAATGCCCTATTGATCGACCACTGAGAATCACCACAGACCCAACAGTGCTGGCCACTACCTTGAACATGCTGCCTGGTCTCAGCCATTCTCCACTTATCTGCACCACTCCAAAACACTACATTCGCTTTGGATCTCCTTTTACTCCTGAAAGGCGCAGGCGCATTGTCAGTTTTGATGGCTCCTATGGCTCATTTAAAAAGGTGAGAAAACTGTGTAATTAATATCTGAACTGCATAGATGTTTATTTGAATGGTGATAATGTTTTCAACTCGGCATAAATATATCTTAAGATGATACCAAATGATATGCTCTGATGGTGTAATTTCAATCAGTTAACACCTAAAGAGTCAATTTGTAACTACTGGGAAGGAACTTTAATTGGATAAGGCATAGCTTGCCTTTACTCTCTTTTAATAGAAGTTAAAAACATTCTGCTAAAAATGTCACCTTGTCATTTAGATTAGCAGATGTGCATGTTGTATATTGACATGTGGCATCTCATTGGAATGTTGTAGTTTTAGAAGCAGGGCATACATTTTATTAAATTATAGCCATAGGAGAAAAGACTATTTGTGTTTGAATTTGAAAATGTATTTCTCTGTTGCTTTTGTATTATTGCATTGATTTACTGTAATGTATAATGCATGTAAGTTCTGAATTAGTTAATTTATGTTTTGGTAGCTGGGTTTCATTAATTTCCAAATACATAATACGCAGGGCAGAAAACATTTATTTTGTGAGTTTGTCCTTTTGTTTCAAAGCGCTGGATTAAACAAGCAATGGAGGAAGATGTTCTTGCAGTTAAAGGAGAAAAAAGAGCACTGCTTGAATCTCAGCACCAAAGCAGCAGTGGAGGCAACACTTCAAATCCCAGCCCTTGTAACAGTGGTGAGCTATGTTTTTCTTTTAACCTTGCTCCAGTTTTAGACTAACACTGAGCATTTAGGTTAGATAGTTTGCTGCTAGATAGTAAATTGAAAAGAATAAAAAAATATATTTTATTTTTGCAGTCCTTGTGAATTCATACTTTACTATTTGCGCAGATAAGGTAAATGATGAATATAAGTTTCCTCATTTAAAATGAGTGTAGGTGTATCTGTTAGTATGCCCTTTCATTAATAGGGGCTCCTTCAGGTTTAATTCCAGCCATTCGGCCAGTATTGCTAGTCAGGCTCCCAGCAGCCTTCAGCTGAGTGCAACCTTCAACTTAATCCAATGCCGTTTTTATTCATCTGAGCTGCTTTTTTCTTTTTCAGAGTCATCAGCACCATTGAAGAAAAGAAAATTTAAGTATTTTTCAGAACAGAGCACTTCAGAGTTGTTACGGCCACTTTCTCCTATCACCCCACCACCCATCTCTACTGATACTGTAAACCCTCTGTTGGCAGCTTCATGTACCCTCGTTCTAGGAGAGGAGGAGAAACGTAATGGATATAACCTCATATATTCTCCCCTCAATTCACTTACCACTAGCCGGTGCAACACCCCTTTACAGTTTGAGGTAAATGTATATTGAGTCTAGTTGCACGGCAATACTTTGTGTGTTCACATTGTATTTTTGTGTTTTATTTATTACAAAACATCACACACTTCTCCGGTAACTTCATGCAAAAATATGTATCTTTCTATGAAAATGGAAAATGCACATTTAGAGGTACCCCTCAAGATAAAATATTTAAAGATTATTTTTTTAAATTCACCCTTTAGTGGGCCAATGCATTTCATCTTTATTATTTCAGTATCATACTCTTCACTTGAGGGAGTTACTTTTAGTAAAGACAGTCACTAATGAGGAAGAAAAAAATACATGTGATTGATTTTATTTCATTTATTCTATTTAGTAAAACTATGTTAATTATATCAATGTGTGCAGTAGCAAATTTATAAATATATTAAAGGCAAGCTAGTGTTTAATTCAAAACTGTGAGATTTGAGATTTGTGGTCCTTGCTAGTTATAAATAGAATGTATTTCATAATTTTTGCTGTAAAATTGTGTGTCTGTTTTGCAACAAAAGTGACATCTGGTTTGCTGTGCTCAGAAAACAAAAAAATATTTAACTTGGTGATGAAGAAATTAAAATGAATGGTTTTGTCTTCTGAACATTAAATATTATATATACTCTATGATACCATGCTAGTAACAGTAGGTAGAAATAGATTTTTTTATTGTTTGTCATAAAGCAGACTAAAAGAATTACTAGTTAGAAATCTGACCTTAAAATGTTAAACTAATATCCATGAAATAAGTTCTTTAAAAGAAGGGAATGGTATTTTGGATTTTGGGATTGAAGAGGCAGCCTGCGTAAACCCCTAATTCCTGTTAAACAGGTATAAAGGTACAATGCAGTGTTTCCTGCTAAATAATTCAGAGAATTTACATTTTATAGAAAGAATCCCTGACCATTTTTTACGAAAATGGTGCATGCAACAGTGGCAAGTTTTAAAACAACTGAAAGAAATATAAAACATAATTAGAAAAAAATGGCCTAAAGAACATTTTCCTGTTCATTTTCCTTCATTAATCCTCAAAGAATACTTTTCAATACTTTTTTCTCATTTTGTGTATTTTATTTTAACATTATACTTTTCCCACTGAGTTTGCTATTCTACACTAAATGTTTAACATTCATTGCAAGTTAACTTTTTCCATGATGAAATCATTTTACAGATATATACTACTAGAAAATCATTAGCCCCCTCAATCTGCTGTGTGGGTTTTTTACGTGTTGAACTTGTTCTAAGGATTTCTATAACGTTTTCTTAGTAACATTTCTAAAATTTCAATAAGGACGGTAACAGATTGGGTTTAGTATGCAAAATGTTATTTCCAGCAGTAAGCTCCATTTAAGCTCCATTGACTGACACCAAAACACGCAACACCCCCCCCCCCCCCCGGCCCCCCCCCCACCCCAACCCCCGCAATTTGTAGATACTATAAAAGGCAACTCATATGTGCACATTAAAAATATTTGGTTGATCTTTAATTGCCATAATAATTTCTGCTAATGTAATTTAGGTGTGATCTGTACACTATCTTCAGGTTCTTAATATTACTATTTTATTGCTTAGATATCACTCTTGATTTAGTTGTAGTGTGATTAGTGCTCATATCTAAAGTTGATAGTTTAAGCCTATACTTGCAAATTATTCCAACTAAGCTTAACACAGCATCAAAAATTAAAACAGTGGTCAATGGTTTCTAACACTGTTGATTAAACCCATGGTGTGCATTAAAGAAATGAGGTTTGCTTGTATGTGTGCATGGATAATAGAGTTTGTGAAGAGCTGTGCAAGCTTGATTCTGCAAAAGGAAAAATTCACATTATTCCCGCACTGTTCCCCCCCCCTTTCCAAAGTTTAGAGACTTAGGTATCTGTATATCTGATGAAGGCTTATGTAGAGCCTTAATTGTGTCTTCAACCTTCTTTTGAACACATGTATATGCTGTGTGTGGGGGAAATAAGTATTTGATCCCCTGCTGAATACGTAAGTTTGCTCTGCTCACTTACAAAGAAATGGACAGTCTCTAAATTTTTATGGTAGTTTCATTTTAATGGAGAGAGACAGAATATCAACCAAAAATCCGGAAAAAACACATTACATAAAAGTTATAAATTGATTTGAATGTCATTGAGAGAAAATAGTATTTGATCCCCTACAAACACAGTTGTCAAACTCCAGTCCTGGAGGGTCGCAGTGGCTACAGGTTTTTGTTCTAACCTTCTTAATTAGTGACCAGTTTTTGCTGCTGATTTAACTTTTGCCTTAATTTTAATTAACTTGACTCAGGCCCCTTAGTTGTTT
>JANRMT010062840.1:10210398-10246823 GCA_026402145.1 Polypterus bichir lapradei | reverse complement strand
ATATGTGTGTATCTATGTATGTGTGTGTACACTCCAAGCTGCCTGTCCAGTCTGTTTAAATGAAATCAAAGTCACCAAACATGGAGTCAGTGTGTTCTTAATGTTGGATAGACGTGGTATTTATTTTTCATTCATGCCATCCTGAATTTGGTAATTAAAGTTCATACAACTGAAATCACTACTTAGTGGTCCAAATCTAGCCTGCCTGCAATGTTTCAGTGGCCCCAAGTCATCCACCTTTAATACTTTTTTAAAGTTATATTAAAGTTATGTAAAATCTGTAAATGTCTGACATCTATTCATTAATCAGGCATGTGCAATGATTTTAAAATGAGCAGATGGTCAATTTGGGTTAGCATGACACAAGATATACATTTGAACTTAAATAATTCTTTAAGGTTTGGTTGTTTGATTCTGCAGCACTTGAATTTTGGTGCAGGATTGCATGGATCACATCTGCATTTGAGTGGGTGATGATATGAGTTTGTGAGCAATCAATCACTTTAAGTTCTGTTGCAGATCTGATTGAGTGAGATAGAAATTGTAGCAAAATCAGTTTCCATTTAGTGCAGTAGCATCATATGTAGCTCCAATAAAAGAATGGAGGCTTTGTATTAATCTGAACTTATAATGGACATGGCTGCTCTTGTCCTTTCCAATATCTATCCATTTTCTAACTGGTTGTCTGTATTTGTGATTATTCTACAATAGTGAGAAAATGAGCTGCTTCATATGTTTGTTCCAAAATAAAATTTACTTTGTGAGTCAGAACATCTACATTGGCCAGATGTTCATGTAGTTCATCACTCAATAATGCTTTTAATCATGAGGCTGAACACTATAATAATACAATCACAAATGCATTAACGGAAGTGTGTAATTGCTGAGACATGTATTTAACTGGACTGTTAAAGCAGCATGCTTATTTGGTAAGCACTAATTTTTTATTGTTTGTTAGTATTACTAACAACTAAAAGGTGACTAAAGTATCTAGTTAGTGTGGTAGAGAATGAGACAATGTCTCCAGTTTGGATTATTTCGTGGAGGTATGGTCAGTGCTTAATCAGTGGTTAATTCTCGTTTAGAACGCAGGCTAAGCAGTATCAAAGCCTTATCAGTTATGTGCAGTACCTTGTAAGCAACACAACAAATAATGTTTTATAAGGCTTCTAAAATAATGGACAAATTTTCTGTTGCTAAATATGATTTCTTAGAAGTAGCCAGAAAAGAGGAACAAATTGAAATAAAAAAAATAAGTGGGAAGTGTAGAACAGTAAAGCATCAGGAGTTTGTGATATTTGAATTAATTGGACTTGTCCATTAAATACTGTGTTTCAGTAAGTAGTATTATCAAGTGAATCTGTCTTCGGTATACTGTGAGCATAAATCTCACAACAGCAAATGTCATTTGAGAAATGTATTGTTGCAGAAGCATATTTGAAGTTTTTGTGTAAATTAAAATTTCCTGAATAATCTTGAGGTTTGCAAAATTATCTGGAACCATTATTGTAATAGTTGAATTAATATTTTTTAGCATGGATTTTTTTGGTTACTAAACAGTGAATAGATTTGGTACATGCACATAGTAAAATAAAAGAGGTAGTAGTTTGTTATGATCATGCAATTCCTTATTAACAGTGTGCTGAAATCCCCCCCATTCTTTGTCTTGCGTAGTCTTAACGTGATTGTGTGTGTGTGTGAGATTTGAGTTGGTGATTAGATGGGAGTACACAGATATAAATGAGGAAATTTTTGTTAAACTCGGTGGGCTCTGGGATTGGGTCGTGTTGGGGGTTGTGTCCGTGTTATGGAAGGGTCTGCCCCAAAGAGTTTTTGCTCTGTAAATCTATTTAATGTTCCATGTTATTCAAGAAAACGCAGTATTTGTGTGCAGTTTTTTTTTTTATATATAAATTAAAATCTTTTGTGCTGTTAGTTACTTTATGGAGTGTACATACTTGTATGTAGGTGTGTGCAGCATATTAAATAATGACTTTCAGCATTAACAATACATGTTGAATGAAATGTTCAGCAAACGTTACTATTAGTATCAAACTGGTAACAGTTTGTATTTATAGTATAAACAATGTTTCTGTGTGAAATCTCAGTGATGTAAGATACAATTTTTGTACATAATTTTACCGTAATGTTTTTGTTTATATTTTTCCCACAGCAGATTGTAATGAGGGTTTATATCTTAATACTGTCTTATGCTGCTGCTTCATAAACTGAAAAAATATAAGCTGTTTTTAGTTTTGCATTATTTTGTTTATATTTTGCCTAACATCTATGCCACAGCTTTCTATGATTTGGTTTGCAAACTTGATTTTCATTTTCAATTAAGATCCTGAGAAAAAAGTGCTTCAAGCAGCTGCAGATAATATATTTTGCAAATTTCAAAGTGGTGTGTAATTATTTTTATTCTTTAATGTGCATCTGAAGGTTCCATGTTTCTTGCTTCTTAAAGTATTCAACTATTTTAGTGTTACACAATTGAGTTAATTATCAGATTAAAGAAATCTCTTCAGGTTTAAGGTGGTTGTTTCAAGCACTATAATAAATGCTTGAATGTTTTAACCAAAACAGTTTTTTACTGTTTTATTATTATTATTATTTTAATGAATTTTTGGTCACCAGGATGCATGTCCTCCTTATTCTCAATGGTTTCTAACCAAATCATTTTACTTTCTGCTTTTAAAGCTGTGGCAGTCCTCTCTGCTTGTTTTCCTTATTTTTTTTTTCCTTATTTTGTTTTTTGCTACCTTACTACAAGTAGAAAAATAACAAGATGCTTTTCCCTTCTCTAGAACATATCTTCCCCTGAGAGTACCCCTGCGCATAGGCCCGAGTCCCTGTCACCAGAGGTAGTTATCACAGTGTCTCACTTAGAATAGCTGAATAAAACATGAGGATAGGATGGGGTGGGCATTCTGGGGTTCGAGGTTATCATTTAAAATTGCATGTTGTTTCTTTACTGTTATTCTATATTCTGTAGACAATAAGTAATCTGTGCATGATTATTCCACATACCCTAATAACAGTAGAATAAAAAATAAAAGCGAAGGGTGGGAAATTCAAGACAAATATTTTGTATTTAGCTCAAAAATTGGTTGTGGGAAGTGGAGTGTTCAATTTGTTGTGTGCCGGTAAAACTAAAATCAAATGCTAAATGAGTGGAGAGCAGTAGAGGTATGTAGTAATTTCACAGCAAGCCAAACCAACCTTTTTCTGTTATTTTAGAGCAGTTCTTTCCAATGTTTAAGTTCCACTTCAATTTAAAGAAGGACTCTTCAAATTATTTTCAAAACATATAAGAAATGAATTTATCCACCATATACCTTCACTTTGTTACTGTATTCTGCAAGTTGCCCCCACTGCTCTCCCTCATGGTTGTTTATACTGTAATGTTAACTAATTAAATGTGTTTATTGTGATTGTTCAACTTACTGCGTAATGTCAGAAAACAAGCTTGTTTCTTCTGTCACCTACAATATGCCACATTCCTGACTTCTGCCAACCAAAAATGCAAATATTAGAGTAATTTATATATTTGTAGATGCTGACTTTTTTGTTTCATACACTTGTCACTGTTCTGAATGGAGTAAAGTGCCTACATAGGACTTTTAGCTTTAACAGTGAATAGGTGCTATATTCTTATTTTAAAATGAATCTGCTAGTGTGCGGTTTATTATCCAAGGAAATCTCTTGAAGCTATAATATGTTTTGTAAACTGTATGTTATGATCCATTTGTAAAAACAGTCTGTAAATTTAAAAAAAAATGTTTTAAAAATATGACATAACATTAAAAGGGTGCATGGCAAAAATCTCGTCATGTGGCAGATTGACTCTTAGACCATGTATTGAGTCGCAGAACGGGAAAGAGTTAAGACATAGGCCTGAAAGTCTGCTTTAAATGCATAAAAGGTGGTAGTGCATATATCGGACTCCAGCCACATTTGTACTTCATTGCACTACAGGGATTTGCTAAGCATTGTTTTTGGCTGTGTTGCAAACAACACAATTTGTTATACATGATGATTTTATCAGGTTATGAATGATTGATAATTTATTTGTAAATGATTGGATGGGATGCAGCGTTGGGTTTTTGTGGCATTTGTAAGTGACAAAATGGTCACTTGCATGGGGTGTGATAAATTATACACATTATTAATTGTATCTGATCTCAAGAACTTTATATTCAGGTGGTTATCTCCTTAAATGATTCAGCAGGTAGATGATCATCTGGATATTATGTTTATAAGGGATGAAATGAGTGCAGTTTTATATCCTCCTTTCTCTCTCTCTCCCCCCCCCCACCCATACTAGAAGATCTGTGGGTACAACGTAAATACAAATGTGTCAAATAGCTGCATAATCTCAATATTGTTATGTTAGACACTATATCATTTTTTCATTCAGTTAAGCAAAACATTTAACTGTTTACTTAAGAGGTGCCTAACTTGTCTTTGTTCTGTAGACTTCTGTTTTTTTCATCTTGTTTAATCGTCCTAAAAATATTGTATTTTAAAAGATTATTTTCACCTCTTAAGATAATTAGAAAGAGTTCAAAAATGTGAAAGGTATACTTTACTAGCAGTATCTAGATGTGTTTATACATTGTAAATCTGTTTATGTATGAATATATTCTGCATATTTGTCTATATGTATATTATATAATGTGATTGTGTTTATGTATATATTTGTTGAGTGAATGAGTATATGTTAGTGTATGAAATTAATGTATATTGATTCTGAAGTCAAAAGTTGTATTTGGTCATTTCAGTAAGAAAACCAAACTTGTAGGTAAAGTTCAGACATACTCTTACTTAATATACAACTTTTAAAGCCTCATGCTTCTAGTTTTGTAAGTCAAATACTTGTGTAAAAGTAAAGCATTAGTCCTTTGTTCCACATCTTGGTTTTATTTAAATTTTAAAAAACCTTTTGCCAATTAGTATTGTATTGATGTTGAATTTTGAATTTCTGGCAAATAGGTTAAAATGAGAGTGATTAGTTTAACATACACATAATATTTCCATATCTGCCTAAACCAATTCAGAGTTGTGGAAGCAGCCAGAACCATTCCCAGCCAAATTATGTTTTTTTTTTTAAATTCCCATTATGGTAGTTGGATTGGATGTTTAATTGCATTGAATAGTGAAATATGGTTACGGTTCTGTTTGATATGTTTCTCTTTGTAAAGTCAAAGGAAGTTAAACTATGTATACTTCTGTCACAATAAGAGAAAGAAAAAAATGCAAGCAATGGGAAAATGTGTACACATTACACATTGACTGAACCGGAATTCAAACCCATATTCCTAGAGACTACCCACTACCTGCCACACCAGTTTTTTTGTATGTTTTTTCTTTTTACAGAAACAATGAAACATTTAAATACAAAGTGGACACAACAATTTAAGCGATTTAGGTTAAAAGATGCTCAGACCTAAGGACAATTCCATGTGAGCTCTGTAATTTTAGGTCTTCGGTTTCCTCCTCTTGTTCAAAGACATGATGCTAAATTGGTAGCCAATTCTAGTTTCACGGAGAGGATCCATATGCTAGCCTTGCACTTGACAGGGCCCTTTCCTGCCTGTTTGATGTTGGTATAGGCACTGACATCCTGCAGTTATGACTAGGAAGCGATTGGCATAAAATATGAGTGTACTGTATTGTAGTTTTTAAGATCACAGAAAAATGGTTTTACTAAGAAATTGGAATATGATATAGCATTATATTGAAAACGGTAATATGGACGGATGTACAGTATTCCGCTTCTACATCTCTAGGATGCAAAACATTAATGCTTGCCTTTATTCCCTGTGGGTATAAATAAACTGGGTAATATAGTTTACATCACTCATCAAAATGCCATTTAGATTAGACTGATAACTGTATTTGCATGGTCTCTGCTATAGGTCACATCCAGTGTGGTTGTTTTTTATTTTCACTCCTACACAAAATGATGTATGATGCTGTTTTGGGCAAAGTGGGTTGTGAAAATTTAAAGTTGGATGGATATCACTGTTAAAAAGAAAAAAAAAAGTTAGCAATTACACCATGTAGTTAACCACTGAAACAGTGGAAATACACAATTTTCTCATAGTTAAATTTAATGAATGTAACCAAGATAGTTTCTGATTGCATAGCATTGTCAAATATAAAAAAAAAATCCACATTAAAGTTAATTTACAAATGATTAGTCTTATTTTTCCTACTGAACTTTGACTAAAAACTTCTTTGGACTTCACTGTTGAGTGTGCTTACTTTATATTAAACTGAAAATCACCCAGCTGACTACAGCTGTCTTGATTCAGACTTGAAAGTGTTCTTGTTGTTCAAAATGTTTTCACCTTTCTCTTTCATATTTTGCAGCCTTGCCTTCGTTCAGATTTTGACCAGTCTCGAACTTGTTATCAAGATCTTTCTTTGCCCTCCAGCACCGAGAGCCCTATCCATTCTGGACTTACATCTACAGATGAATTTCCACCTGTACAGTCATCCTTTATTACTGGAGGGTCACTTTGTACCGGTGATTCTATAAATGGGAAGAATCTAGAAATTCAAGCAAAAGATCAGTCATTCAGGACAGAGTTTAATCTGATCTACGCTTGCTCCCCATTGAATGCTAATCTGCTGGCTTCTGGGAACCGCACTGAGGGAACAGGACGGGGTTCTACTGTTTCTTGTGACAGGAGAGCATCTCAGTCAGAAGGAGAATTTTCTCCTGTGGATGCTTTTTTTGGTAGGCAAAGTCAAGGACTGATGAATGAATCTGCGCAAGGTGCAATGTCACCATTAGGAGACCGGCAGTACAGCTTCTCTGAAAGTGGAACCCCTCCACATCAAAACCCACCTCAGAAAAAGAAGGCAAGTGTTTGTTTTTTGGCTGATTAACGGATGAAGTTCATTTTTTTTCCCCCGTATGAATAAGAGATTTTATTTTATTATTTTTTTTATTTTTGTGCTATTTATTGCTTGTTAGCGGTAGATTATATCACACAGTAGTGGTTTTGTGTCACAGTGTTTGCACAGAGCATTTTCTCTGAGAAGCATTGCTTTGTTTTTTAATGGTTTCACACACCATGTGTACTCCACACAATGCTAAAATTAGTCAAAGTAAATGTTGCTTTTTGTGCAAAAGCTTATAGTGGACAAGATATCAGGCTATGTGTATTTTAGGAACTGCTGAATCAATCATTTAATTTTTAAGATTTTCAATTTTGTGTTTTTTTTCTCATATTCACTAATACTAAATTCAATTTTTGTATCATTAAAAATAAAAAGTAAATACTTTTTGGCTACTTTTTACATCTTCATGTGCAGTTTTTAAATAATTTTGAAATTTGTTTTAGTGTTAGATGTCAGTATTTACTGTAACTATTATCACGCAACTGATGATTATTAGCTTTGTTGCTAACTGCAACGGTTCTCCAGTACTAGTTGTGTTGCTGCAGATTTTCATTCCAAATATTTACTACTTTAAACTTCTACTTTTGAATCAGTCATTCCTTGCTGTATCAGTATCTGAGTGAAAACATGAGAATAGAAATTAAGTTGGCTAACTAAACAAGAAATTAAATGATTTGTTGTTATGAAGTTGATTAAAAAGGAAAACTGCCATCACCTAATTCTCAGAATAGAGTTTGCACAACACTTGATTTTAATTTGACATTGTGTGTTAGTTGCTCAGACTTGATAATAAATCTTTTCTTAACTGTACTTTTTATAGGTTTCTTTGCTGGAATACAGAAAGCGGAAGCAAGAGGCAAAAGAAAGCTTTCCCTGTGAAACAGTAAAATTAATGGGAACACCAACAAGAACTTGCAGTGGGACTGCAGACTCTCCACGTTGTAACCGGTCAACACTTCATGTTCCTGTCCATCCAGAAAGTGGCTTTTCCTCTCCTATCCATTCTTCCATTCCTCAAATTGAAGAAGTCAGTCCACCAGACAGCAGCAAGCAATCTGCTGTCACTTTAGCCAGTTCCCACAGCAAACCTCAGGATGCCATCAGTAGTCGCTGGTGAGAAAACATACAAGCACATTTTTGGTTTATATAGTTGAGCTATTCAATTAGTGAGGAAGATGCTCCCTTAGCATCTCATAAAGTTACTAAGTACAGTGCCATATCACAGAGCACATGTACCACTAAACCACACAAAAGAAGAGAAAAAAAACTAGAATGATGTGAAATTAAAGGCTTTCAAGTGAAAATCGCTTGCATATCTGTTTTTAGTATCTATAAAGCTCAATCTCTGTTGTTTTTTGACTGATCAGTTTTTAAAGTAACAGATTCCAAATTTGGCACGTATGTGAGTCTTGCTAGAAGTCAGATTTTTTTACATATAACCTATGGTCAGGTTTAAGGGTAATACAATCTGAAAATACACAGTTTGTAATTACTTTATTTTTTCACCTTTTCATTTTCTCACACAGGAACACTGGGTAATTCAGCTAGCATTTTTCCTAAACCCAAAATACTGTCCTTAATTCCACTCATAATCTAAAGTGGACAGATTGAACAGAGAACAGTGACAGCACATCCAAATAATATCAAATTGTGGCTTTGTAAGGAATCATGTAAACTAATATCTAATAATAAAGCGTTATTTTCCAGTGTTAACATTTTTGTAATGTTTATTTTTCACATTCACAGGATGGTGCCAACGTCTGTGGAGAGACTGCGAGAGGGTCATGGCGTTTTAGAAAGAGTACTTCGGGGTGGAATGAAGGTGGAAAGAGTTTTGAAAAGAGTTGAATCCAGTTCTGGAGAGAGCAGGGAAAAAGGTGAAGATCAATAAGATTTGATTTATTCTGCCTAAAACTTTCATATTAAAATTAGTAATTTTACAGTTATATTTTTGTTAATAGAAGTTGGCATATTTAAACACCAATGAATGTAGTTAATACTTAACATTTTAATATCATAATTTGTATTGGGGAGAACACAGGCAAGTCAGAATTTTGAGAAAATAATTTGACATCCTGAATAAAGCTTGAATGGTTCTCCTCATATAATTTTAATGTATGAACTCCATTGGATATAACTACATCAGATAAATAACATAAATGTATTGGATGAAGGTTTTAATTTCATCTCAACTGTAGGGGGAAAAAGAGCTTAATGGTTATTTCAGTTCTGAAAAGGAAAGAACGTAAGACGCACGCTGTTTTGACTGTATAGCATACCTATTTAAAAACATTGTGTTTCTTACTTTCTTTTGTTTTCAGTATGGAAATAACTTTTTTCCCCCTGCAGATACATATTGACAGAGCCCTTCATTAAATTCATTTCGCATTCTCCTTATTATCAGACTGTTAAAAATAATATTTATGTGTTCTTCAGTGTTTTTGGCCCTATAGTTAACAATGGAAATTGCTACAGTTCTATACAAAAATGAGAAAGTGCAATTATTTAATGTATTTTTTCAAGAGATTGCTTATAATTGGTTAATTCAGAAGTTATAGGTGGGATTCATTTTGGTACATGTATGACTCTTGCTTAGACTAATACATTTTCAGTAATGTTATCCATGGTACATCTGTGCTAAGTAGTCCAAATGACTAGATAATTTAAGATTTGAATCTCTGCTTTGTTTTACCAATATCAGGGCAAATTATTGTATTTAGTGTTACATAATATAACACACATTCACTAAACTCATTTAATACAAGTCAGGGTCTTAGCAGGCCAGAGCCTCTACTCAAAACAGCTGTACTCATACACACTCCTACACCTACATTCACACAGGGCCAATTTAGGATGGATTTGAATGCTAAAGATAATGAAACATCTTTTCTTTTTTTTTATATAAATGTTTGTTTGTAGACTCCACAGATGGAGAGAATGTAGAAATCCAGGCTGTATTACGTTCCCGGGGTTCCCCTGTGCACAGTCCTTCTCGCTATAACCAGCAGGTAAAATATTTTCTGCTAAGATAACACTTTCTTGGTCTGTAGTTAGTAATAAAAATGATCAGTTTTTGATTTAATTAATTTATACTCCATAAAGTGGTAAAAGTAAAATACACGTTTTATGTGCTATTCAAAATTTTAAATTGACTTTGAAATATTGATGAATTTATTTATTTTTTTTCCCTCTATATAGCTTCAGACTTTATTTTCAGAAGGGCAACAAGTGGACACTCACAACTTGATTCAGCAAAGTATGTCACCATTTCGTGGACACAGCAGTACGTATTGTCAATCTGCACCATCTCCAGGACATGGGTATCGGTCAACTTCTCATATACTTAGTCTTGGGACATCTCAGAACCAAACAGAACATTCACTTCAGCATACAACTTATTCAAGTCCAGTTCATTCTTCTTCCTCTTGTTCTTCTTCCTCGTTGGACTCCCCTGTAGTGCCTATAGCTGGGAGCTCTGGGCACTATAATAATAGTTTGTTGCATTCTGGGAGCAACATACTTTTGCACAGTGGCAGCCTTGCAAAGTCCAATGTGCTGGGTAGCCAGACTATGACGAGTGTGGCTTGTTCTGCAACCCAAAGCAACTGTAAGACTGGAATGACAGATTCCTTAATGGCTGCCTCAACATCTAATGCTGCTTCTGTTAATTCAACCTCATTGTCTGTAAACTCCAGATTAATGCAATCTGGATTACGAACTTTAAGTCCTGCCAGCCCTGGACAAACAGTACTTCAGTCTGGAACCAAACTGTTGGCAGCAGCAAATTCTCAGCACTATCCACAGCGAGGGACTGCCATAAACCAGTATCAGCACCCACAAATACATGGATCTGGTGTACGGACACAGTCAGGAACTTACTAGAATTTTTGGACCTTCCATGTGTGGTGCGTAATAAATGTAACTTGAGGCCTCAATCAGTCCTTTTGGAGGGATTTTACACCAGGACTTATACAGACTCAGCATTATTATTCCTTTAAACAGGTATAATAAATAACTTTGGCCTTGATTTTTGGAAGGGGGGAAGGAGGGCAGGAATGGGCTTGTAAGGCTCCTAGAATTATACCACCTCCCCCTGCTTTCAATTTTAACTGAATTGTACAGTTATTGTACAAAATAATTGAAAAAAAAATAGAAAGCAAAAAGAATACATGTACCTGTTGTTAGGTACATATAAAAAGCAAAGAAAAAACTCAAGCATTTTTGTTTAGGCATCCTTATTTGGTTTATAACCAAAACAATAGTCTGTTGTGCAGTAAAGACATTTTTTATATATAAAGTAACAAAATTGTATAAAAAATTATATTTGTAGCATCAGGTATAAATTTACATGAGGATGCAATGGGGTGAAAATAACTCATATAGAGCATTCCATATGATTGACAGCTTTTTTTCCCCCCTTTCATTCACACGTATACTGTAATATTCTGGATTTAGACTTTTTATTTATCTAATTTTAAGTACATTTATAACCATTCTAGGCTAGCTATAATGTACCTGACTCGTACAGACATAATAATCCACGGTGCTGCGGTGAAAATTTTATATTTTACACACTTTCATGCTGTGAGTCCCTCTATCTTGATGTTTAACAAATTGGAGTTTAAAAAAAAGGTTCTTTTTTATTTTATTTTTTTTTTTTTATTGACTGTTACGAACTTTGACCTGTTTGTATGGTAGAGGAGGTGGGCAAAATAGGAGTTTGGTCTAAATGTTCAGAGTAATCCTACTCTGCAAAAAACAGAATTTGAAGGATTTTATGCTGTTTGTAAAGCAAAACATGGTTGCCTTCTGTCCCTCTACAATCTTATAAAAGGTTTGGTGGAAAAGAAGAGGTTTGAGATTGGTTATAAAGATTGTGCTCCCCCTTTTTGGGCTTGTCCATGTGTTAACCGTTTAAAAGATGAATAAGTCATAACCTGTGTTCAGAAAGTTCATACAACTTTTTAAAGTTAGTTGTAAGGTGTTCTTTAGATTTGAGAGTTTCACATATGACTTTGCAGCCTATGCAATTTTCATTCTTTTAGAGAATTTCCAGAAATATACATACCCCACACTGGCACTTTATCTATGTTAATGTTAACTTTGGTCTAGATTCTTAAACAGTTATTCTCTAATTGAAACCTTTATTGACAGTTCCATAACCATGGCAGCTACATGTTAAGAGGTGGATACCATATCTTTAAGCCAGACATTGTGCTCCCCACTTAATTGTAACAATTAGGACTTTTCAAAAAAAAAAAATGAAAAAAGAAAAGAAAAAAAAACAAAAGAGATGTAATAATTTTTGATAATAAAACACATGTTGATAATCAGATTATAAACAAAGGTGCTAATTTCCTGTGTCCTGAATGTTTTAAAGTTGTGTGCATTTCACCTGCACAATCAGACTTGGGTATACTGTTTATGGGATTTTTGACTGGCATTTTGTTGAATATTGTTCTCAGAGTTAGAGTTAAGAAGCATATTTCTGAAATATATTTATCCATAGTTTATTTTGTAAATTCTTTACACTTGTAAAATCATTAAATGAGAGGTTATTATTGTTTGTAGATAGAAGATATTTCAGTTTACCACCGTGAAATTTTGAAACCTGCAAATATTAACCAGTAGCATGAGTGTTTAGGTTGGTTTATAACATTCTCAAGGCTACTTTCATCTCTTTGAAAGCAGTGGCCACATCAAGCTCCTCTTACAGAGTTGTAAGGTGGGATGTGTTTTTAGAAAGAAGCAGTGCCTTCTGGATCATCCTTTCATCATGTCAGTAACTCCAGTGTTGAGATGAACAGTTAAATAGCCTTACAAAAGTATTCAGACTTTGAGCTATTCTGTGATTTTTATTGAATAACTCCTACACTGCATTTTAATGTTTTAATGTAACAAAATCTTGAAAGGAAAAAAACAGTTCTATAGGCTGCATAAGTATTTCATCAACCATGGCTGATTTCCAATTGTATGGGGATCTTTTTAAATTCTTTCCTAGACTCATAGGCATTTGTAACCTTCTTCCAAAAGTTAATTTCTTCTTGACATGGTAAATATTACAAACTTCCAACTGTATGTCCGAGATTGAAATAAGACCAGTTCAGACAAGATCCTCTCTAATGATGATTTAATTATTTGCTCCCGATTCTAATTTTAGGTTGTAATACATGTAGGGGTGGAATTGATTTTTCCAAATGTGAAATTTAAATTTACCTCGTCTCTTATTATCTCATCTTCCCAGCCACTTACTTGGTGACATTCGTGGTGGCGCCAGGCCCAGCAGATCAGACCTCCCTGCCCCAGTTGCAGATTATAGTTCTTTGTGAGGAATTCTCAGATATTCCCAAGCCAACCAAGGCCTATAAACTGTCAACTGTGTCCTTGGTGTGCTGCTGAGGGGTTGGGGATTCTTATTACAATTCTAATTGTCACACCAGTCTGCCATTCCAAGGGTGCTTTACACCCTTGGAATGCAACATTGAATAGGCATTTCATCCATGCTGGGCAGAGTCACGCTCTCCTCCTGAGCTGTCCAGCAGTTTGCCAGAACAATCTTGAAGCCATTCAATAGTCTTTCTCCATGGCCTCCCAAAACTCCTCACACGCTTGAGCTTTTGCCTCCACAGTCTTTTGCAGCAGTCATCTTAGCCTTGATGGTATGTCACATGTAAGTAAGGAGATCCCAAAGAAAGAATTTCCTTGGCTGCCACCTTCTTCAGTCGGAAAGCTTCCCCCGCCTCTGCTGTCCATGATTGTCTACCTAGTGTTGCTGCCATGAGATGCACCCACTGCTTTTAGAAACCATTTCCACAGCTGAGGTCTTGGAACAGGGTCCATTTGGACTCAATGTCCCCTACCTCTCTCTGCATATGGAAGAGGTTCTTTCAGAGTTGAACTCATCAAAAATGGGAGCCACAGCCAGATTTTCCCAAAAAGCCATAACTGCTTGTCTAGGCTTCCCTAGTCTGTCCAGCCTATGTCCCTCACTCCCAATCCAATTCACTAAGCAAGTGGTGATCAGTTTGAAAGCTCTGCCTCTCCCTTCACCTGACGTATGGTCTCAGGTCAGATGACACAACTACAAAATCTATCATTGACCTTTGGCCCAAGGTGCTCCAGTACCAAGAACATGTGTGAGCCTCCTTGCATTTGATCATGATGTTTGTTGTGGACATACCATTGACCTATCTAACAACAACTCGCCATGGTTTGGATCTAGCAGGCCGTTGCTCCCGATCACACTCCTCCAGATATCTCCTCCATTCTCAATGTGACCATTGAAAGCCAAGCACCTCACCCACCTTCTCAAAGAAAGCCGAATACTCGGAACAACTGCTTGGTGCATTCATGCAAACAACAGTCGAAAGTTTTCCTCCTCATGACTTGTAGCCGCATTGAGGCAACTCCTTTGTGTCCACAGGAGAGAACTCCAACTGCACATCCCTCAAACGGGCTTGTGAGTATCTCCACACCTGCCCAAGGTCTTTGAAAAACATGGGGACTCAAAAGTAGAAGAGGGACCACCCCTGATCAAGCCATTTGGTTCCAGATTCATGCTACGCTGTGCTTTGGCTTTGAAAACTTGGAATATTGTATCTCTGTGATGGGGAAGGTGGAAACGTTCCAACTAGATAAAAGGTACATTCCCACCACAGGATCTTTCTTGTGGAACCAGAGATTTTTTGAAAGCTCCAAAACTTTTGTAGCATTCACACAGCAGGAACTCGAACCATTTGTAGATCCTGGTAGGTACTTCCTTTCTTTAGCTCCTACTCCAGGATACATACTTTTTGTTCAACCATGAACTACAGTATCATGCATGGGGCTTGAGCAATGAATTCTACTGATTGGTTGACCAGAAGTCTTGGGTGCCATCTTATAAATCTGTCAGTAGTTTGGACTTTGAAAAGTTATCAGTGAAGATGGAGTGCCACAGTTTACACCGCATTACTCTTCATAGTCACCTCCCTCCCTGGTGCGCTGCACTGTGCACCACACTGAAGCAATCACCTCTACAAAGCAATAAGGTGATGAGGGGGACTGCTGGTCACATTACACTTCACATCGCATTACTCTTCATAGCCTCCTCTGTGGTGCACTGCCCCATGCGCTGCACCGAACAAATAATTTCCCCTCAAGCAATAAGGTGGAGGACAGGGCTTTCTCAACAGCATCATAGGCCGTCGGGCAAAGTAGTGCGCTGGGGCCTCCTGTTTTGATAGCAATGCAGAAACGTAGATAGGCAACAGAAACATTGTGGGCCCCCAGCCAGTAAGCATATGTTAAGACAGCCTTGGTGAAGGGTTCCGCGTGAACTCCCACCCCTCACTTTGCACTATATTTCTCTTCTTTATGCAAAAATGTGACATGCAAGGGTTACAGTTGCTGTTGTACAGTGGGGACACAACACAAGCGAGTGGCTCAGGATCTCATTGGTTCATGAAAACGAAGTTCCCGTGGTGGCAAAAACGCCCATTGTTGGTGCCACCTCTACACATTGCATGGGTTCTGGAGCTAAATTTACATTTTGGTTTATTTGAATTATACTGTGGTCTACAAAAATGTAAATATGGCATGATGTTTGTTATATCAGCTTTATCGAGAGATACTGTTTAACTGAAGGTTGAATCCAAATATGTTTACACATGTTAAAAAAAAAAAAAAAAAAATATCCCATGAAGTGCACTTACTTTTTCACATGACTGTAATTAAAAACCTAATTCTTTCAAAGCTTCCTTTCTGCTTCGTGAGAAGGAAGAACTGGAATAAAAAGAGTCTCGACCTGTGAAAACCCAACAAATGTTTTGTCGCCGATAGTTGTGTGAGGGATCGTTAGTTATCGACTTGCTCTCCTGCACTTTACAATTTCAAATTGTGTTGATAAATATTTGCAGAACACGGACTGAATCCTCCGGCATCTGTCTCTGCACCAACTTTGGAGATCATTTAGTCAGTATATTTGGAATTTATGCAAATAATTTTATTATATCATCCATTTCACTTTTATTTCCGCAGTTTGCTTATCTGTATCTGTCACTAAACCAACTGCTCATACCATGTTTGTGAAGCAATTCATATGCAAGAGTGAAACATGGCTGTTGAAGTGATACCGAGATCAGACTTGCATGGAGATGTAAGGGTTAGCTCTGGTGTGAAAGGAGAAACAGGCTGAGCTACTTCAAAAAGAGTGACTGATTGATTAAACAGGTGCAGTCATGAAGAAGAAAGGAACGAGGCTGAGAAGAAGGATGAAGACTCTGATGGAAGGGAAGGCAAGAAAGAAAATGGGTTTGTGTATTCCTAGGATGTGATATCTGATGGCCTGTTAAAGAGGTACTGTTCTCTTTTATATCTTTATTTCACCGTGTTGCCCATATTTGATTATGCTCATTTATATTTTCTAACATTTACTGCTCTGTTTAACTATCTTTCCCACAGATTTTGTAATGTGGTTCTGTTTCACTCTCTGACAGTTTGCATGCTAAAGGACTCTGACAGTAGTGGGACATTTTATTCAGCACACATGGTGCCTTCTGTAAATGTGAAGGGTGGACTTTGGTTAAGCTTGTGTGTTAACTTTTATAACAAAAAGTATAAGAACTCAGTCCATGGAGCCCGTTTGGTTAGCTCATAGATAATCTGTCCCAGTATCCCCTCAGGATTCCTCTTAAAGTTTGTCAGGTTTCTGCTTCAACTCCATGTCTCTGTAGTTTGTTTCAGATTCCCACAATTCTTTGCATAATGAAGTGCTTCCTGGCTTCAGCCCTAAATTCAGTTCCTCTTAATTTCCACTAATATCCTCGAGTATGTGAGTCACCACTAATTTTGAAAGCTCTACTTCATCACTATAGTGGACTACATATAAGTTGATAAATATTTTGTATGTCTTTATTTGTAAGCTAGAGAAAGCAAATGTAATATTTGATAGTGCTTCAGGAGGCCTGTTATACTTCATTGATGAGAACAGCAGTGCTTTGATGTTTGCCTAAACCCCAGGGTGTGAAATTTATGGTAACCCGTTTGGAGCCTCTGACCAACTTGGCAAGTGTGACCGTGTTTCGACTTGGCGCCTATGAACCATCCACTGAAAGACGTCTGTAAACTGACTAAACAAAAGCAACGGGGGGATGAGTTGTATCTGAGTGCTTTCACTGGTAATTGGTCAGGAGGGGACTGGAAAATGAATTCTATTGGTCGAAAGTATGGCTGTTTATGATTGGTTTAGAATCGGTGGCCAGTCTATACTAGGTTGCCCCATTGGTTTGTGTTTTGTGGTGGTAATGGTATAAAGATGATTACCTTGACTTTACCTCTGTCTCCCTCTCACTATCTAGTAATAAAGAGAAGACCATGATGAAGACAACTGGACAACAGCAGCCATATTGAGAGCCACGTTGTAGCAAAGCAAGCTGAAGATGAGCCGAGAGCCGCAAGATGCACTGCTACATAGGCTGTAAGGGTGTGGTTGGTCAATAATATTCTCATAGCATTCTGCTTCCTTAATATTTTTGGCCATTTTTATCAATAATACACAATTAAATGTATAACTTAACTCCTGCCTGTTCCTTTTATTCTGTGTAATTGCCTGATGTTACAGATGTAGAAGGGAAAGTGGTTTGGAGATAGTGCTAAAGTACCTGATTAAAATGGTGGGAGATTAGACATTTTATTAAGGTCTACACAATAAAGTGTATCAAAGGGGAAAACAGGGTCACCAGTGGACCTTGCACAATAAAACAATCATTGAGCTTTGAGGATTTTGAAGACCCTTGATTAGGTCTCCATGCAGTCTCCTCTGCTCGAGACTAAACAGATTTAATTCTCCGAGTCTGTCACAGTCCAACATGGCCTTAAGCTGTGGGAAGGCACTTGGTTGTAGTTCTTCCTGAGGAATTCCCAGACATTCCGAAGCCAGTCAAGACCCTCGAGCGTGATGTGGGTGTTCTGCAGGGATCTCTGCCCAGTGGGACGTACCCAAGAAGCCAACAGTTAATCATTATGACATTAATGCACAGCTTCAAGTGCTGCTGTGTCTTTCATGAAGCGTGGTGACCAGAGGTGAGCCCATAATGTCCCCCGATGTATATTCATCAGTCTTTGTGATATAACCTAACATTTTATTCGCCTTTTTTGGTAGTTTCTGCACAATATTCTCTAAATGCAATCAGCGTTTCTTTCTCCTCCGTAAACTCCAAGTATTTAAAGTAGGCAAGGACCTCATGTTGTCCTTTTGTCGCAGTCTGATCCAGTCTGTTATCACTTTCGGTTTCATTGCCTGGTTTAGTGGTCTAACAAACCAGAATTTAAGAAAGTTCCAGCAGATTACTAAGCAGGCAGCTAAAGTTATTGGGACTGATGGAGATGATCTGGCAAGTGTGTGTGTCAGATGACAACACTAAAGAAACTGACACCAGACATCCTTTCCATGTAGAACTTCAGTAAATCAGGAGGGAGAGTCACTTTGAAAACCCACAGTGTTTCCTAATGTCTCATATCGATTACTGTAATTCCCTCTTCGTCGGCCTCCCTGCAAAGTCTATACAGAAGCTACAGTACATTCAGAACTCCACAGCCACACAAAGCGTTCTGCTCACATCTCTCCTGTTCTATCCCAACTCCACTGGCTACCTGTTCCATCAAGGATTACTATAAATTCAACATTCTGCTTCTCACCTTCAAAGCCCAACATAACCTTGCCCCTCTACCTCACTCGGCTCCTAACACTCCTTGTCGCTCTCTGAGGTCCTCAAGCAGTAATCTCCTTACTGTCCCACGCACCAGACTCTCCACCTTGGGAGGAGGCAGGTCCTTCAATGTCAACTCTGGAACTCTCTTCTTTGAGATTGCTCCTCTTTCTCCACCTTTAAATCTCAACTCAAAATTTTTCTCTTCAACGAACATTTGTCTTCTGTGTAATTTTTTTTTTCCTCTGTATGTAAAGCGACCTTGGGTTTGTGAAAGGTGCTCTATAAATGGAACTTATTATTATTAGTGCCATACAACTTTTTAATAAGCAATATCATAGAAATTGATTTAAAGTTTGATAGGGTATGTATCCTGTAACCATTTTTGTGTAAATATGCATTATCAAACTGCCTTACCTGTCTTGTCTCTGTTTGTTTTCTTTCTGTCTTGTTATTGGATACAACTGAGAAGGTCAGTTTCATGTTTTCTTGTGTAAGGAGGACTAAATGAAGCAACATTGAAATCTTGCTTAGACAATGAAAACATTTTATCAAAACAGAGCCCTAAATCTTTTTCAGAGGTCACTGTCTCCCATCTTGCATTTATAATTGACATTCTTGTTGCCTGCATGTAGCACTTTATGCTTTTCTACATTAAACTGCATGCTAGCTACTCAAAATGTAATTCTTCTTCCATAACGGAAAGCATTTTTGCCCCAACACAACCATTAAGTAGTTCAGGAAGAATATGCTTTTTATGTTCTTCTGCGTTTTAAGCCATTAATAAATACGTCATAGCTTTCTTATATTCAGGCTAGATGTACCACCTAAGGTGGCTTTGTGTAAATAATGAAAGCCAGAAACCCGCTGCATGGAAGATGAATATGTTTTGTTCATCATAACATTTTATTTCTGTGTAGATCCAGTGTGTAGCCTGCTTTCCTCTAAAGGCGGAATTGCCTGTCTCCGCTGCAGTGACGACTTGTGTGCTGCTTTGGTGACTTCCATCGTTGAAATGTGACTGGAGATCAGCGCCTCAAAGCAAGGTGGTGTCTTCAGATGCTGTTGGTTGGTTTGCAGTTAACAACAGTTCTAATGACAAGAAACAAGTTCTTGTGGGACAAATACGTTGTCACTGCCATCCTGTCATGAGGACCAGGCTGGTTTTGAAGTTTCTGTAGTTTGTTCTTCTGTCTTCCACGCTTTCCTTCAATAATATGAAAAAATGTAACATTTGTACTGTTGACGTTGGTTGCATAGATTATAATCCATTGTCATCAAAGATCTTCAAATCCGTATTTATAGAAGAATAAATAAAATGTATGCACCTTGCATAATTTGGCATTCGTTTTACAGTGTTGGTGCCCATCTCGGCCCCCATTTTAAAATCACCACCCCGTTTGCTTGAGAATTGTGTTGGTCTCTGTGGCCGAAAGGGCATCACCAAACTGACGGCGCAAGAAAAAGCCACACTTGCGAGTGGGCAACCGTACTTCATCCAATCCAGCTATAGGCACGGCATTGTCTGTCTGGGTCGTCCCGGGACACGATGCGATATTCACACCGGGAAAAGATGGGCTTGCAAGATTCTGGCCAAGATGTTGGCTTTGTGGGTCTGCAGGTAGAAAAAACAAAGGTGATATGGGACGCGGTGCCGAGACTTGACTTTCTTACCTTCTATTTCAGAATCTCAAACACTACAGACATGTCGTATTATGGGACAGGATAGCTTAAAGGGTACGTAACTGAAGAGGCGGTAAGCTCTGATCCTGGGGGGGGGGGGGGCGCAGTGGCTGCAGGTTTTTGTTCCAACCCAGTTGCTCAGTTAGAAGCCAATCCTTACCAGTAACAGATCTGATTGAATTGCATGGCTTGTTCGTGTTTTAACTCTACCATCCATCCATTATCCAACCCGCTATATCCTAACACAGGGTCACGGGGGGGGGGGGGGGGGTCTGCTGGAGCCAATCCCAGCCCACCGCAGGGTACCTCTACCATGTCAGTTCATTCTTAAATCATAGATTTTATTTTCCTCTCTAATGATACCTGTATAATCCAAATGATTTAAGCAGGCAAGTAATTTTCCATTCTTTACCTTCTCTTCAGGTTCCTCCTGAGGATTTTATTAAATCAAATAGTGAATGATGAATAAACCCATTGTGGCACTTCTTGTGTGATTTTGGGCTATACAAAGATAAATTGTAATACACTTGGGTGGAAATGGATATGAGCTACGTGGTGAATTGCTGGCTCCTTTGTCATTTGCATCTTATTGCTAATAAGGAGAAATTAAAACAATGAATGCAGCTGTTTAAGACTAAAATAAGCAATTAAATGTTCAAAATCTTAACAAGCGAGACCACTAAAATGAAGCAGAAAAATGTCACCTGAGCAATAAGTTCTTCATTAGTAATGGATAATTTGTCATGAAGCCATTGGGTCGGAGTAAAAACCTTAAGCCATTGCAGCCCCTAACGGTGCTCAGCCCTGATTTAAAGGGTTTTAGTTTTCAATAGCAAATTAATTAAATGAAGTTAATGGCAACCAAAACTGGTCACTGATTAAGAAAATGGTTAGAATTAATAACCTGTAGCCACTGGGGCCATCCAGGATCGGAACTGTGCACCCCTGGTTTATACAAATGGCATGGAAATCAGCTTCAACATGTGGAGTACTGCCAGGTCTGTCCCATTTATTAATAATTTCTGCAGTCAAAATGCCTCCTTCTCTAGCCCAGTAATGAGCAAACACTCCCTGCCTTGGATTGATGCCCCATCCAGGACTGATTTCTGGGTGACATTCACAGTGGCATCACAACGTATTCAGACTCTTCACTTCCAGCACACTTTATTGTTTTGTAGATTTAACTTTGAATGGATATATACAGTATGTCATTTTTGTTCATCAATCTGCACTCAATAACCCATAACCCATACTACAGATTGTGGTCTGGTGCTTCCTGTTTCCTAATTCTCCTTGAGAACCTTGGCAAATACAACTGACTGGACACCATTTAGAAACACACATGCCAGCATATATAAGGATCACAATTCACACTGCATGTCAGGACCAAAAAAAAAAAATAAGCGATGGAGTCCGAGGAACTCTCTGAAGACCTCTGTGATACAACTATGGTGAGGCACAGATCAGAACAAGTCAATAGAATCATTTCTAAAGCTTGTGTGTTCCCAGGACCTCAATAATTGGGAAATGGAAGAAGTTTAGAACGACTGAGATTTTTTTTCTAGAGTTGACCATCCAACCAAACTGATTAACCAGGACAGAAAGGTCTTGGTCAGGCCCATTGGTCACGCCAAGAGAGCTTCAGAAGTCTGCCACGGAGTTGGGAGAACCTGTGGGAAGGACGACAATCTCGGCAGCACTCCATCAATCAGACCTTTATGGTAGAGTGGCAGGGACAGGAAGACCGGTCAGAATTGAGGGAAGGATGAATGCAGCCAAATAAAGAGTGGTCCTTGAAGAAAAACTGCACCAGGGTGCCCATGGCCTCAGACTGGGGCAACGGTTCACCTTTCAGCACGGCAATGACCTGATGTGGGGAGTGGCTTTGGAACAAGTCTGTGACTGTCCTGGAGTAGCCCAGCTTAAGTCCAGACTTAAACCCCCATAGAACATCTGTGGAGAGACCTGCAGATGGCAGATTACAGACAAGTGTTTTTCACTTTGTCACTATGGGTTACTGAGTGTAGAATGATGGGCAAAAATGTCACATTTATCCATTTAAAATGAAATCTGTAACACAATGAATTGTGCAGAAAGTGAAGATTTTGGAAAGCTTTCTGAATCCACTCTAGAGGTTGTTCGCTTTTCCACAAAGACGATAATAAATGGTGGCTTTAAATTGGCCCATGAGTGAGGGAGAGAGGGTGCGCGTTTGTGTGTGCCCTGCGGTGGTCTGACCATAACCAGGTTGTTTCCAGCCTTGTGCCCAGTGCTGCTAGAATACGTGTCAGCTTCACACAAACAAATTAAATTGCTGTATGTACTCTTGTATAAGTCGGGCCTTGAACCCCAAAAAATGCAACATTTCATTTTTTTTTTTTTTTTTTTTTTTTTTTTACATCTTCTTGTCTCCTCCCATCACGCAGCAGTTTCTCAGACACATCAAATTTTGTTGCAGCAGCGCAGTTACCAATTTCTTTGGCCACTTCAACGACTTTTAATTTAAAACCAGCTTCATATTTTCTTCTGATCGAACACTCCATCGCAGATAAGGGATGCTCTTATGAGAAAGGTGTATGAGGATGTGAGATACAAAAAATGCACAACAGTGCAAACATCGCATCAGAATAGTTTGGGTATCACCGTGTGGTCACGTAGGCACAATACGTAGGAAAAAAAAGGGCATGTATAGTCATATTTATGTGTAAACAGTGTACATTTAAGTGTGTAGAATTCCCTTTTACGATGTAGAAACTACATTTTTAATAATAAGTTTCAGGCTGTCTCATTGTGGAGTCATACTGTTTGTAATATTACAATTATGTGCAACACTTTTCCAGTGATTTTCGCTGTCAGTGATGTTCTTCCATGTAGGCAGTCGCATAATGTGACATGTCCGGTAACTTGCTATGATAAAATCTGATTTTATCTTTAGTCATAGGGGAAGACTCTTAGAGTGTAAGACCTGACAGTCAATGAATAGAAGTACAATAGGAGAGAAACTCGTCTGTCTGATGTGTTTTATGTACCACGACAGAATGGAAAAATGAAAAAGAAAGGGCCGAGAGGGCGGCTAAACTCGCCATATCTGTTAATCCTTTGTACAGCATCAGCACGTTATTGGCTGTGATAAAAATGAGCGAACACGACTGTGTGTGGAAAGCTACTAAGCGTTTAGTAAATGTGACCTGCCCAGTGATTTTCAGTCACGTAAGTTCAGATGTTCTGGCGATGAGATCGTCAACTGTGGTTGGCAGGTCTGATGTACCCAATAACTAGACGTTGTGGAATGTGACAGCGCCTTAAACTAAAAAGGGGAGTCCAGTCCTGGCACATGTACTTTAGGATTGCATTAATGAGCCCTTGCCAAGGTCTGAAGAAGTTCTAAGCAGATCTTCATATTTGATTTTTTTCAAGTTTGGGATATTCTAGAGCACCGCTTTCTCATTGAATTAGATTGGGTGGCCTGGCCAAGTGAGCGAAATAATTGTCCATGCTGCTAGTGTGGTTTTCCAACAGGATTTTTCAGACGCTCAGGCTGATTTGCGTTTGTACCTCAAATTACGTTATTTGTTTGGGGTTTTCTGGTAGTGTTTGTATTTTTGTATCTTCTTCCGGTGTATTGACTCCTTTTCTACTTTAACTCTTTGTATATGCTGTATTTTTCTTTATTTAGTGTTTTATGCAGATATTATTTATATCCAATGTTATATATGCCCTTTTGTCCTTTCTTTGGGAAAGGCACTATGCAAATAAAATGTTTTATTATTTCATTATTATTTATGGAAGCCCTTTCACCCCTCCCACCATTAGCCAGCATCTGCCCTTGTCCCGTTTCTTCATTTGTGTAAATGAGGCTGAGAATAAGCACGCTCAGATTGCTGTGGAGCTACCAGTTGCTTTTCTGTCCCTGATGCATCTTTAGGATTGTCAATTACGACAACAATTGCAAAGTGTGGATTGCGCTACCAGAACACGTCTGATGGCTCCACAACATCTCTTCACGTGACAGAAATGAGTCTGGTGATTTTTTTTTTTTTTTATTAATTTTCTTTCTTTTTCTTTCCACTAGCGGTCTTTAATAGAACACTAAATGACAGGCGGGTGACGGCTGAATTAATGCGTGCAAACGCTTCCTGACGGGCACTAACCGCCTTTGTTCTTGTGTCAATGGAATGGTTTTAGCAGGAAGTGAAATTGCATTTATTTGGACAGTGAAGCACTGGTGTCCACATAACTAGTGTCCACCTATTAGGTTGCTGCTGTGATGGCCACTGACTACCTTTTGATCACCCCTGCCTTCATTTGCCGCACCTATTATGCCTTTCAGCAGCACTGACTCGGATCCCACATAAGCTCCTTTGTGGGTGATGGCTGACCCTCTCCTGATCAGACATGTTTCTTCAGCCCTTCCAAGGCTATTTGGGTCTCCAAGTCTTTCCAGTAGACGCCATGTTTATCTGAGTCATCTTATCAGCAAGCGAGGAATCAAGCGACAGCTATCTTTATCTAGGGCAGGGGTCTCCAACTCCAGTCCTGGAGAGCTACTGTGGCTGCAAGTCTTCATTCTCTTTTCTTAATTAGTGACCAGTTTTTGCTACTAATTAACTATTTCACTTTATTTTAATTAACTTTTCTTGAGACTCTGACCGCTGAATTGATGCTTTTTTCCTTAAAAGGCACCTAAACATGAATGTGATGTGAAGTGAGCCAACAGATGAGCAACTAAATTAGGGCCTCAAACTCCAACCATCTTCACTTCATTCAGTTTCTTAATCTGAAGCCAATCCTGGTTGCTAATTAAACTCGTTATTTAATTCCGTGGCATCCATTCTGCCATGGCAGACATTTCCAAAACTGTTGATTTTCTTTTTTAAAAGCACTGTCAAAATGTTTTGTGCACCTGAGCAGATCAACATTACTGAGGACTTCACTTTTCTTTATTTTCAGTTATTGTGTGATGGACGCAGGTTGTTGCTTATGTGTTGGCACATTTTGTGTCTTAATATTGTTTGGTTGCTAATTGAGGGAAAAATAATAATTAAGGGGCCTGAGTCTTAAGTTGTGCATCAATTAAAATTAAGGTAAAGAGTTAATTAGCACCAAATCTGGTCACTAATTAAGAAAAGGGTTAGAATGAAAACCTGCAGCAACAGTAGCTCTCCAGGACTGGAGCTGGAGACCCCTGATCTAGGGTGTTCCCCTCAGTTATATTGCATAAATATGTATAACTACACATCATTTTTAAAGCTCAGTGTCATGGGGCCCTGACAGCACCACCACCACTATTAGGGCAGAAACCAAGAGACAAACTACCACACCAAGGCAGGTCACACACCCTCAATCCATTTAGGGTGTGAGGTACAAACACACAGAGAGAACATGCAGACTGTACACTGACAGTGCCCAGCTGGGATATAAACACAGGGCACCTGACCTGTGAGGTGGCAGCGTTAACCAATGTGCCACCCTCACGGTGTCAATAGAAAGCTGAACCCACTTATGTTTGTTATTTATCCGTCTAAGACAGATGTGACAAACTCGGATCCTGAAGGGCAGCTGTGGCAGAAGGTTTTCATTCCAGCCTACTGCTGGATTACTGCTGCTCTTTAAGATCCACAACCCTTAATTGTTTCTTTTTTTCTTTTTCATTAATCAGCAATGAAGCAAGTATAACAAGATGCTAAGTGAGCCCACAGATAACCAGCTAACTCAGGGGACTCGCAATCGCTTCCTGCAGGACCGCCATTATTCCAGCCATCCAGTTTCCTAACCTGCTAATCCAGGGTTGGGTCGTGGGGCAGCTGGAGCCTATCCCAGCAAACTCAGGGTTCAAAGGCCATTACAAGATAAACACACACGCACATTAGGACCAGTTTAGTGTCACCAATCCAAATAATCTACGTGGACATGCAGAGGGAGGACCTGGGTGCTACCACTGCGCCACCTTGCCACCCTGCACCATTATTGCTCTAACTCATTTTTTAATTAGAAGGCCATTCTCTCTGCTAATGAGTCTTGTTTGTTAATTCAATAGCTTGTGGTGCTCTCATTCTACCACAGGTCGCCAACTCCGGTCCTGGAGGACCACCATGGCTGCAGGTTTTCATTCTAACCCTTTTTTTTTTTTTTTAAATGAATGCCCTGTTTATGCTGCTAAATTAATTTATTGTGAATTCATATTAATTAACTTGTGTTTAAAATTTACTCCCATGAATTTCTTCATCATTCCTCTGAATTGCTTCATTTCTTTCCTTAAATGGCACCCAAACAGAAATGAAACGTGAAGTGAGGGAGCCAACAGAAGACCAACTAAGTCAGGCCCTCAAACTCCAACCAATTTCACTCCAACCAGTTGTTTAATGGGTGTCGTTAATTAAACCCATTCTTTAATTCTATGGCTTGTTGCTGCTCTCGTGGTGCATTAGCAGACATTTCCGAAATTGTTGATCTTCTCTTTTCTAAGGGCTCTGTTAAAATGTTTTGGGGACCTGAGCAGATCAGCATTCCTGAGACCTTCATCTTTCTTTATTTTCAGATATTATATGATGGACACCAGTTGTCTTGGCTCATTTTGTATTTCATTATTGTTTGGCTTCTAATTAAGGAAAAAGAAACAATTCAGATGTCTGAGTCTTCAAGAGCAGGTCAATTAAAATGAATTCAAAAGAAGTTAATTAGCAGCAGAAACACGTCACTAATTAAGAAAAGGGTTAGAATGAAAACCTGCAGCCACTGGGACCCTCCAGGACCTGGGTTGGCGACCCCTGTCTTAGACCTATGTGATTTTCTTTTTAAATAATTTCATTAAAACAAATATTATCTAATGGACACAAATAAGAGCAAGGTAGCTGTCATTGTGGTAGCAGTAGTTGGTTACTAGGTAAGGTAATACTCTACCCCAAAATTATATTTTTTCATATGTAACTTACCCCATGTACCTTATAGTGGTGGCCGAGAAAAAAAAATGTAATCTCATATTTCCATGCAGAACAGAAAGAAGAATGTTTATGATAGAATACAAGCCAATAGTGACCCATGTTGTACGATGACAAACAATATGAGAACAGAAAAGAAAAAGAAAATCTCAAGTTACTTGTGTTGCGTAATCCACATGTCGGTTAGCCAGCCATTTCCTAAAAATGTGTAAAACGCATGCATGGCTTCTTGCAAAAAAATATTGTTGAATAGCTACTTCAGGGTAAACATCATAAACAGTAAAGAAAAGCCTCATGGGAATGAGGTTTTGAATTGGAAGGCCCGCCTCTCCCCCTCATTCATTAGTCAAGAGCCCTGTCTTCAAACCATAAAGTGACTCCTACGAGACTTCAGTTTACTGATTATTATGTTCACAGATTATTCTGGAAGAAATTGCTTAACCATATGTTAGCAAAAAAAAAAAAAGCATGCATTTTGCACAATTTTAGCATGCAGTTGGCAAAGCCAGTCACGTGAGATTTTTTTTTGTTTGTCCTTAATTCTTATTTCCATGGACTTTTTTTCATATTGTTTGCTGTTGTGCAGCATTGGTCACTAAGGGGTTCTATTATGTCAGAAAATTTTCTCCCCATTTTGTATGAAAACATGAGATTATTATACATTTACTACAAACTATGTGGGGTAAGTAACATATACAAAAATATCATTTTGGGTGAAGTGTTACTTTAAGAAACTGGCTGGAATGAAAAATGTACAGCCCCTGCAGCCTCCATGATCTGAGTTTGACAGCCCTGCTCTACAACATTAAGAAAGCAAAGCTCTGTTTCAGGGCTGATCAGTTTCTGTGCTGCCCTCTCTCAATGCCTAGTCCAGCTGAGCCTGCTGTGTGATGACCGTGGGTGCCAGTAGTGGTTTGCTTACGTGACGCAGGTGAATCCCGTCTTGTGGCAGTAGCATTTATCACAGCCTCTTGTGAAGGACTCTCCTGGCTTGAACAGCTTCTCCTTGTGCTTGCATTTCCCTGAAAACAACAATTTTCAAGACTGGAGTTATTCTCTCTTCTTCTTAAAGTTACCCTAATGAGTATAAAGAAGAGAAGCCGAATCTTATCAGCAGCTGCAGCTGAGCCTCTCCCAGTGTGGCAGTTGAGCCCCAGGAAAACGCCCAGCACTGAGTAGAAGAAATGACAATGAAAACGGCTCTGGAGTTCATCAGGGTGTGTGCCCTATGATCTCGGTCAGTTTACCAGAAATCTAGATTCAATTGTATACACATGTGTCTGTCAAATCCAAGAGGTTTCATATGTATTTCTCAATTGGAAGAAAAAAAATATCTAAAAGTAGCTGTTCTGCTTCTAATAGTTAAGTCAATTAAGCAGAGCAACCGTTTTCATTAAAGAGATTAACAAGAAAAAAGGAAGCGCAATTTTTATAAACAGTAACAGGACACTCCCAGCAGAGGGCGTTGTTGCGCAACTTGATGACTAAGTGAATACTTAAAAGAAAATCCCCTTTTTACTTTCCTCTTCGGAGGCTCCAGCGCTCTGTGGCTGAAGTGAAATCGGCAATAAATGAACTCCTTTACCCGGTGAGATCCAAAGAGAAATTCATCCATTTCCTGACCTGCTTATTCAGTCCTTCTAGCAGCATTTGCTGAAAAACAGGAACCAACCCAGGGGAGGGTACGAGACCCTCGAATGGCTTACTTAGACTCCATCCATTATCCAACCCGCTATATCCTAACTACAGGGTCACGGGGGTCTGCCGGAGCCAATCCCAGCCAACACAGGGCGCAAGGAAGGAAACAAACCCCGGGCAGGGCGCCAGCCCACCGCAGTTACTTAGACTCGCCAATTAAATTTACACACACATACGTCTGGCACGTGGATGGATAAGCTGAGCATTCAGAGGGAAAGGCCACACATGGTGACGATGTTTCTGCACCTGTGTAAGTGGAGCACTGACCGAATAAGGGGACTTACTCTGGGTGTTTGGGGGAGCCCGTGGTGAGGGCTGCGCTGGGCCTTCTTGGATTTTCAGAAATACGAAATATTAGCTACACTATTAGGCAAAGAGTTTTATTAAATATAATAATCACTTTTTTTCCTTTTTATATTTGCAACCCCTTGCCTTTAATAAAAAGTCCGAATTAACGCATGCTGTCCTAATTTGGGGAATTCAACCATGAAGTAAAAGTACTGTACATAATAAACAAGAAGAGCTGTGGCAAATATTTTAAATATTGAAATATGTGCCATTTACATTTTTAAAGACTAAATAATCTCTATTAAAATAGACATATGTCATTTTCACTCGTTGAGCGCTCAATCCATAGTAGAGGATCGAAAATAACCTCATATTTGTAACCACTGACCTTGAAATAGTCTAAAACGATACCCCACGTTTATCTATGAAATCTGTTATTTGTGGCTTTCTGGGAGCGGCTCTTGAGAGCTGTGGTCGTCGATAAAGAATCAAATATCACGAATACAGTATGAGCCTATACCAGCTTCAAAATAGCATAAAATTACACTCCACATGTCTATAGTACCAACCCTTACTTTTTTGAAGTTTAGTGAAAAGGAGTAACTTTGACCCATTGCATTAGCCCTGGGGTTGGCTGATTTGCCCTGCAGAACCTCAAGTCCTTCTGATAATTTTTGCTGAAGACTCGTATTGGTTTATCATAAGAGTGTAATTTCTGACACAAAATATGATCCAAAAATTGCCTAAAATGAGGGTCAAAAATGAGAGAACCACCAAAAAAGGCTAACGATCTTGAGTAACTAGACATCAAAATGAGTCAAATGGTACATCACGTGAGGGGTGTTTCTTGTACCGATGAGTCAGGAGGCGGAGGACAAAAAAATGTGATTTGAAAGTAAAAGCGTTAGTAAGTGATTCGTATGAACACAAAATACGGTATACATTAAATTATATTTATATTCTGGGTGTATCCGAGTTGATTGGTTTTGCTTCTCAGCTGCACCGTTCCAGCTGTACACAAGAGGGCGCCTCTAAAAGCCGCTTCTTGCATAAGCACTCGATACAAGAGTCGTGGTGATGTTATTCGGGTGCGTGACTTCCATAGCTTTGAAAAGCTGTCACTTGTTCATTTATAAAACCTGCATCCCCGGGGCCACAAGCCTGTCCTAAAAGCGTTTGTCGCAAGGCAGAAGAAACAGACCCGAAAGAGTTACCGGCAGGCACACCGTCGTTACCGTTTAATTTAACGTGCGTATATTTAAGATGTGGAAGGAAACTCATAGCGCCGGTGCCCCACCATGACTGAAACAGCGGACTGTACTATAAAGTCATCCGACGTAGACATTAGAATGCAATAAATAAGGTACAAACGTTATTTTTACTGTGTTTTTTTCTTTAGATGGGCGCAGACAGGCGCCCCCATTCCTTCCATTATGCCCCGCCCCTAACGGTAAGACACCAACGCTCATTGTGCCGCCACGCTGCCCTCCTGAGCGCACAGGTAGACTTGTAAAGCTCCTTTAAACCCCACTGAGGTGTTTCTTCAAATATACCTACAGTCTCAGCATCGGGGAGAACTACCGGCTTACCTGCATGGTGGTAAACTGCCGCTTCTGTCCCAGGTGCCATCCAGACAAGCAGGAGCGCCAGGCAGGCTATCCCCAGGACGGTTAGACAGGAGAGGTGACTTCTGCAAAACGCCATCTAGACTCCCACCTCCAAAAATTTTAAATATGCAGGCAGGGCTAAAGCTTAATGTGGTCTTTTATTTCTTTCGCCCGTTAGATTTAAGGTTCCGCTAAGGACTGCATTGTTATTTACCGATGCCAGCAACTGCAGTAAATGGCATCAATGCTAAGCGACTAAAAGAAAGTCGAGCGAACACGGGTGGTTTGGAATTCAGGGAGAATTTATACTCAAATTGTGGGCGAGCGGCCACCTGATGGGGTGGATGGACGGCGCCTCTTTCCTGTTTTCTTCCTGGACTTCTCTAATTACATAATTTTCAACCCTGTCACCCACCCATCCACTCCCCTCCCTCCGCTGCGGGCTTGGCCGAGCGCTTTTTAAAAAACATTTACTCATATTTCTTTTTTTTTCCTAGTTCCTGTTTTCAGGACGGGTAGCGCACTTTGAACCTTCATCTTCTTTTGTGCTCGTCTCCTGCCGCGCGCCTCTAGTAAAATCTGCCGGCTTTGAACAGCATCTCTGTTTCCATGGTAACGGCCCTTCTCCTAGTGTTCCCCGGTAACAGCCCGAGATTCTCCGCACAATTACATCCTACTCAGGTCTCCTCAGCCTGCATTTCCATGGAAACTGTGAAGCCCAGGATTTGCAAACCCTTCATGTAAGTTGTGAAATGAATTCCCCTTGTTTGATGGTGGATAGAGACCAGCCCAAGGTGTCACAATGCTGAGACCGTAACATCACTGACCCTTACAGAGAAAATGGACATGAAAGGGGAGGGGGGGGGGGGGGGGTGGGGGGTAGGCACCAGGAAAATGAAGGCAGCATCAAAAGGAACCTTTAGCAAGGGAGGAACATAAACAGAGCTGATGGGGTGCGGTGGAGCACAGTACAGTAAGTGAATCCTCAGACGCTGACATCACTGACTGACCCCTCCAGAAAGGCCTGGCAAGCCAAATCAGAGCGGACCAGGCAGCAGGAGATCCTGGAAAATAAATGCAACATCAAAAGTCAGCTGAGTGAAGTGGCGCGTGGGAGGACTTGAGAAAAGGAAAGGCAGGTTGAGAAGGTCTGCTTTAATACTAACCTTAGGTCAAAGTTACATGAAACTGGTGTATAGGGGGAAAGGGGAAAAGAACAGTTAGACCTGCACCATCTTACATCGCTCTTCATATGTCATGGAGCAAAAAAATTAAGTTGGAAGGGAGGTGGCTAAGTCAGTGTGATCAGGAAGGGGGGGTATTGGTTGTAAAGTTTTATTTATTATGAATATGTTCTTAAGTTTGCATATATCTCCCCCCCCCACCCCCCCCCGTAATTTTTTTGCTGTATATTGCCTTTGATTCTTGTAAGTCTAAGCATTATCCTCTGGTGAAGACCCCTGGCAGGGGTTGAAAGCTCAGGAATGAAAAACTACTTTATGATACATGATTCATTTTCTTTCTTTGTGGATCTCCTGCGGCAAATATATATATATATATATATATAAACTCAGCAAAAAAAGAAACGTCCTCTGACTTTCAACTGTTTTTACTTTCAGTAGACTTAATGTGTAAATATTTGTATGAACACTAAAAGAGTCAACACCATAAGACATAAACTAAAAATGTTTCACAATGTGTCCCTGAATGAAGGGAGGCTCAAAATCAAAAGTACCAGTCAGTATCTGGTGTGGCCACCAGCTGCTTGAAGTACTGCAGTGCATCTCCTCCTCATGGACTGGACCAGATTTGTCAGTTCTTGCTGTGAGATGTTACCCCACTCTTCCACCAAGGCACCTGCAAGTTCCTGGACATTTCTGGGGGGAATGGCCCTAGCCCTCACCCTGCGATCCAACAGGTCCCAGACGTGCTCAATGGGATTGAGATCTGGGCTCTTCGCTGGCCATGGCAGAACACTGACATTGCTGTCATGCAGAAACTCACACACTTTTTGCCACTCCTGTCTGGTCCAGCGAAGGTGGGTTTGTGCCCATAGGCGGCGTTGTTGCTGGTGATGTCTGGTAAGGACCTGCCTTACAACAGGCCTGCAAGCCCTCAGTCCAGCCTCTCTCAGCCTATTGCGGACAGTCTGAGCACTGATGGAGGGATTGTGTGTTCCTGGTGTGACTCGGGCAGTTGTTGTGGCCATCCTGTACCTGTCACGCAGGTGTGATATTCGGATGTACCGATCCTGTGCAGGTGTTGTTACACATGGTCTTCCAGTGCGAGGATGATCAGCTGTCCTTCCTGTCTCCCTGTAGCGCTGTCTTAGGCGTCTCACAGTGTGGACATGGCAATTTATTGCCCTAGCCACATCAGCAGTCCTCATGCCTCCCTGCAGCATGCCTAATGCACGTTCACGCAGATGAGCAGGGACCCTGGGCATTTTTCTTTGGGTGTTTTTCACAGTCTGTAGACAAGTCTCTTTAGTGTCCTGCGTTTTTAGAACTGTGACCTTAAATGCCTACTTTCTGTAAGCTGTTAAGGTCTTAACAACCATTCCACAGGTGCATGTTAATTAATTGATTATGGTTAATTGAACATGCATGGAAAACATTGTTTAAACAATTTACAATGAAGATCTGTAAAGTTATTTTCGATTTTTAAAACATTATTGTTGAAATACACAGTCCTGAAAAAGGGACGTTTCTTTTTTTGCTGAGTATATATAGCTAAGGGTTGTGTCTGTCTATCATAACCACTGGGGCTAAAACAATGATCTTGGTCTTAATCGAAAGCTCATGGTGTGACACACACTGGAGAAGCAAAAAAATATGGCTTACGGGAATATCTACAAATTCATCTGGGTTTTTCTTTGGCAAAATGCATAGGGAAACTGAGTGAGACAAGGGAGTGTAATTGCAGACCGCAGTACCAATGAGGTTAGTCATGTAACGCTCCAACATCATGAAATGTCCTCAATATCAGTCATGAAACGCCCGTTGCATTACACTATGGTTAAGATTAGGGTCCTGTTACAGTATGGTTAAGATTAGGGTTGTGGGAGGGTTATCTGACTCAAAGGGTGTTTCGTGGCTGACGACGTGGGCCTTAACTGACCTACATCATAGATATTGTAGGCTGCAATTAGACACATCTCTTTTGAGAAGGTGACATGGCAGAATAAAAAGAAGAGCAGCGCCATCTGCTGAGTGCGATGCAAATTGCAGAAGCCGATGAGGTGATAGGAAGAAGAATGACAGCTTTGACATCTGCTGCCCATCAAGCACATGTGGCATGGTAGCCTGCTGGTACTTGGACACTTGAACCTGGAACCTTGATCTTGGGAGGACCATGTTTCGTAGTAAATAAATATATTCATTTCTAAAGATCCTTGTCTCGGATTATCTACACAAGCCATAGGTTTAATGTTTTTGCTCTCTTATAAGGTACAGTAAGGTACTGTATTTTGGTTTATTTTGGAACATAAAGAGCATTTTGAACTTTAAAAACCAGCTGGGCCAGGTCAGGCCATAGCCTACTATTAATAGTCGGGAGTGAAATGGCTTAGATGAGCCTCTTCTGAACAGGCCAGTAAAGGCCCTGGCGTGCTTTGTGGCTGCGTTTGGAGGTCTCAACCCCACATTCATCATGTTTGTGACTCCATATAACAGCCTGAGGAAAAACACAGGCACATACAAACACCCTCTACACCTTTCAACAAATACACACTAGAAAAGCTGTACTTCCGGAGCAATGTAATTGTGCATTTTATTTTGTTTTTTTTTTTTAAAGTTTACCTTTAATAATACAGGCTCAGGCAGACATTAGAAGCCTAACAGCAGTGCTAATGGAAACTGTAACAAGGTGCTTACCTTACAGAATGGCAGAGAAACCTCCGATTCTTCCTGCAGTCAAATTCCATCAAAACCACTGGAATCCCATCTGGAGGGCAGCCTGCTCTTCCCAGCATCAGAATGGCCAGACTTTCGGAAAGAAGAGAGCTTTTCAGGACACAATTTTGAGTAAACAGTTACTGTAACGTGTGGAATGTGTTATTACAGGTGCTGCTGTACATCCAGGATGGGTGTACCCGATCTCATAACATTTTTGATGCAGTTATTGCCATCTTTATTGGAAGAGGCAGAATGTACTAAAGGCATCACCTGCTGTGAGATTTAAACATCCCGTTTTTTCCATTGGTTTATCTTTGGTATATAAAAATAGTTTTACTTTTTTAAAAACTTAAAATGTGGTAAAACTTTCATTCTTACAATAAAGAACATTGAAGGTAGCCTTTTTTTAGAGTGCCTCATGGATCCAGTCTCCAGGGTTTAAGTCTGGAGCATGCTTGTTGTCTGTGTAGAGTCTCCACATTCTCCTGTCTGGTGGGATTTTCCTCCCAACATTCTGTTCTTTTCTTCCACATCCTCAAAGAGGTGCAAGTTAGGTTAAGTGGTGTCTCTGAACTGGCCCTCTGTGTATGGAAGTGGGTCATGTGATGGACTAGTGCACTATCCAAGCCTGCTTCCTGATTTGAACCCTTTCTGATTTAGAATAAGCAGATCTGAACGTTATGTTATTATGAACGTTGTACCCTCTTGTTCTTATTCGTCAATCCACCTCTTCTTAATCCAATTCAGGGTCACAGACAGCCAAAGCTTACCCTAGGAGCACTTTGTGCCAGAGAGGAACCAACCCTGGATGGAGCAACCACCCATTACAGGGCACACTAATGCCCACCTTCACTCGGGACATATTTAGAGTCACCAGTTAATGTAACCTGTACATCTTTATGGTGTTATGAGAATGGTGTAATAAAATGATCATAAAAACATGCACTTAAGAAAAACATTTTAGATACCAATTGTACTTACTGCTGCTTAAAATTAGTAAGGATAACATTTCAGAAACTGATTGGTTAGCTAGCCTGGGGGGAATACAAATGGGCTGAGATGAAAGGCCAGTAAGAGGCTGGAATGGAAGGGATAAGTAAAATTTACGAAACTCCTTCCCCCTGTAACATAAGAAGATTTACCTGTGTGTGTCGTATTGAGTCTTGTTTGTCCTTTGTGTGCTTTTTGTCATTGCTGGGGGCTTACACTCAGATTCAGGTGGTGCAGCCTTTCGCAGTTCAAGGTCAGGATTTGCGAGGCAGCGATTGACGGCATTGTCTCCATGGGCAGGATCTCGAAGGCCTGACAAAAACACGATTCCGGTTGGACAGCCAATGAAGGGACGGAGCACTGAAATTAAAATCGACAAGAAGCAAGTGATCGGGAGAAGGAATAGTTGCTTTGCATTGCAAGGGAGATAAGATGAACACTATCGACACCGAGGGAAGAAAAAATAGAAACGTCTCGCCCCAAACACTGGGATAAGGATAATGAGGTGGCCACCTGCACGTCTTTTTTCTTTCTTTCTTTGGACTGTCCCTAGGCTTTGGATTGCCGATTTCGGAGGGTGAGTTCGGTGACTTTTTTTTTTGTACTTTCAGGATAGCGCTGTCATCCATCTTTCCTTGATTCTTCCCAATCTGATTGCCCTCGTTGCACGGTTCTCATTCCTTCATGGACAATAACCCTTTGGACTGAATTCACGTATAAAAT
>JANRMT010062840.1:10178939-10205398 GCA_026402145.1 Polypterus bichir lapradei | reverse complement strand
TATATATATATATATATATATATATATATATATATATATATATATATAATGTCTGTTATGTTTTGTTTATATTTGTGTACCAGTAACGGCACACTGTATGATATCGTGAAGTGAATACACTTGACTTGAGCATTCCTAGTTTTCATCCTCTTTCTCTGTACGTTTAGCATTCGTTTGCTCAGAGGTTGATGCGCTTGTTGCTTCCTGAGCAGCTCTTCTTTTCTCCACCCTAGCAACCCGCTTCTTCTCTACTTTCGTTGGCATCTTTTCACGTTAAAACTGATTAAGTCAGTGTTTGTGTTGCAATTGCTTGGTATGTTTTCTTTAGTTTTTCACTTATGCTGGCACTTAAATCTTCAATCTGCCTCAAGAATGATTTAAGATATGAAGAGGTAGGGGAAGGGACGGCGAAGGTGGTAGAGATGAGAACGGCGCCCGTACACATGCGCCGCATGGCCACCCTGCTGGCCGCTGTTGAGAGTTGATTCTACAATAAAATAAAATAACAATAAAAAGAGGAATAACCTTGGATTTCAAGTCATAGTATATGTGTAACAAAATTCATGTCAATAATTTGAACGATTTGCAAGCTAGAGGTGATTTAAAATCCTGGACAGACAAATGGACAGCCACGGTAGGGCATTATATATAAAGATATATATGAGCTTCTCCTGAACAGGGGCGTCTTTTGTTTCTTTAAGTCACATTGAGAGTTTTTGTGTGTATTTATGAACAGTATATATATATATATATATATGGGTTTTTTCGGGACTGGTCATCCTTTCTAACGAAAAGGGGAAATTTGGTGTGTTTAAGGGAGTGTCTATGTTATGGGATGAGCATTTGTTTGAGAAACAGTTAAAGGGGACTTTATTTTGATTTTGCTGTTGTAATGAGTAAAATTGTATAAAAGTTTAGTTTAAATATACAGTATATATGTTTGTAAAATTTTCTGTTGTGTTGTTCCACTACTGTTTCCTTTTGTTTTTGTCTTTGCTTAATACTAAGCTTTAAGGAGAGAAGTGGCAGAACAGCCAGGTCCCATGTGTTAATAAGAGCTGACAAATTTATTGTTATTGTAGCATTGCCCTCTTTGAGCCTAAGGTAATCGCTACACCCCTCCAGGAGGAAAGCATTGGGGAATTGGGGCTAAACACGCCTGAGCTGAGCCATTGGGAACTACACACACACTCATTGTTGCTAGCAGATTGTCAACGCCAACAGGACCGAACTTAACCATGTAGGGGGGCCATGCTCTCTTTGCCACTTTGCATTTTCAGGACACCATCACTCATTTTTGGTAAATCATTTATTCATTCATATTGTAGCGACCTCCACGTCAGGTTCAAAAAGAAGAAGAAGAAAAAAACAGACAGATGAAGTAAAGCTCTCAAAACTGTTTACTTGAACAGTAAAGAAGAAAAAAAAAAAGCCACAGGGTTGTAACAGCAAATAAAATGAACATCTTTGACTTTGAACTATTTACAATCTCCTATATTTCTCTCACATTTGTGGTCCTGAGAGACGCCATTAAAGAAAAGCAAAAGCAGTAAAAGAAAAATGCTGACTGTGTAACCCTACAACAGAACCTTCTAGCCCTTTCTCCAACGAGACTTTGAACCGTCCTCCTGTCCCGGGTACCCCCCTACCCCCCATTTTCGCGTCAATCATACCCCCCGCTGTCAGTCTGCCACGATTAACTCCACCCTCCCTCAATCGGACCCAACAGTCACTCCAAAAGGCCTTCAACCTGGCTGGGAAGTTACAACATATTTATTTATTTTTAATTTGTTGTATTTCTCTCTGCGGTGGGCTGGCGCCCCGCTCGGGGTTTGTTTCCTGCCTTGCGCCCTGTGTTGGCTGGGATTGGCTCCAGCAGACCCCCGTGACCCTGTAGTTAGGATATACCGGGTTGGATATTGGATGGACGGATGTATTTCTCTTTTCCTTTACGTCTTTTAAAGTATGTTGAGCTGAATGACTTGTATGAAAATGTGCTATAGAAATAAATATTAAGGTTTATAATTAACTCTCATTTTTTTCTTTTTCTATTTCTGTTTCATTATGTTGACTAATCCACCGCTTGAGTCGATTCGTCACCTTACCCCATAGCCCGATCCCGTTCTAAAGGCCTCAGTTAGCTCTCATGTAGCCATCATTGTTCAGGACTAAAGAAGTCTGCTCCCCTTAGCCTGTTGCAGCGCCACGCGTCTTTTTTGTTTGAGGGTGCCTGGTTGCTTTTCTTTGAAAAGATTCTGATACTATCATGTCTTTTCTCTTGTTTTTTTCTTGTGTTCTTAGGGGGGGGCTGTCAAAAATCAGGACCCGTTGAGGCATTCCCTGTGTGATTTTGGGCTTTACAAGAAATACATTTTTGTTGTTTTTTTTTTACTATTATGTTGACCCTTAACCTGCGATTGCTATGACGTTAACCTGCATCCTGTCCTTCAATCAGGTCCTCCGTCTTGTAGTGAAAACTTGAGGGACGGTAGCAGGAGAAAACCTCACACTGTACGCCTCCATTCAAACTAGTGTGGGGCTGAGGTGTCACCCGTTGTACGGCTGCGCTCAGGTCCTAATCTGGGATCCTGAGGTGGTTCATTGTGTGGTGGGTGCAGCAACACTCTGTATCAACGCACGCTCCAAACCCTGAGATGTTGACCATAACAGCACAGGGCACAGCACCTTGAGCATTGCATCTCATAATTTGTATTAATATTGCACCACAAGCAACAACTTTGAAGTATTTAAATGAGTCTGAGCCTGGACTCTGCCTGTGTGATGTTTGTATGGTCTCCCTGTGTCTGTGTGGGGTTTCCACCCTCATTCTAAAGATTTGCAGGTTGGGTTATTTGGGAACTGTAAGCCAGTCTGGCATCTATTTAACAATTGGGTGTATCATCACGGGGGTCGCTTTCTACCTTTGCTACCAGGACAGGCACTGGCGCACTGTGAGGAGACACCTCACTATATAACATTTTAAAATATCCTCACCCCGTTTTATGTAACACATTGAAGGCACGCTTACTGTAATAAAAAGGATGAGCCACTTGTTTGATTACCGGTTTGTTCTTCATTTGCACACGGGGAACAGCCGCGTGTGTCCCGTGTTCCTATTTCAGGGGCTCCCGAGTGGAGACGCGTTCCTGCCGCCCGTTGTCCGTCATCCCGATAGACGTCAGATGCTGCCGTAGAGTTTAAGAAAGAAAGTGTGTGGCGAGTGAAGGGCGCCGGCCGCAGGGCCGACGTCAGAAATGGGGTTTGGGTTGTTGCAGGGAGTCGCCTACGTGTGCGCGCATTCGGCACTAAATGCAGACAATAGGTCGAAATTAGGCGCGCGACCAGGCAGAGACGGGTGTTCGACTCAGGTCACGTGACGGTGACCCGGTATAAAAGCCGTCAGCCAACAGGCAGTTCAGTTCAGACCAGACCAAGAGAAGGTCAGGTGAGTTCACTTCATTACGTGCAGGACTAAAGCGGAGCGTTTTACAGGGTGGAGAAAAGAAACGTTAGTCCTAAATTGTCAGCTTTCCCTCTGAGTTTTTAATTCATTCATTCATTCATTTATTCAATAAGGAGAAAAACCAGACAAACAAGGGGATTTTCTTTCTTTAAACTTAAGGAATGACTACTTTGAGCCCGTTAAAAATGATTTTTTTTTTAACGTTTCTTAATCTTTCTTTATACGATAGTTAAATTGTTTTTGCTTTTAATTAACGTCCGTTTTGTTTCTTTTTTAATTATTTATTGAAGCATTTGTTTGCATTCTGGATATTTCTTTTATTAAATTTTTTTTTTTTTTTTTGCAATAAAGGCACCTTTTATGCTTGGTGCACCGTGACTGCCCTCCCTCATTCTCACACTTACTCTCCATCCCAATACTCAGCATCCCTGAGTTCCGACATGCCTTTTGACCCTGACCAGGACAGATGGATTACAGAATGAATGGGTGGATAGATGGAATGAAGTCACTAACTCGGACGCTTTAAATCAAAAAGTAAGACCTACTTGTGCTGCAGACCTCACACCATCACACACTGTAAGTTACAGAGACTGGAAAAGGCGGGTTATTAGCTAACATCAGGAAGTGAGTCTATCCAAGCTGACTGCAGTTTTAAAGGGGCAGGGGCATGAGACAATTTACTTTAATTTCTTAGAATAATGAGTAATAAGCCAAGCTAAATACACAAAGGAGAAGCTACAGTATCTGCCTGTGAGTAAATGCATTCATGCTTATTTTATAGTTTCTTTCACAGACGGCACATTGCAAAACGTTCCACAACGTAGTGAAGAATATGTGTGTGTGGGAGCGTTGGTCTTGTGCCAGTTGCTTTCATAACCTGATCGAGGCTTCCTGTTTCAGAACACAATAATTCCTTGCAATAGTTTAATTTAAGCATCGTGTGGCAGGTCTGGAATGCCCCTTAGACAGAACAAACTACAAATACTCTAACCAACTGAAATAGTGAAGGTGGGCTAGTCCGGTGGTGTCTGTGACAGCTGTTTGGATTAACATTTTTATTTATTTTTCTAGAGTTTCCCTTAGCCTACAAATTCATCTTTGATCCATTCTGGGGGTTTTCTTTCCTAGGGAATCCATTTTTAATTTTTATTTTTCACATTTCCATCCAGCACTGGGAGTATGTGTCGATGACTTCTTCAAGAGCAATCGTGTAAAGGTTGGTCCTCATGAGCCCCAGACAGTGGAGCCTACATACACTTGTTGGTGATTATGTGCGATTCTCTGTGCTGTTTTAGTATTCAAACCCCTACTTGAAATAAGACCATGAATTTCAGTTTTGTATTACAGGTTTTGATGATTGATCCTTGATTTCCAGTTTTGACCTCAGCTTTGTTTCTAGACCACAGTACTCTCCTGGTCCCCCCATTCAAAGCTTCAGCTCTCTCCTTTGAGCCTTAATTAATAAATGCTTCTGATCTGTAAGAAGTTATACTGTTGTGATATTTAATTCTAATAATTGTATCTCTGGGAGGCATGGTGGTGCAGTGATTAGCACATCTTAGGTCACATTTTTGACCACAATCATTTGCCAATCATACTTGGCAGATTTTTCCGTAGCCTTCAGGAACACCTAAAAGACCTCAGCACCTTTTATAACCAACTTTAACACTATTTCAGTTTCTCCTTTCCCACTGAATTCAGTGCATTTTGCTGAGTTCCCAAACATTTGCAGAATTTTGCCAAGTGAATTCAGTGGGGTTCACTCAACACTCTTTATGACAGACCTTATAGTGAATAAGACATCAGTCAGACAGTGCCATTGTTAGCTGGAGGGGAATAACATCCTTTTATTATTTTAACTGACCATAAGAAGCTGACTTATCAAAAGACAGCAAAAAAGGTTAAATCCCAGACATACCAGATTTTAGTATTTCTTACTGGGCTGGGGATAAAAAGTCAAAAGGCTGAGCCCTCTTTGTCCAGCAGACAGTGTTAGCCGCACAGATCAAAACAAGATGTTATTCTATTATCTAGTAGAAAGCAGATGGGTAGGAAGCTTTGAAGGCCCTCTGGCAGAGCCTTTCTTCAAGCCTACAAAGAATAAATCCTCTCCCTCTTTTAATGGTCCGATTTTCTTCTACAGCTCTGGATGATGGCTGTGCTCATTATGATGACCTCTCAGTGACTTTCTGTCTGTTTTCTTACCCTCGGGTCTGCTCACAGCCATCATTCATTTCTTACCGTGTTTCTCGTTTTTGTGTTTGAAGGCAGGCTGTGGTCAACACGGTGGAAGAAAGAGAAGGTGGACGTACAGCAGCCAGCAGTGCTGTTAGGTGACGAGGATTTGAATTAATTTTAGGAAGCAAGTGAAACATGTCGAGGGATGAAGTTACAGTAAATGAACAGCCCGGTGACCTTCTCCTAATTTACATTGTCTGACTGAGCCTATAATCAGTGCCAATCTGAATGTTTTAACCTGCCAAGCGGGAAATCTCCTTATAAAACAATCATGAACGTAGCTGCACCGAGATGAAATAAAAGGCTGCATTTATACCCTTAGGAAAGAAAAGGCACGACGCCGCCGCAGTCCTAGCAGACTTCCCTTCTTATTTCTTTCCTACGTGTCTCTTCACAGCTCAGCAACTCGACTCCAGCCCGGTACCTTCAAATAACCTGCAGCCGTCCCAAATGCCTCACCTGAATTTCACACCTCTGATGCTTTTTCTCCTCACTCGTTTCTAAGACCCTGCAGCCCACTCAACTGTTTGCTAGAAAGCATCTGAAATTGGCCATCCTTTCCTTTCACTCAAGGCAAACCCTGCATTGTTTTTATTGGACCTGACATGTTTCTTTGTGGTGGGGTAAACGATTCAGGCCATCCTGACTGGTGTGTGCACACTTACCTCCACATGTGCTTCTTCTGGTGTCATTAATGCCTTTGGGGGCAGCCAAGATGGTCTCCTTTCACACTTCTGTTCTGAACGCTTAGTCTCTGATATGATGCCTTGTTTTCAGTACTTTGCTTTGGGGTAAAAGGTGCAACATTATTATTACAGGCTTTACCAAAGCAAAGAATTATTTTTGACTGTAAAGTATTAGACTTGACATTTTAAGGTCATAGTTTTAAATTCCATTCCATTTTCACTGTGTGACCCTTACCAAGTTACTTAAACTGACTTCACGCCAGTGAACAGGCTACTCGATCCATCAGAGAGTCATTCTAAGAATGGAAAATTGTTTAGTCTTTAATCCAAAACCAATCCGAGATCGGACTTAAAATGATGACCTGCGATCCATCCATCTAGGAGTCAGTGGGCCCTGGAGCTTAAACAAAACGTACAAAGCTTTGGGAGAAAAACTAGATGGTGCTGCTAGAGCAGGGGTGCCCAATACGTCAATTGTGATCGACCAGTAGATCAGACAGGTAGTGAAGGTAGATCGCGTTGCATTCAAAAAAAAAATTTTTTTTAAATGTTAGTCTATCATATATTCTCCCTATGGCATTTGCTACTTGATTGACATACAGGGCGGCCAGTCTGAGATCTCTTTTCTTCTAACACACTGGTCATCCCGCACGCACGATTGATCAAACGCGGAGCTTCTGCAAAACTCCGGCTGTCTAAGTGATCTAGTTAGCCTTCCAATTTATATCGACTTAAGAAGGGATTTTAAAAAAAATGTTGGTTATGGGCTGGATGTGGAATTGGAAGAGGATTTATTTTTCTCACAATGTCACAATCGAAGTGCGTTGGTCTCATCTGTCAATCTATCATTGCTATTCCAAAGAAGGAAAATGTGGAAAGGCACTTTCGAACTGTTCATAAAAACTACGAAACTGACTTCCTTCTGAAAAGCAATCTGAGAAAGAGAAAGGAGAGGGAACTAAAATCGCAGTTAATCAGACAGCCGTCATTTTTCACTCGGCTGAATTCAAAAGCAAAGGCAGATACACCGAAGTGTCGTTCCAGGTGAGTCACTCGATCATTAAGCATAAGAAGTCCTTCCAAGATGGAGAGATGATAAAAGAGGCCATCATTGAGGCAGATGGCTAGGGAGAAATTCCTACTGAGATTTCAAGACCCCTGGCCGGAGAAAAAGGAGTTTCTCCTTGTCATTAAACATGCAGAATACTAGCAACTTAATAACGATCAATGGCCACTAGACTTGACATTTTTTTTCCGATCTGACCAACATGTTGTATGAGCTTAATTTACAGCTGCAAGGAAAAGAGAAAACCATGGTCAATATGATTAGCACAGTTAATGCTTTCAAACGAAAAATGCAACATCTGTCCTCAAAGCTGCAGCGCCTTGATTTAGGGAACATCCAAAACATTGCATCAGAGCTGGAGACGCAATGGAAGGCGTGTGCGCAACTTGACAGCATCCGCTACACAGAGCAGATTGAAAATTGTCTGTCAGACTTTGACAGACGGTTTCAAGACTCAGCTTTACTTGAGCCAGTCACTACATTTAAGTGCTATCCATTTAGGGAAGATGTTGAGGGTGATTCACTCGCATCAGAAATTGCAACACTGTTTCACCTAAAACTCCTCTACAGTGGAGGATGAGATTTTGACACTACAGGATGACATTCAGCTGAAGTATGGGGCTTATGGACAGTTTTGGAACTTACTCAGAGAGGAAAAGTACCCAAACATGAGGCGGTGAACCAAATCGGGGAGACTGAGAAACCAGCTCGTGGGGTCCGACAGGGATGTGTGGCCACCCTGGAGCCCACCCATCACACCGCTGAGGCTTCAGCGAGACCAAGGGACAGGCTGCCCACCCCGCTGCGCTGTTTCAAGTGTGGTGGGGTGGGGCACATCCCCAACGCCTGTCCCCTCAACACGGAGTCGATGGACTGCAGCTGGATCAAGGGTGAGAGGTACTGTGCCCTGTCTAATCCTCTGGCGGTCCGTAACATGGAAGTGGTATTGGTGAATGGGCACTCGGTGGTGGCTCTGTTCGACTCCAGGAGTAACATTACCATTGTTGCTCACCGTTATGTTTTACCGCGACAATGGTGAGCACCTAATTCAAAAATTATATGTGTACATGGGGTGACCAAAACATATAAGTCCGCGAAGTGCTTTATAACCTGGGAAAGAGATATCAGAGAGATGTTTGTTGCGGTGTTACCCAAACCTCCCTACCCGGTTATACTGGGACAAGATTTGTCAAAAAGTAATTGCGGTAAAACTGTTGCCACTCCAAAACCCGAGCGGGGTCTGGTGATGGACGGACTAGGGCCCCTCCCATATAATATAGCATTTTTAAAGTAGGTAGATCATTTTGACCTGGTCATTTTAAAAGTAGCCCGCAAGCTGAAAAAGTCTGGGCCACCCCTGTGCTAGAGTGTAGGAACTCCATGTAGAAAGGCAATATGGCTGCTTTGTCTACAGTCGCTTTAAGAAAGAGTGAGTCGTTCAACAACAGATGGACTCTCATGACCAGACCTTATGGGTCTATGGTTGATGAGGTGGAACAGTATCGGTGTTATGTTTAACCCAAAGTCAGACCATGAGCAGTGCTGATAGAGAAAGACCTGTGCACATAAACTGTCATGGCTGCCAAAGGAGCTTCTGCTAAATACTGACTTGAATACTGGCCAATTACTTTTACGGTCAGCTATTTTGTGTTTTATTATTTGTAAATAAAATAGACCACTTTACAGAGATCTGTTTTCACTTTGATATTAAAGAGACTTGTTATAGTGGCATTGATAGCAAAGAATCTTGTTTCAGTGTCAAAAAGCCAAATTAAATTCATTGTGATTCAATGCCATATTACAATAAAATGGGAAAACTCCCAATGGACAAATATTTTTTTATAGAAACTTTAATGACATGGGTTCTGAAATAGTGAGATTAGATCTGCAATACTGTGTCCATTGCTGGTCACCATATTATAAAAAAAAGATTGTTGTAGTGTGCAAAATCTGCACAGTTTGGTCAATATTTTCATTATATTTTGCTCAAGACAAAACAACAGATGAACTTAAATACAGGACACTTGCATGGGCCGTTTAACATCAAAAGGTAATCTGTTTTCCTGAATCGCAGTACCATTTGTTTGAACTGAGAAGGAATTCAGGAGATGCCCCAAGCTGTATGGATGATTTTTACCACCTGTGAAGGGAAGGACACCAGAAATGAATCGGTTTACAGCTTGGGAAAGGAGATTGTTAAAACATTAGAAACTTTATTGCACAGGAAAACGGACATATTCAAATAGATTAAAGAGTCTGGGCAAATTCATCCATCATATTGACAGTTAGCCAATCAGAGTAGCTAACAATCACACGTTTCCCCCACGGAAATTTTATAATAAATATGCCTGAAGAGCGGCAACAGAAAAGAAGAACAGCACAACATCAGGACAGGGCACCGGCAACATGTGGCCATTTCCATCTGATCGTCAGCAAAGCATCTCATGAACAACTTCGAGGGCTAATTCAGTGCCACCCTGCGACATTCATCCTTGACATCTTTAACGTTTTGTACGTTTTTTCTAAAGACTATATACATATCCAGACTTTGCTATCCACATTTTCTTTTATGCTTTTCTCTACTGGTATTATTGCTCTTAAATAAATACCATGTTGCTTTTAACTTTTTATGTTTTGTCTTCATATTTAGAGTGCTTGAGGTAATAAGGTCATTTTTAAGAGCACCTGGAGCAGTGCGGAAGTGCCACATGATCCAAACTGCAAGGTTTATCGAGCTGCGGATGAAAAGCATTAAAGAAACAAATTCACTGGCTGATAAATGACCTATAATCAGGGATGTTGAGCCTTTGTATGTTTGACTATATTCTTGGAGACCAAAGGTAGTATTTAGGTCTGACATATATCTAAGACATCGCACGTTGTTCAAGCCTGTGATAAGTAAGTCTTTTGGAGTACTAGGGAAAGCGGACCATGCATGTGTTATTTATGCAGTACTTGTGTGAGTTAGGGTGCTATGGAATAACATGCGTGTGTATGCGTCTTTCATATGGTACTTTTATGGCTAGGGTCTATTTGTATACGTATATATATGTATGTGTGTGTTAATCTTAAAGTATGACAGTAGACCAGCGCGGTAACAAACATGAGTACACTTACCCCTACAGAGAACAGGTGAAGGGTAAGTAGAAGGGGGATATCACAATAATACAAAGACGTAGCTGAAGTTGTTCAGAGAAGAGCAGCAAAGGTCTGAAGAAAAGGGCCTGTCCTACTCCGACAGACTAAGGGAGTCATACCGCCTTAGTCTTGAAAAGGGTGGCTAAAATCCCAGTCTCCGAAATTCACTAGGCCGTCAGTAAACTGAACCCTGTAGTATTCTTTTATTTAAATACTGAATTACGTACACAAGGATACCAATGGAATTCAATGGGGATGAACATTTAAGATGAAAACCGTGTGGGCACTTTTTCACTTATGGTATTGTGGAACAACTTTCTCGTAGTTTGTAGTCCTACCATATAAAAGTGCATTTCAAATTCTGTACTATCCTTGGTGATAAGTACTGGATTTGTTTTACTTTAAATGTAATATGGCGTACTTGTGGAAACAGCTCTTCTAGTTGTGGGTTACCTGTGCAATGCAGGACCTTGTGGCATATGAACTTCTCTAGTCTCTATAGCTGTTGTGCAGCCATAAGAGCTGTTTAAACATTTGTGTTACTTGCTCTGCTACTCATCTAAGATGGTTTGAAATCTAAGTAATCAATGTAGACCTCAGTGTTAATGTCTGCAGTGCACCATGCAATGCATACGGCTCTTTCATTTGCCATTTGGTATGGGATTTGTAAGAGCCGTATTCATGTTTGTGATGCACCATCTATTGGAATGACAAATGAAATGGTTTTTATTGCTGAAAATGTTTGTGATGAGAGAGACTTGGCAACACAGACAGACACGCAGATACTGATTACATACGTACAAATTAACGATAATAATGCAAATGTACAAAAATGAAAAGATCTGAATGCAAAAAGAATCAGAGAAATTAGAAAATGTGATGTTGTAAGAATGGATGTTATACGTTCCCACCAATCAATTTTCCAGAGTTTTCTCTTTTTCTATCATCTCAAGCCAATGACCAGTCAAGAAGGCGACACAGTTGTAAACAGTTGCCACCGATCTATTGCATTTCTAGTTATCTTTGACTTCTATCATCTTAGCCACAGGCATAAACCAGTTAAGTTGTCATCCTCTCTGATGCTCCCTGAGATCTTGCCTTTGAGCCTTGGATTACAAGTCCACTAGCATGTTTGTCATTTATTTAAATTGTCATTTCTGTGTTTAGTAATTTCTACCTGTCCTGTCTTTCTGTTTTGCTCTGTATTGTTGTTTCTGCACCAACAGAACTAGCAGCAAATGTACTGTAAGGTGTAATGACAACACAGTGAATCTAAGCATGATGGGATATTAGTTGCTTAGTTGTTTCAGGGACCACATACTATATATGTACAAGCACCCACTCTCAGTTGATCACTCAGTTGACCGAACTGCCCTGTGGGACATCCTGAGGGTTCGCGGGATCCCCTCGAGGTTGCTGGATGTCTTGGCCGGCCTGTACACTGGTACTGTGAGTGCTGTGCAGAGTGGAGGCAGAACCTCTGCATTTTCCCCACTTGATTTTGGGGTTTGTCAGGGGTCTGTTCTGCTCCTACTCTGTTTAATGCTTGAATGTACTGGGTGTTGGGCAGGGTCGTGGGGTAACAGTGGCTATGGGGCATCGGTTGGTGAAGAAAGATTCACGGATCTTGACTTTGCTGATGATTCTGGGATCTTCGTGGAGTCGATGGAGACTCTGATTGGGGCTCTCAAGAGACTGAGTGAGGAGTCTGAGCATTTGGGTTTGTGAGCTTCCTGATAAAAACCAAGATCCAGACCTTCAATCACCTCTTGGGCACGGCCATCAGCAGTGTGTCTGTTTGCGAAGAAAGTGTTGACCTTGTCGAGAGGTTTACTTACCTCAGCAGTGACATTCATGTCTCTGGTGACTCTTCCTATGAAGTCAGTAGACGGGTCATGAGGTCCCTGGAAAGGGATGTACGGCGCTCCCGATATCTGCAAAAGGATGAAGGTCCAAAGCTTTAGACTCCTGGTCCTTCCTGTTTTACTGTATGGTTGCGAGACCAGGACTGTATCCAGTGACCTGAGACAAAGACTTGGGTACTGTGTCCCTTCGGAGAATCCTTGGGTATTGCTGGTTTGACTTTGTGTCGAATGAGCAGTTGCTCATGGAGTCCAGAATGAAGCAATATTACCTGCACTGTGAGCTAGTGTCAGTTATGGCACTATGGCCATGTGGCTTGATTTCCTGAGGGTGACCCTGCTCATAGATTCTGCATTGCTGAGGACCTGAGTGACTGGACCAGGCCAAGAGGACTCTCATATAACCCCTGGCTGCGACACATAGATGTTCATTTCCGGGGGGTGGGACTGGACTGTGTATTTACCTGGAGGGTTGCCAACCAGGATCCCAAGCTGTTTCGTCATGTGGTGTGTGGGACAACGCACTGTACTGGTTCATGATCCCCAACCTGACCTGACCACTATCAGTACAAATAATATCCTTCATTTGCTCAGGTTTTTCTTTGCTTTTGTTAGTTGAATGTATTTATTTTGTACCAACATTACATACAGAACTTTCAAGTGGTTGATATAAATTGAAATGAGTCCACAAAAATGTGTGAATGAGTGACATTTCCTAAGTAAAATATAAAAGAGGAAGAAAATATGGACAAGACTCCAATAAGGAACACAGCTGTGACAGGTCATCTCCATTCTTCTGCTCACCTCATCTCTTTATATCAGGAAGAACAATACCTGCCTGCATCCCCGAAAAAGATAAAACAAACAAAAATATTGTGGAAGCTGGCCCGGACACAGACAGACAGACATCGTTGGCTCCACCACACACTGTTTATTTACACTATTATTTACAAGATTTTACTTCACGTGCACCCCCAGTGCCTCCAGCACCGATCCCCCAAAGTCCACGCCACACAGTTCCACTGCCTTTCTCCTGGCTGCCTCCAGTCCGCTCTCCAGCTCCGTCTCTTTTCCACCCGACTTCCGCTACTGACTGAAGGGAGGCGGCCCCTTAAATAGGAACCCGGATGGGCTCCAGCTGCTTCCCGGCATTCCTCCACAGACCCTCCGGGTGTCCCCTGTCTTCTTCCCCCCAGCACTTCCTGGTGTGGCCGAAGTGCTGGGCTCCAGGTTTCTTCAGGCACTGGGGCGCCGCCTGGCGGTGGCCATGGGCCCCTACAGGGCTGGACTTCCAAGCCCCCTACCCTTGGCCCCCAACACAACCAGGGCGGTCGCCCCCTCGCGGTCTGGAGGAGGTACAAGCCCTCCAAGCCCTCCTCCGGTCCTCCTGGGTGTCCCGGCCGGGCTCCAGCCCCGGCAGGATGCCACAGTATATATATATATATATATATATATATATATATATATATATATTGTTTTTTTAGTCAAAAATTAGAAAGTTTCTTTATTTTTTTGCTCCTGCTACTCTGTTTCCTGGGTCCATACAATATAGTGTGTTCAGCCATTGCTTATTGCCGGTGTCTTCTTCCTAATCGCTCCAGTGATTATACTCTTTGAGGAGGAGGATGCTGTTGGAAATCCTCTAAACAAACTGAAAAATAAAAGCAAAGCCGTGTTTTCATACTGAATTACTGAGTAAGCAGGGACTGTCAAGGGCCCATCAGTCTACAGGCATGTTGTCATTGCTCGGTTCCATTTTTGAATCCATCTCTTCCAGCTTCAGTCGTCTTGTACTTTTATTATAGTCTCCTTTCACATTCTCCGTCTAGAGCTGAAAGATAAAGTAATCTGTTTTGGGCAAGGCTGCATGAAGTCAGTACACTTTGTGCTTGCTCCACCATGAATAACAATTGGTGCCGTGAGTTAGGATTGGCAGAGCGCTGAGCATGAATCCTTTCCAGCCTGCATCATTGTGAATTTTAAAAAAGGGAGTAAGAAGCAGAATGGTGTAGGCTGTCAATAGTAATGAGCAAGCCCCGCTGAATTCACTTCACGTCGAGTTTGTGGAAAGGTCCAGGAATTTCGTTGAACTTGGGGAAATGGCGAAGGAGAAACTGAACTAGTTTTGTTGTGAATTACAATGGAGCAAACAGCTTTTAAGTGTCCCTCATGGTTAGGGAAGCATGTGGCCAAATATATGACCTAAGCTGTGAGGCTGCAGTGCAATCCACTGTGCCACTATGTGTTCCATGAGATAAAATTAAAGATTGGAACAGTAAAAGTTCTTGCAGACAACAAGAGCAGGAAGAATGGATTCAGTAAGACTTGACCCCCACAGGCCTGGTGCACGTTACAGAAACCCACAACAATACAGAGGGACACCTAGTCTCTGGAATCAGCAGTAGGTCACTGGAAATCTCTGCCAAGCCAGAACTCCTTCATTTATATGAATGTCAGTGACCCCGCCTGCAGCACCGACAGTTGGCATAGACACCAAGCTGGTAGCCAGACAGCACAGCACTTTCAACGCATACTGAACATGCTCACGGCTTAAATCCAGCCTTGTAACCCAGAACGTACGCATCAGTGTGCACATGCTCTGTAACATTCTTTAGGTATCTGGTACATGTCAAAGTAACATCCACATGAATGCCAGGACCCAAGGTTTCCCGGCAGAACATTGCCCAGAACATCATATTGCCTTCAGTGACTTGCCTTCTTCCCATAGTGCATCCTGCTGTCATTGCGTTTCCAGGTAAACGATGCACAAGCACCTGTCTGTCCACATGATATATAAGAAAATATGAGTAATCAGACCAGGACACCTTCTTCCATTCTGCCTTGGTCACGTTCTTTTGCTCACGTATCCACTGTAGGTGTTTTTAAGCATTAGACAGGGGTTAGCATGGACACTAAAATTCAGTCACGTAGCCCCATACGCAGCAAGCTGTGATGCCCTATGTGTTCTGACACCTTTCTCTCATGGCTAGCAGCAATTTGTGCTGATAGGAAGTGCCTGTAAACTGCCATCTTCAAGTCCTCCACTGATATTTTATGAGGTTTAATTCTGGGCTTGGCTGGGCCACTCAAGGGCACTCAGAGTTATTGTTGTGCTGAAAGGTGAACCATCACTCATGCCTGAGGTAGCATCTTCCCTTGATTCTGAATAGTCTTGCTGTCCCTGTCGCTGAGAAGCAGCCCCATAGCATGATGATGCTACAATCATACTTCACTTTAGGATGGTATTAGGCAGGTGATAAGTGATGCCTGATTCTTACCAGACATAGTGCTTGGGGTTCTGCTTAAAGAGTTCAATTTATTGCTTCATCAGACCCCAGAATTTTTTTTTCTCATGTTCTCAGAGTGTTTTAAATGACCATATACCTTTTACTGAAGAGCAGCTTCCATCTTACCACTGTGCCATAATCACCGGATTAATGGAGTGCTACTGCGAAGTTGTCCTTCAGATAGTTTCTCCCATCTCATCTGAGGAATTTTGAAGCTCTGTTAGAGGGACCATTGGGTTCTTCGTCACCTCCCTGTCCAAGGCCCTGCTTCCCTGATTACTCCATTTGGCCATCTTTAGGAAGAGTCCTGGTGATTCCAAACTTCTTCCATTTTATAATTATGGAGGCCACTGTGCTCCTGGAAATACTCATTGCCTTAGAAGTGCCTTTATCTCCTTGACCTGATCTATGCTTCACCGCAATTTGATCTCAGAAGTCTACAGAGAGTTCCTTTAGTGTCATAGCTTGGTTTTTGCGCTGATACGCAGTATGAATTGCACCTTTCTAAACGATGTCCAATCAACTCAGTTTCCCACAGGTGTACTCCAATCAAGGAGAATGAAATCAAACTGGAGGCACCTGACCAAAATGTGGAGTGTCTCAGCAAAGGGTCTCTGAATCATTATAGAGTTGAGGGACTTCATTTTTGGATTTTTAATACATTTTCAAACCTCATTGAAAACATGTCATTATGGGTTATTGAGTGTAAATGGATGGGCACAAATGTCAACTTTATCCATTTAAAATGAAATCTACAATGGAATATAGTGTGCAGAAAGTGAAGGGGTCTGAATACTTTCTGAATTAACAGTACGTCAGAGAGACTGACCAGAATTTTAAGATATCTGCAATTCATTCGGATATATTTTGTCACACACCTGGGAGACAACTTTAGAATTTGAAATTCCACTCCGAGTTGGGGTCTGGTGCTGCCTCCTAATGTGCCTCCTCTTCTTTCTCTTTACAGATCCAGAGAATCAAATTGCCAATGACACATGACACCACCTGCGGTATTTGGGTGCCTGAATCTGCCCCTTCTGCCTCATCGACTGGCACCACCACCATCTCTCCCCTGTCTGGTCAGAGACTCCTGTCTGTAAAGATTTACTTCTTATGGTGTTGTCACACACAAGCAGATCGGGAGACAACCTCAGGGCTCATTTGGTATGATAGTAATTATCCTCCGAGCCAGGGGTTGGCGCTGTGATCTAATCTAAGTCTCTCCTCTACTTCCCTCTCCAGAAAGAATAACTGATGGACTGGCCTCCGATGAGGTCTTCCTCCCATGCGGTCTTCCTCAGAGTTTCCTTAAAACCAAAACAGTCTGGCTGATGGCTGTCTGAAGATTTGTTTTGTCCAAAAATCTTTCGCTGTCAACATCATAATAATTGGGGATCACTTTGGTGTCTCAAGCCTTTATGATCTTTTCTTGTCTGTTATTTAATAGTGTACAGCAATATACGGGGGTTCAACATTCGGTCCCCCAACCTATCATCTTTTGTTTCTATTTTATTGCAATCTCTTAATGTTAATGTGGTTTCCCACTTCTTGTGTTGTCAGGTCCAGCCTGTTTCTCAAACTAACACAGTAAAATAAAATAAAACCCTTTGTACAATTAAACAACATTCAGATGAAGAACAATGAAAGTAAGAGTGATGAGAAAACAGGACCTCCCAATAAACCCGTGCAGATTACGTGTCTGTCTAAAACCAGACCTTCTGAGTTTTAACAAAGTGAACTGGGATGTAGATTGATACCTTTATTTTGACATCATTTCATATCACAAATCTCTCTATTATAAAAAAAAAAACATTTTGGAAGGAGACAAGACGTGATTTTCTTGGAGAGACACGTATATGTCCCGTGAGAATGTTGGCGCGGTACACATGCAGAGCAGGTTAGAGATAATGGAAGTATGAAAATTCGAAAGTCTCAAAAAAAAGGATAGTAAAGATCATTAGTGCAAACAAACGGAAATTACTACTCGGTGAAATAACGGAACATCGAAAAGAGATAGAATATATTGTTTGGATTTAAACATAAAGTCGGAGACTTGTAGATTGTCTAATTTGTGTTGCCAGTGAGAATTAAAAGATTCCAAAAACTTTGGAGCAGTATGAAGTCCCGTGAGACGGAAACTTTTAACATGAGATTCTTTCAATTAACTTTGTAATAATAAGACAAACAACAGGTAAGGTTTGGGGTTTTGAGCCCGGTATACTGTAATATAAAGGTCCAACTTATTCTCAACAAAAAAATCATCAGACAAAATTGAATGGGATGACGGACATTATAAGGAGTCAGACTGGAAATTAGACATGTGGAATGCTGGGAAGGCGTGGTGGTGGATGGTTAGAGGACATCATCAATGGGGGACCAGAGGGAAGAAAGGAACCCAGAAGCGTTGTTGTTTTGGTTGTCTTGGCAGGAAATATGGCAACAGTGCTTCATCTTTTCTATGGGAAGAGAGAAAGAAAGGTTAGTACACCGCCATCGTCCCCTGGCACGACTTGTCGCGATGCGCATTGGGTCCTTAAGGTGCTCCCTATGCGCTCGTGCATGACAACTTCGTTTGAATTAATTTTAATTTGCTCGTTTTTCAAAATTTCTTCATCATTCCTCTGAATTGCTTCATTTCTCTCTATTATAAAAAAAAAATCTTGGGAGAAGAGGTGACTTTCTCAGAGAGATACTTTCATGTCTTGTGAGACGAGACTTTGTGCCAAGAGATTTAATCACGCCCGGGGCCAGAAATTAAAGACAAAGAGTAGATGACAAAGTAGAACGTCGTAAAGAATTCAAAAACTTTGGCGCGGTACACATGCAGATCAGGTTAGAGATAATGAAAGTACGAAAATTCAAAAGTCTCAAAAAAAAGGATAGTAAAGATCATTAGTGCAAACAAACGGAAATTACTACTCGGTGAAATAGCGGAACATTGAAAAGAGACAGAATATATTGTTTGGATTTAAACTTCAAGTTGGCGACTTGTGGATCGTCTAATTTGTGTTGCCAGCGAGAATTAAAAGATTCCAAAAACTTTGGCGTGGTATGAAGTCCCGTGAGATGGAGACTTTTAACATGAGATTCTTTCAATTCACGCCCTACTTACAACTATTTTCAAACAAGATCTATCCTCAGTCACGTAAATGCTTTTGTCAGACACACATCCTGTGCTCTCAGCTCTTATAAATTTTATCAGGGCAATAATTTTATATGTTCTAGATGACACGTCAAAGACTAAGCGAAGAAGAAAGAGCAGGGAGAAACATTCGCAAAAGTTGTTTTATTTATTAGAGAGAAACAAGGCAGGCAGTTATATGTTGCATTGTCACGATGTAAGTCCAAACAAGGAATCAAAATTCAATGCGATCTTGAAAAAAAGTCAATTCCAAGTATTGTTTTAAATAAAATTTTAAAGTAAAATTGAAAATAATGAATATGTATCAATTCCCATGAAAATAACAATCTCTTTAAATTGTATATTCAGTTAACCTAACCCGGGGGTGGGAGAGTGAAGTGAGTAGGGGGCGGAGCCCCCTAGTTATCTAAAAAATGAAAAAGTATGTTTTATAAGTTATTACAGAAGAATATGCTGAAAAGGCAGAAATCAGTTCTTTTTGGTAGTATAACAGACTCATTTTTGTTGAAGTTCTTGCACATACCTTTTTTCCCTTTACTGAATCAAGAACAACACGGACCTGACTGTTAAAATAAATAAATAAAAAACATCTGTTTGTCTCTCAATAATAATTCTTTTCTAAGCAGACTTTCATAAAGGTGACTGGATTGGCATATGCAGGCTTGCAGCTGTTCAGTGAAAATGTAAGGAAAACAGCAAGCGGCCTTGTGGACTACAGAGATGTGAGCTCAAGAAGTCAGCAGACCTCCAGACAGGTGGATCTGAAAAGAGATTTAAAAAGAACCCGGTGGAATTTGTGTCCAGATTGTTAGGTAAGGTGGCTTCCAAAATGTTTAATATTTTTTTACAAGAAAGAAGAAACAGAAAGTCTTCTCTGGGGAGCACGGCATACACTTACTCTCTGAAATGAAAGTCTAGGGAGGGCTTTTGCTCTGACCTGTGGTGCCCGTTTTTTAGATGCCGTTCTGTGTGGCATTTTTTTTTTTTTTAATAATTGTTAATAATGTCACCTAGAGAGATGACCACCCACACACTGCCTATTTAGTATTGTCCTGGGGCTTTGGAAGTGTGAGGAAACACCTCATAATGTGATACTTTAAAAGCACTTTGCCCCGTTTATATTTAACTCTTTGCAGGCATTGCCATTATAATAATAAAAAAAAGCGCTTGTTCACTTACTGATTTGTTCCAAGGGGTACACATGGAGGGCGGCCATGTGTGTTGCAGTGCTTGAGGTGGCGCGTGTTCCCATTCAATGGACCCTCAGGTGGAGGTGCGTCTCTGCTGCCCGTCATGCTTCATCCTGCTGTTGTTCTGCTGCCAGCGTGGTGTTTAGGAATTGCAGTTCTGCATAGGAGGTGGCTGTCACTTGTTGGATTGGATGTAAGGTGACCAGATTTCCAAAATCACAGATTAGGACAGCCACCATTTCCAGCGACCAAAAAAAAAAAGATGTCAAGTTTCTAAGGAAGACAAAAAAATAGATAATTTTAATTAAATTATAATTATAGATATGCAGTATAAACATGTATAATCTAAACATATAACTAATAGGTTATTTTGAGCCTTAGGCCAAGCTTATAAGTGCGCCAACTGACTTTTCAGTAGCTAACCCATGCGGTTGGGTTTTTCCCTCATTACGATCTGCGCCCTAGGAGAAGGCCTAATTCACCTTAATGGTGGCACCGGCTCTGCATACAATTAAATTTAAATAAGTACATATATAGACGAGAACATATAGGAAATAATCACAGAAGTACAGGTATGTTTGACATATTTTGAAACATGTTTTATGTTTTATATAATATGATATTATATATGTAAACAGAATGCAGATATGCAGATACAACTTACCTTGTTAGTTGAAAAGTCTTCAATTCACTTTCAAAAGGAATTACACACAAGCACGAGAAACCCATGACGCACACCAGGGGTCCTCAAACACAGTCCTGGAGGGCCGCAGTGGCTGCAGGTTTTTGTTCTAACCCGGTTGCTTAATTAGAAAGCAATTCTTACCAATAGTTGAATTTCATGGCTTTTCAGCTCTTTAACTCTGCTATGTCAGGTAATTCTCATTTTCTTCCCCTTTCTAAGGATATCATCCAAATGACTTGAAGGCTAAAATGGAGGAGCAATTCTCAGTCCTTCACTTTTTTCTCTTCACTTTCCTTCCAAGTATTTCATTAAACCCAATAGTGTGTGATAAACACACACAGGCGTCAATGGGAACAAGCTAAATGGAGAAATGCTGGTCTCTTTTCTCATTTGCAGCTTATTGCTAATAAGATGCAATTAAAAACCAAGAATACAGCTATTTAGGACTAAAATAAGCAATAAGGGTTCAAAATCTTAACGAGCGAGACAACTAAAGTGAAGCAGGAGTGTTACTTGAGCAATAAGTACTTCTTATTAAGAAATCAGTTGAATGGTTCTTACCTACATATTACAGTAATCTATGTGAGAAGTAATACAAATGTGGATTTATTTTACTAGGTTAGTATGACAGAGGAAGGATTTTGTTTCACTTCTTATCCTAAGTGGAAAGAGACTGCTTTCTAGCGCTGAACTGATCTGCCATCGCATTTTCAAAGCCCACCTAATTCTGAGTGAAGGTCGCAGGGTGCAGTAGCCTATCTCAGCTGTCATAGGGTACAAGACAGGAGCAAACTCTGGTCAGGACACCAATCCATCACAGGGCAAACACACACACACACACACTTGGGCCAATTTACCTAACCTGCATGTCTTTGGATAGGAAACCCACCAAAGCCCATGGAGAACGTGCAGACTCCATGCAGGTTGGACCTGGGATGCGAATCCAGGTCACTAAACTGTTAAGCAACAGTGCCACCACTGTGCCACCTCTTCGAAAAGGGTCTGGTAAGGAAAATTTATTAAATAATGTATGAGTGTGCCCAGCAATAGACTGGCATGTCATCCAAGGTTTAATTCTGCCTTGTGCCTACTGCCACAAGGATAGGCTCTGGCTTACTGCTGTGGGAAACATCTGGGGAAGAAAATGGACAGACAGACGGTATGAATGTGAGTGTGCCGGTGATGAACGAGTGTCTTGTCTAAGACTGACTCCTCTCATACACCTTCTGTTAGAGAGAAACTGACATCAATGGACGGGATGATTGTTGGTGTGTGAGAGTGTAACTTCCATGCATGACTTCCAGATCTGGTCCACGCCTTGGGCCAGTTGATTCTGAAACTGCTGCAGGAAAAGACTACTTAAGAAAACGAATTGACCGATGGAGTGAGTGGGCCTTGGGGTGAGCTGGTGTCCCATCCAATGTTAACACATGGGCAGCCGTGATGAGTATCGGTGTTTGAGAGCGTATGGTGACCCGTGCTGGCCTGCTCTCCTAATCCACACTGCTTGATGGCTTTGACGCTGGCTCTTGACTAGAAAAAACAGATTTACAAAATGGAGAGATGATGCACGGCTGACAAGTTGCACAGAGAGCGTCCACTGTCATGAGCCTATGTTCCTTCTTGAGTCGGTTCCTGCCTTTTGCTTTTATCACTGCTAGGTCCAGCTTCTGGATAAAACGTGTTCAGAGAATCGAATAAGGTCGGGCACAAGACAGACCACTCGAAGGAGCAAATAATAGCACAGCTGGAGGCAGCAGCAAATTGACTTGTAACCAAATAAATCAGCAGGTCTAACTAATGCAACGGGGATTTTATTAGCCAGAGCCTTCCATTGAGTTCACCAATCAGCTTCTTCTATTAGATGCCTTTCTTTGTGAGCTTTATTTTTTTTTATGCTATGCTTCTTTGTAAAGCGATTAAAAATATGGCAGCTCAAGAGGATACAAGGTAAGCAGAAGTAATAAAAACAAACTATCATGTTGCTTGAAGGGACATTTCTTCTCCAATCCATTTCCGTCTTTATTTTATATATTGCTGTTCATACTGATTGGGCTACTCTATTGATAAATTGTAGCTCTTTAAAGAGACAATGAATTTATGATCGTTTTTAAATGAAATGATAAATAGTTTCTTTATAAAACCTAATTATAAAAATAAACTTACTTAAGCCACTTCAAGGTTGTGAGGAGCTGGAGATTATCCTGCTGCCAATAGAGCACTGTAGTGTAGTGTAGTGGTTAAGGCAGGGCTCTCCAACACGTCACTCATGAGCTACCGGTAGCTCGCCAAAGGGTTAATGAATCCTACATAAATTTGAAAACTTCATTAGTCAAATTAGGGGTGTGCGATCTTTCCAAAAAATCATATCACGATCCACAATCTGAATTGTAATCTATCTTTTCAATGTGGCATACACTTAAGAGAATATTCGGACTCAAACTCTTCAAGACCTAAGTAACACTTTATTTTAAATATCAAACAAAGTTGAATTCAATTGTTCTCTCGTTCGCTAGCTAAGCGGAGTTAAAGAACACACCCCGAAGCTGGCGAGTGAGTGAGGAGGGCCCCCCTGCCCTCGGCCCGCTGCGTGTTTCCTGGATTCGCGCAAATAAATCAATACTGCAAGTTAACTAAGATACACAGTGAAATGAGAGGGGTCACAAAATCAACCGGAATGTTCAAGCAAATTATAGAAATAAACCCATTCTAAATCCGTTAAGTAGTTCTCTCGTGAAAAGCGGACAGACAGACAGATGTTGGATTTTATATATTATATATTAGTAAACCTTCAAAATAATGTGCAGTTAAAGTCTCAGCAGCATTCTCAGCATTTCTGGAGATTAATAGAGCCACATAACTATAAGAATCTTCACCAAGCAGTTCTGAAAATGTCTGCTTTGTTTGGGTCTCCTTATCTCTGTGAGTCTGACGTGAATGTCATGAAATCAAAGTTCAGAACAAGACTGAGAGACGAACATTGAAATGACTCCATAAGAGTGAACCTCAGTGGCTCCACTCCACCAGACACCTGCCTCTCTTGTTGACTCCATGCAGTGCCAGTCATCTGACTGACTAAAAAACACATCACACGTGCAACTGGACATGTGAATAAAGTGACACAGTGACATGGAACAAAATGACAAATGAATAAGTCAGATCTGTGTATTTGGAATTGAAATCTTTTGTTTTGACGGCATTCATGTTTTAATTCAGTACTGTGAAATACATTAGAAAATGCATACAGACATACAACATGCACTTGCATTTTGTGATGTTTAAATGCAAAATGTGAGTTCTGGACATCAACATCTTGTAAATGTTCAGGCAAAACAAGCTCATTCAGTTTGTTTGAGTTGAAATAAGCTACGAGAATAAATGTTAGAAAACATGAGCAGCTCTCGGCCATTTTGTAAAAGTAGCTCTCAGGGGGAAAAAAGGTTGGAGATCCCTGGGTTAAGGATTTAAAGCTCAAAGTCTGAGGTTGTGCATTCAAATCCCACTTCTGCCACCAACTGACCATGAGTACGGCTCTTCACTCGCCTGTGCTTCAAGTGGAACAGCAAAAGAGATTGAACTAATTGTATCTCAAAGTGTTTAAGACTCTCTTGTTTGGTGAATTTGTCCAACTGATTTTAGATGTTAGTTTTTTATAACCTTGGAACTGTAACTAGCGTCTGTTTCATTCTGAGCACCTCATTGGTGTTGATCAATTTCTTACCCTTGTCTTGTAACACTCATTCCAAAGCAGCACCACAGACTGGTGTTTACTCCTTTGTGTTGACCTGATATATCGCTTTCAGCTAAGCGAATTAATGTAAATGTAGGTTAGTTAAACTAATGCCAGCCCCAGTGTGTGAGCGAGTCTGCGTTTCCCCCGGTGGCGGACTGGCACCCTGTCCTGGTGTTGTTCCTACTGCTGGTTGTCAGCTTTTTGGGGAAAATGCGCGTTACCAGGCGGAGTGTTAGGTTAGAAACAACACGGGAGACGGTTAGGGTCGACATGACACACGCGCATCCCCGAGTGATTTGAACGCAGCGTCTCAGTCGATCCCGCACACTGACTGTACTGCACCCAGAGATACAGAAGAAATAAAATCAAATAAAATTAAGCAATGGAATCCTCCAGATAAGTACAATTGAGCCGGAATGTGTCATCACTAGTCGCAGTAGGTTTTTCGACTCTTGTCGGACAAGCTGCACTTCACTATAATTTCACAGACATTAAGCTTTTATTTATTTCTTTTCTTGTTAACAGGTGCGAACCCCTTCTATGACTCGTGCGCAGCTAAACGGCTTTTAACAGGATGCGCAGCTCGCCATCGGTGTCAAGCGGTAGCTGCTAATGTCCAATTTGAAATCCAATCTTCCCCTCAGAGAAGCCCGCATTCAATTTAGTGGGCTTTCAGTGGGTTAAGTAGTCCGCGTACTGTGCTGCAATGTCGTGCGGCTATGGAATTCACACAGTTCTTCAAAGCCAATAAGAACAATTTGATTGTATCAGGAGATCATGTAAAATGTGTCGCCTGGATCATTAAACATGTCGTTGACATTTGGCTAGCTCTGTCGAGATGGAATTCTATACATCCACTTTTTACGTTACGGGGATTGGCGTTTTGGCGGGGGGGTTAGGTGTCTGCCCTTGCGCCTCTTCGGACTTGGGTTCCAATCCAGCGGTGTCTGTCTTTGAGCTGTGCCAGACGGATGGTCAGCGGCAAGCTGTGCGTGTGTGGACAAGTGCGCGCTGCGATTCAGGCTGGGCTCCGGCAGTCAAGTTGAGGCGCATGCGCTGGTACAGTGCGTTGCCATATCCACCACACGACGAAACAGCTCGGGATCCCGGTTGGCATCCCCCCAGGCAGACACGCGGCCCAGTCCCACCCTCCGGAAATGACCCTCTATCTGCCGCAGCCAGGTGTTACGTGGGCGACCCCTTGGCCTGGTCTAGAAACCTCGGGTCCCCAATAATGAGGATCTTACGAGCCGGATCACCCTCGGGGAAACGCGCCACATGGCCGTAGTGCCGTAACTGACGCTCCCTCACAATGCAGGTAATGTGCCTGATTCGGGACTCCATGAATGTATTATTCGCAACAAACATTCCATCGAAATTAATTTTTAGAGCCCATTTAATCATCCGCCGGTGTGTATTAAATCTACAGCGTGAAGCACTGACCTGGACGGGAGACCCCGCGATTCAAGGGTGCGCCCACAATCGGAGCACACCGGAAACATTTTTCGGCGGCTTTGGGCTCCGGCAGGGAAACTTATGTTGATGAGAAAATTCGAGTAAACCAAGGAATAACATAATAATAATAATAATAATAATAATAATAATAATAATAATAATAATAATAATACCCCTAGAGGGATACCTGTGGTAAATCAGTCGAGGACATGTAATGACACCGGGCTGCCCAATCTTCATTTTTAAATGTGATCACCCAGTCCTGCAGGCACTCAGCCTTTATCATTTCAGGGAATGTGCTTTTCTGATCCGCCACTGATGCAAATCTCTTTGACTAAAGTAAAGAAAGACATGCAGATTTGATAAGTTGACATGGCTGAACTGGCCCCAGTGCGTGTGTGCGTGTGTGAGTGTTCACCCTGCATGGAGTTTGCATGGGTTTCCTCTAGGTGCTCCAGTTCAAACACATGCAGATTAGGTGAATTGGCATTACTGAACTGGTCCCAGTGAGTGC
>JANRMT010062840.1:10144845-10170714 GCA_026402145.1 Polypterus bichir lapradei | reverse complement strand
AGTTTGCATGTTCTCCCCGTGTCTGCGTGGGTTTCCTCCCACAGTCCAAAGACATGCAGGTTAGGTGCATTGGGGATCCTAGTGTGTGCTTGGTGTGTGTGTGCCCTGGATTTGTTCCTGCCTTGCGCCCTGTGTTGGCTGGGATTAGCTCCAGCAGACCCCTGTGCTAGGATATAGCGGGTTGGACAATGATTGACTATTTATATTATTGTTTATATGTGTATGTTCCCTGCCTTGGGCTGGCACCTTTCCTGGGGTTTGTTTCCTGCCTTGCGCCCTGTGCTGGTTGGGATTGGCTCCAGCAGACCCCCGTGACCCTGTAGTTAGGTTATAGCAGGTTGGATAATGGATGGATGGATGGATGTGTATGTCATTTTGCTCATTTAATATGGGAGCCCCTTTTTTATGAAACCTGGTTCAGCTTCACCATTTGCAGTTTTGCACCATGTGGTCCGCGGTAAATCTGGCAATCGATCATTTGTGTGATGCCCCCCCTTCGCTTGATGCCCTAAGCACGTGAAGATTTTCTTTAATGGTTAATTCAGCCGTGATTATCTATCTGCCTTCCAGATCCAGGAGGGTCTCCTATAGTTCCTGGCGGTTCATTCCGAAATCACTAGGGAGTGGAGTGTTTATTTGTGTTTTGCTGTGCTTTGTACTTTTTGTGATTATTGGATTTTTGAACCTGTGCTCTGTCTTTGACTTCATTTTGGATTGTGTTGTCCGACTGTGTTTGCCTTGTAAGGAACTTTCTTTTGTGCTCTATGGAGCTTTGTGTTAAAAATAGATCTTTCATTTTATAAAGGTTCTTCGAGCCACTTTTTGTTTCTAGTTGGGCTTTTAATGGTAATCCCCCCCCCCCCAGGGGGCAAGTTTGGAAGCAATTATAGGACTATTGCATTTTTGGGACACCCAGTTCTTGACTCCTGGGACTGAGCAGGCTGTGGGGTTGTGTTTTGTGAGCCTGGGGCAAAAATAACTGCTTTGTGCAATCAATAGTGGTATGATCAGCAATTATGGAATACAAGAGTCCATCACAAAATGTGGACTCTCAGGTTTGTCTGTCCCTTTCTTTGTAAAATTCATCATCTGTGAGCTATGGTTGTTGATATAATAAATCAAGAGCCTCGTCCTCTTTCTCTAAATGACTGAATGAACATCCGAAGAGCAGGGAGCACCTAGCACATCAGAAAATACTGAGCTGTGTATGCTGTGGGTGGACAGCTCGGCGGAAATGGAGTCTGCAGGGTTGAAGATGGTAAGCTTGGAAAAAATTATTCCAACTTACTTCCTCACAGTTTAAAGAAGTACATTGAAGAGCTGCTGTGTTAAGACTTAGCACTGTTTTTGTTGTATAAGTAGGTCACGATGACGCCAGAGAGTAATGACACATTGTATGTCGCGCTGCATAGACATGTTTGGGTTTTTTTATGTCATTTTGCTTTCATTACTTTTTCTGTCTATTTACACTTTATTACTTTTGAATATCAAACCCTTTTAAACACGGGAACAAGTTTTCAGGATTCAGATTTTATCCTGTTAAGCGTGGATCAGCCATTGCCATTAAACCCAATTAGAATGATTGAACCAAAAACAATAGAAAAAAGAGAGACAGGAAACAAAGACAAAGGGGGTGCATCCAGGTTAAGAGAGGACGCCATGGCAGCACATCTCCACCTGGCCCCTCTCTGGCCGATGTTTACTTACTGGTGTCATTCAAGTGCAGCCTGGGGAGCCTTCAAGGCTCTGATGAGGTAAGCAACTCCACCTCAAGATGAGAAGGGTGCTGTCACTAATCACCTTGGCTCTGAAGGGAAAACACCAGTGGAACCCTGAACACGTCTAACAAAGGCTTCTGGGAATCCCCCCGCCTCCAAGTGAGTGCTCATTTAGGGACCTGTTTGGTACTCCAGCACTCTCACTTAACCGAGAACACGGCCGTGGCTGCTATTTTTGTTAGAAAATTAGTAACCAGGGTTTACCAGGGTGGTACCAAAACATCTGGACCATTGTTCGTCCAGTTCTGTGACACTGAACAACAAAGAAGTTACCAAGTCACACCACGACTGGATTCACAAAGAGACATCTGAAACTGCTGTGTGTTTTCTGAAATGTTGCTAACCTCTGAAACTCCAGACGTATCACTACAAGTAGTTGGTCTATCAAACACAAGGGCCATACTGAATCATCAGGTAGAAACAGAAGAGATTTACTGAATCCTCTCCTCCCCTTACCTCAGACAGCTAGACCACCTCTCAGAACTCTTGAAATGTGACTCAGTGCTTGCCTAAAGAGGATGGTTTTGATTCAGTATACTGGGTCATGTTTTGGTTATTGGTAAGAGTGAAAGGGAAGATCTACAGGCCAGTAGTGAGACCAGCTGTGTTATATGGGTTGGAGACGGTGGCACTGACCAGAAAGCAGGAGACAGAGCTGGAGGTGGCAGAGTTAAAGATGTTAAGATTTGTATTGGGGGTGACGAGGATGGATAGGATTAGAAATGAGGACATTAGTGGTTCAGCTCAGTTTGGACAGTTAGCAGACAAAGTCAGAGAGGTGAGATTGCGTTGGTTTGGACATGTGCAGAGGAGAGATGCTGAGTATATTGGCAGAAGGATTCTAAGGACAGAGCTGCCAGGGAAGAGGAACAGAGGAAGGCCTAAGAGAAGGTTTATGGATGTGGTGAGAGAGGACATGCAGGTGATGGGTGTAACAGAGCAAGATGAAGAGGAAAGGAAGACATGGAAGATGATGATCTGCTAATGGGAGCGACCCCTAATAGGAGCAGCCAAAAGAAGAAGAAGAAGATACTGGGTCATGTTTGGAGATCCCTAATCAGACCTGAATGAGTATGTAACTATCATAACTGGCTTTGTCAAGAATATGTTGATATCCGTGTGACTACGAAAACAACTTGCATTTTCGTAATAAGAATCGTGGCTCACCCCTCAGATCCAAAATTTTCTGAACGTTGACAGAAATGCATTTCAGATTGGTGATGTGATTGCTCTGCTTTGGAGAAAATGAGAGGCAGGACACACAGATTAATTACTCTGGCCAGGAAATATGGCCAAAAAACAAAGTCCGAAGTTGTGCTAAGAGCCAAAAGCCAAGTGATCAAACATTAAAACTCTCTAAATGAATAACTAATCAGAAATCATAGTCAAAGGAAAATACAGCAGAAAATTACTATCCAAAAATCTTGTAGAAATGCTACTACACCATAAGGTTTACCCCCAAACTTGGGCAACAGTAACAATGTGTGACCAGATGAACATTAATGGCACAACAAAATAAAATAAACAACATGGCTGTGAATGCAGTTGAAAGCAAAATTCAATGTGGCATTGTACAACATCATAATAATAAAGACACATAATCATAACAAAATATGTCTGTAAAGATATTAGAGGTAAAAAATGTAGTAATCATGACATATGTAAACTTTCAAGAAATGCAGGTGCAAGCAAACCTCAGATAACAGCTGTGGAACGTGGCCCGGACACGGACAGACAGACATCGTTATGTCACCCAACGCACACGTTTATTATACAAAATATTTACAGTTTAGTTTAGTGCGCAACCCAGTGCCTCCAGCACCGATCCCCCAAAGTCCAGGCCTCACAGTCTAGTGCCTTCCTTCTGGCCGCCTCCACTCCTCTCTCCAGACTCCAGTCCACTTCCACCCGACTCTTGTCTCCGAATGAAGGGAGGTGGGCCCTTTTATACCAGCCCGGATGGGCTCCAGCTGCTTCCCAGCACTCCTCCGTGGACACGCCCCTGTGTGGCGGAAGTGCCAGCTACGCACCCGGAAGCCCTCCGGGTGTCCCCAGTCTTCTTCCCCCCAGCACTTCCTGGTGTGGCGGAAGTGCTGAGGTCCAGGGTTCTTCAGGCACCGGGGCACCCCCTGGCGGTGGCCACGGGCCCCTACAGGGTTGGACTTCCAAGCCCTCTACCTGTGGCCCCCAACACAACCAAGACGGTCACCCCCTCGTGGTCTGGATGAGGCGCAAGCCCTCCTGGGCGTCCCGGCTGGGTACCACCCCCAGCCGCCCGCCACACAGCATATAACGGAGAATAGCATCAGTTTATGCAGAGTTTGTGTAGTGCCAATAAGAATTCATTTAGCACAAGATGGACCAGGAGTTAAATCAGAAAAACAAAAGCCAAAAAGACTAGGAGTTCAGATGCTCAAACCGTGTTTAATATCTAAGGTTCAAAAAGCAGACGCCAAATTAGGGACCAATGAGTCGATATTAATCTCAGGGACCTGGGGGGACGATGTTAACATCAGGGACCACCTCATGGACCTTAAGGTTAGGGTTTGGTGGGGGGCAGGTCAATCCTAAATCAAAAGTACACTGTCCAGACCTTAAAAGTCTGCATTTTGGCGTCCACTTTTTGAACAAGACCCAGTTATTTTAGCACTAAATCTCCAGCACCTATACATTGTTGATTGCCCTTTTGGTCAAGATATATCTCTGTATATATAAAATCCAATGTCTGTCTGTATATCTGTCTGCTTTTCGCAAGAGAACTACGTAACAGATTTAGATTGTTTCTTTTTCTATAATTTGCTTGAACATTCTGGTTGATTTTGCGACTTCTCTCATCGCGCTAAGTATCATAGTTCACTTACGGTACCGATTTATTTGCGCAAATCCGAGAGAGATGCAGCAGGGTTTGGACCCTCCTCACTCACATGTCAGCCTCAGGGTGGGTACCTTACCTCTGCTTAGATAGTGAACGAGAGAACTACTTGATTTAGATCGGGCTTTTTTCTAGAATTTGCTTGAACATTCCGGTTGATTTTGCGACTTCTTTCATTGTGCCAAGAATCATAGTTCGCTTGCAGGAGCGATATATTCATGCTAATCCTAGACAGAGGCTGTGGGCCAAGGCGTTATCAAGAGTAGGAAGCCCGACAAGGCCCTCCTCACTGTCCCGTTTCACTTCTACGGGGATGGGATGGCCAGTATGATATATAATTATTATATCAAGATTAGATTTTAATTGCCTTTATAATTAAACTAGCTTTGTTACTTGGGTTCACCATTTCATAAGACGCTGGGCTTCAGTTATAGTGCCATCTGCTACGGGTGTACACAAACATTTTTGTAGAGCTGTGTATCTGTTTTATGCCTTTTCGTGCTTTGGTAATGTATCCGCTACTCAAGAAACGTCATGGGTCAGTTCTCCCGATGGTCATCATTTATGTGTTGGTCCTTCGCAGCGTTCGATAAAGATACCAAATCCTCTCCCACCTCGCATGTCATTTATGTGTTGCTGATTTGAGGCATTCAATTAACGCACACCATTGTTTCTATGAGAGTGCTACCCAGTGCTTGACACTTCAAGGGGATCTGCTCGCTTGCTTTTCGTGTGAAAGAGTACTTTGTGGTGTTTGATACTTCATGCCATGAGCTCAGCAGAGTGCAGAGCGTAACCAAGATTAGAGCCGGTACACATCTAAGAGTGCAGGGCTTTGCCGCTGGGTTTTCTTGAGCTTCGCCAAACTTGTTCTTTCCATTTCATAACGTGATGATGTCTTTTTATTCCTGTCCAGGACACCAACCAATCTTTAGTTGCACATCCTATTGGCTACTGATGGTACATGCATGGCCCTTCAATCACTTGTCCTTCATATGCATGAAGCATGCTCTCAGTACAGTGGTGAGCAAGTAAATTAGCATAATATTGATAAATATGGAAAAATAAAACATTTATGGAGAAATAAAGAAAATGTCGGCCCTGTTTTTTTTACTACATTTTGATTAAAACCATCAAAGTATTTTTGACATTTTGGGGTATTTTTTTCTACTTTTGCAGTGGAGACTTTTACCCTTTTCTTAGCGGATAACCCTTTGTGTAGCCTGCACGGCACTTCTCATGGCAGGTTTTATTTGCATAAATCAGCAATCCCGTGTCAGGTCTGTGCTGAGGATGCACGCATTGTATAAGCATAGCCTACTCACTACAGTATTATTATCGACAAATACAAAATGCATCAACCGATAAAAAAACATGGGGCGGCTAATTTTGTTTTTTCTATAGTATCAGTAAATTTCAATCAAATCAAGTTAAAGCATTTTTTAGATTTTTGGAAATGTATTTTGTTTTATTGTTGGGGGATTTTCAATCCTAATTATTGATGTATTGAGATGTCCCTTCTTAGCAGATACCTACTGCCCTCGATGTACCTTCTCAGCTTTTCAATTACACAGTAAATAGCGCTTTTGTTGATGAGTGAGTGAGGGAGTAAGTCAGCATTGTATTATATACTTTATACAGTATATGGATGCAAACTTCCAAATGTTAAACACAATGGCTACACTTATAGCTATGATAGATAAAACAAGTGATTTTCATCTCATTAAACAGGCTTTAGTTGTCTGACTTTCTTTCACATAATAAACTAAATGAAGCCCATTTGAGTGCACATTAAACACAAAGGTCTCTGGGACATCCTACAGTTTATAAGTGTGTCTTCTAACAATAATAACACAATGGCAACCAAAGAGCACTGAAAGCAAATTCAGGATAAGGTTATCAAAAAGCACAATTTAGGACAAAAGAATATGACAAATCTTCCAATGGTAGTAAGGTTGATGAGAAAATACCACATGACTGTCAGTTGGCACAGATTCATTTTTGTTTTGCCCTTCAAAACAGAGTATTTGAAAACAGAGTATCTGAGCAAGAAGAGATAGCATCTTGAAAAGAATCTTAGATTTCCTTAAATGAGGTGTTAGGAATACGGCAGATGGCTGCTATTCTTCTCTTCTGTAAAAGATATGCTGCATTGGGTAAAGTAGCTTAATTAATGTAAACTATGCCTTAGAAAGCTAGGGAAGACAGCATTTTAACAAAAACACCACCAAAAAAGTGTAATTTATTGTTTTTTCAAAGAATAATGTAAACATACCAGAGTGTGTATCATGTAGACCAATCTCACTACTGAATAACAGAGTTAAGATAATTGTAAACATTCTAACTAAAAGAATAGGGGATAGGAGCTCCGTTCTGTAATGTCATAAGATCAATCTTGATTTATTGAAGATTTATTTAAGATGGAAGTTTATGATCATAAGACTCAAAGTGGGCTTAACTGTACATATTTTTTAATTAGCCTAATTCTGAACTACACTAAAAAAGTTTAACCTCCATTCAACTTAAATAATTAAGGTAATTATTCACACTTTATATTTTCAATCCGAACCAATATAATTCTTTTTATCTTATTGAACCCACAATTTTTAACTTGAGGCAAATCATTTAGAGTGATTGGGTGTAATTCACTTGATTTATACTGAAGTAAATCTATATTTTAAGTTGTTACAATTTAAAATGGTTTATTGGTTGTAACCTGTTTTTATGCTATTAGAAATATTATGAACATACATTCCAATGCTGTACTTTTTACATTTATTTAAAAATCTAGTGCAAATACACAAGCATTTTGCAGTGTAAATCTTAAATATACAACAAAAAATTATTAAATGTTTCTACAGATTTCTTGAAAGTATGTTTTATTACAAGTTCTTATACTTAAAATTAACAGTTGAGAAACAGGGTTACTTACCAGAAATCCTCCGTTATAAAGGTCTGCTGCTGAAAATGACCAGACCTGTATAGCCAAGTCCACTCCATTTGGGAAAGTGTTCTTCTTTTTTGGCAGTTGGAAAGCCAGCACGCTGGAAAGTTCGACTGGAAAAATATACAAACAGCCCCTCCCACATAGCACGCGAACAACCTACAATATTAGGTTAACTGAAATAGGATTTTTATGTTTATTCCCTCCACCATAACTTACTTTGGTACAAACAAATTGTTTTACTTTGATTGAGATCTGAAACCAAATATTTCAAGCTACAACACTAAATGACTAATCTTAAGTTGCTTGAAAGAGAAAATTTACGTTGAATGAACAACATCAATGTTATACTTTTTTCACTGTAGATATAGGATTATGAAAAGGCCAATGATACTAGCCATACAAGCAAGCAACAATGTGCAACATTCCAAAGTACTGCACCAGACGTCTTAGACTAATTCATTTTGGTTTTTCTGCAACTGACATTCAGAGAAGCAGAGTAGTACATTTTGAGTCAGCAAGAGGATTAGAACATACCAGCGTGGTGTCTGAGTGACTGGGACAATACTGGGCAATTCTGAAATTTAAGGGTGTTGTCTGTTGGTGTACCATAATAACAACATTATAGATGAGGACACCGGCGGTGAGGGATGCTGTCAAGCTGAAGAAGGAGTCCTACCGGACCCTTTTGTGCTGTGGGACTCTGGAGGCAGCTAATAGGTACCGACAGGCCAAGCGGAATGAGGCTTCAGTGGTTGCTGAGGCAAAAACACACTCCTCAGCCTCCCTGGAAAAGTCTATTCGGGGGTTCTGGAAAGGAGGGTCCATCAGATAGTCAAACCTCGGATTCAGGAGTAACAGTGTGGTTTTCGTCCTGGTCGTGGAAAAGTGGACCAGCTCTACACCCTTAGCAGAGTCCTGGAGGGTGCATGGGAGTTTGCCCAACCAGTCTACATGTGTTTTGTGCTCTTGGAAAAGGCGTTCGACCGTGTTCCTTGGGGAATCCTGTGGGGTGTGCCCCGGGAGTATGGGGTACCGGACCCCCTGATAAGGGCTGTTCGGTCCCAGTACAACCGGTGTCAGAGCTCAGTCCGCATTGCCAGCAGTAAGTTGAACCCATTTCCAGTGAGAGTTGGACTCCGCCAGGGCTGCCCTTTGTCACCGATTCTGTTCATAACTTTTATGGACAGAATTTCTAGGCCAGCCAGGGTGTTGAGGGGGTCTGGTTTGGTGGACTCAGGATTGGGTCACTGCTTTTTACAGATGATGTTGTCCTGTTTGCTTCATCAGGCCGTGATCTTCAGCTCTCTCTGGATTGGTTCGCAGCTGAGTGTAAAGCGGCTGGGATGGGAATCAGCGCCTCCAAATCCGAGACCATGATCCTCAGCCAGAAAATGGTGGAGTGCCCTCTTAGGGTTGGGAGCGAGATCCTGCCCCAAGTGAAGGAGTTCAAGTATCTCGGGGTTCACGAGTGAGGGAAGAATGGAGTGTGAGATCGACAGGCGGATCGGTGTGGCGTCCGCAGTGACGTGGGCTCTGCATCGGTCTGTCGTGGTGAAAAAGGAGCTGAGCCGTAAGGCAAAGCTCTCAATTTACCAGTCGATCTACGTTCCTACCCTCACCTATGGTCATGAGCTATGGGTAGTGACCGAAAGAATGAGATTGCGAATACAAGCGGCTGAAATGAGTTTCCTCCGCAGGGTGTCTGGGCTTTCCCTTAAAGATAGGGTGAGAAGCTCAGTCATCCGGAAGGGGCTCAGAGTAGAGCCGCTGCTCCTCCTCATTGAGAGGAGTCAGATGAGGTGGCTCAGGCATCTGATCAGGATGCCTCCTGGAAGCCTCCCTGGTGAGGTGTTCCGGGCACGTCTACCCGGGAGGATGATCTGGGAAAGACTCAGGACATGCTGGAGGGATTATGTCTCTCGGCTGGCTTGGAAACGCCTCGGGATTCTCCCGGAAGAGCTAGAAGAAGTGGCCGGGGAGGTGGAAGTCTGAGCATCTCTGCTCAAGCTGTTGCCCCCGTGATCTGATCTTGGATAAGCGGAAGAGGATGGATGGATGGATGGATGGATGAATAGATGAGGTTCATCTGTATAGGGGTTCTGGCTGGACAGAGCCATAAGTAGTATGTTGTAAGGAAACACTTAGTGACCTCCTGAGAGTCCTTCTGGTCTTCTTATGAATTTGCTTACAAATATAACATTTTATTTGTCAAAAGTTTCATTTTTTTACCTATGTGGGAAAATGTTACTCACAGTTTAGGGTGGTGAGAGCTTTTATTTGTGAACAGCTAAGCATTTTGGGAGTGGTTTGCCTTCTCTGTGCCATGTATTTATTTTTATAAAACACTAATCCATCATTTCTGAAGTTAATGTAAATTACTTGTGTAATCTCTTCAGTGCCATGCAGCAACTGGCTAGTGCAGTCCTAATATGACGCCTTCTAAAGTTTTTTACTAAGTTGCCACTGATGACAGTATGAAGACTGCAGGGTGAGAAATTAAACCCTGCGACAGACATCTGATCAGATTCAGTGAGCATTTTCTCCGTGACAGACTTTATTAATCTGAATTCACTCCTCTATTGATGAGCAGTCAAAGTTCACAGCCTGTTTTCCCCAAGGCCCTGCTTTGGCATTTTCTACCTTATAATCTACCACAGCAATTGGCCAAGCAAAAGATTTGAAACTCACAGACCCACAACCTTCTTGTGAACTCTGTCCCAGCAGTGTGTATGACTGGCTATTGCTCCTCAAACATTAATATTAATATTCACTCCAGTGAAATATGAGGCCAGTGGCAGCAAAGCAATATTTGCAGTTTTATTACTAAATTTAATAAAAAGTGGATGCCCTCCCTGAGAGTTTATGTCATGTGATTAACACTCCATGAATGAAACTCAAACCCAAATACAATTCTAGGCACCTTTATTTGCTAAATTTGTTTAACGCCTCAAAGAAATCGGTTTGATGAAAAGGCATGCAAACACTACATGTAGTTTCATTAGAGTTGGAAGAACGATCATACTGGCACTTATGAACAGCGGCAGAGTGACAAGAAAGGAACATTAACAAATATCCAACCCATGGAGTCACAAACCCATAGCCATTATCACAGCAAATCAGCGAGAAAGCAGTAAACCACAGCCTACTTTCAAAGTTATGTGATTACACAATTAAACCTCTCTTGTACACTGCAAAGTCCAGTGGTCATGTTGTTGGACAAAAGGCCCTCTGACCAGTAAATGATGGGAGCAGCAGCAGAAGGTGAACTGATAGTTCTGGCACTGTCGGTTTTCCAATTTAACCCCAAAATGTACAGCTTGATTGAAAGCAGATATCAAAGTGGATGAAAAGTGTGCCTCTATAGATTTTGTTGTTAATTCTGCCTTGCTATGTGTCAGGAAAAGAGACCTTTAATAATGGTGGGCTGTTCTGGAGGGTGTGATAGCCTAGGGTGTGTGCCTTTTCCTTTGCTCCTCAGAGCATAGCACAGTATAGCACCAAAGCATACAAGACACAGTCCCTTCCTTCTCCTTTGGGTTACTCTCAGTCCTCCAATCCCAGTCTGACAAGCTTTGTCTTTCTGCTCCCCGAATGGAGTGAGGCCGCTCCTTTTATGCAGCTCCTGGAAGTGCTCCACATGGCTCATCAGCTTTACCTGGAATCACTCCCAGGTGTGATGGAAGTTCAAAGTAGGGCTCTGCAGTTCCCACTGGCAGTCCCCATGGAACCCAACAGGGCTGTACCAATCTCCAATTCCCAGCGTGCCCTGCGGGAATCCAGGAGGGCTGCCCTCTAGCATCCCGAGGAAGGTAGTGCCCTATGAAAATGCTGACAAGAACAACAGTCGGCTAGTTCTGGGAAGAGCACTGGGCTGGAGGACTGAGTTATGGCTTAACACGGTTGGCCACCGAATCAGGAGATTCACCCTGCACCACAACGCCCCAGTGATCCATAAGCTGGGACTGGCATACGTTTGCTCTTTCTCTCTCTCTCTTTTTCTCATTCTATTATCCCATCATCCAGAGACCACACTGAAGATGACTGACTGCTGAATCTAATAGCTACCCAGGACAACAACCCCCTTTAACACTGGTGGGGATTTTCAATAAACTTTCCAAGACTATATACTGTATGTCCAAACTCAATCAAATCAAAAAGAACACCTATGTGATGGAAATGAAAGTATAAATATTGGGAATATATTATGTACTCTGTCTCTAAATATGTGATGAAATGCTTTATTCAAATTTCAAATACAGTATAAGTTCAATGTTGAGAAATTCATATGTATAATTGAATCAATAAAACTGATATTTACACACATACTGTATATATATATATTGTCGCACACTTGTGTGTGGGAGACAACTTCAGGGCTCTTCTGTTTGTAATTCCACCCAAAACCACAGGTTGGCGCTGTCACTTACTTACTCTCTTGTCCTTTCATCCTCAGACCTGAAGATTGTTGGCGTGGGGAGTCATGACATCACTTCCAGCCCCAGGGACTTGGACCCGCCCCTCCCACCTAGGAGCCTTTAGGTAGGGCACCACCGCTGCTACAGGCAGTCAACAGAGTCACGTCTGCAAAGACGAATCGTGTCCAATCAACTCTTTTGTCAGTTTTATTTTTTTTTCCTGCAGTTCTATGAGGTTTAACTTTGAGGTCTTATCTTGGGTCATTGCCGAGGTGTAGAGCAGGGGTTCTCAACATCGATCCTGGGAACCCCATGTGGCTGTGGGTTTTTATTCCAACCAGCTTCTTTAATTAAACTCCTGGGCTAGTTAAGTGAACTGTTATTGCCCAGATTCTGCATTTTGGGAACAATATAGAAATTAGAAAACTAAGTTTGGTCAAAAAAAATATGTATATACTATGTAGGCTTGGCGCCCAACCCCCAGTTGCGGCCAGAATATTAGTAAAAACTGTAAATGTACAAAAGAAAAATGATTATTTATTGGAGTCAAAATTATGAAATTCTATAAATATGTAAAAGAAAAATGAATTATTATTTAACGGAGTAAAAATCATGAAATGAAAATAAAATATTTACTCTCTTACCAATTGGAGTATTCCCGTTAAACTGAGGTCCACTTTGCTCGATGCAATACTTTCTTGATATTTTAGTTTATAATTTAAAAACAGAATAACAATCTGAAAATCTAACATCACATTAAAGTTCAATAAATTCTGAAAAGAATGATACCAAACATACTGCATATATGTAGGTTTTAAAATAAGCCCGATTTAAAGCGTGACAAAAAAACGTGATATAAAATCGTTGCACTTTTAGGCTTAGGACTTCATATATAGAGAGTAGATTAAAATGTACTAAGCAGTTATATGGGAATAACGTATTTTTTTTTTCTTTTTGACAATATTTTTATCTTTATGTTCATTCTACTTTTCCAGGTGTTCCAATTGTTTCATTAATCCATTGTCTTCTAATTAGTGGGTCTGACGCTGAAGTAGTTGCAGCCTTTCATGATTCAGTGTCATTTGCTCGGCTCGTTTTTAATTGTCATTAATAAGATACAATGAAGGGAGCAAACTGCACAGAGAAAGGGAAAAATACAATGAAAGCAACAAAAGAGAGTTAAGCATTTAAATCTACAGCAAAAATGGAAATATTTCTAAATGTCTTATGATGTAAAACTCATGCTGCTGTGCTTTCTTAATGCAGAATAAGAGAAGAGAAAAAAATGCCAGCTAATTATTTGAGATCAGTGTTATCAGTTGTCACTGATTATGAATCTGGTTGGAACAAAAACCTGAAGCCACAGTGATCTCGAGAAGGGATCTCAAACTCCAGTCCTGGTGGGCCGCAGTGGCTGCAGGTTTTCATTCTAACCCTTTTCTTAATTAGTGACCTGTGTTTGCTGCTAGTTAACGTCTTTTGAATTCATTTTAATTGAAGACTCAGACCCCTCAATTGTTTCTTTTTCCTTAATTAGCAGCCGAACAATAATGAGATAGAAAATGAGCCAAAACATGACCAGCAGACTGTGACCATCATACAATATCTGAACATAAAGAAAGATGAAGGTCTCAGGAATTGTTGATCTGCTCAGGTCCACAAAACATTTTAACAGAGCTCTTAGAAAAGTAAAAGAAAAAAATCAACAATTTTGAAAATGTCTGCTATTGCACAATGAGAGCAGCAACAAGCCATGAAATTAATTAACAACTAATTCAGGAACTGGTTGGAGTTTGAGGCCCTGACTTTGTTGGTCTTCTGTTGGCTCACTCACTTCACATTTCATTTCTGTTTAAGGAAAGAAATGAAACAATTCAGAGGAACGATGAAGAAATTCCGGGGAACAAATCTTAATTCAAAAGAAGTTAACTAGCAGCAAAGACAGGTCACTAATTAAGAAAAGGGTTAGAATGAAAACCTGCAGCCTCTGGGGCCTTCCAGGACTGGAGTTTGAGATCCCCCTGATTAAAAAGGAGACGGTATGGGTGTGAGATGCTCTCCCTCGATCTGTAGGTTGATCCTTAGAAAGAGTCCATCATGGATATGAATTTGAGTGAGCAGTGGTCATTCATTATGGAGAGATAAGGAGAGAACAATATATTATTGTTACTGTGACAGACCTGCTGGCAGCATTCACCTGCTCATTGACAAGATCAGTCTATAAAGCTCAAATAGTCATGGACACTTCTTTCTTGTTTTAATTAATCCACACAAGGGCATGTCAAACAGTCCCTATGTTTTTTTTATAATGCTGACTAAAGCAATGGAGCTGGCGTAAAATGTGGTGTTTGACCCTTCATATTGGAATGGCATTAACTGCTGGTCGGGTGGCCTCTTCTCTTTTCATGGTCATTTAAGAAGCCCACTTTTCAGTAATGCTTAGTTATTTTTATGTGCTATACAGGCAATCACCAGTGCAGGTTAATTTAACATAGTGAGCTTTCTGATGCTCTCTATATGCTCTTAACCTTAACACAAGCAAGAACACGAGCCTGGCCACGGGACACCTCCAAGGATCCTTAAGAGGTCGTTGGTCTGCTGGTGGCTGGGAGTTGAACGATCGGCTCAAAAGCTGCGTGCCTCCCGAGCCAAAAACATTTTCTTTTGAAGGCACGTTTCTTGAAAAGCAGGAGAACTTCTACACATCGAAAAAGAATTCTGTTGGGCTGATGTGTTCATTTGATCTAAATACAGTTTAATTTTGTGTGTTTATAAGTCCACCAGGTCTGTAATAGTTTTGAAATGATTCCTTTCTCGTAGCAACTAAACATTCAGACAAGTTTAGGACATGGGGCCATAATAACAAGAAATATTGACACAATTGATGACTTTTTGTAAAAAGAAAACATTATTTTTTATTAATGCTTGTTCTATTTTATATCCATTTTCTTTACCACTTAATGAAAAGATTACTTCATTTTTTAATCATTTTAAATCTCATCATCCACAAAGGAAAGTAACAAATTTTGATATGATTAGGTCATTTTTTTTTTTTTTTTTGATCAAATCAATCATGACTCGTTATTTGAATTATTAAGTTATTTACAGGTAATAGAGCAGGTATATATATATAGATATATACACTGTTACACACTGTATGTTAAAACTATAAAGCAAGTTTTCTTCATGTAGGTGAGAGTGGCTGATAAGAAAAGCTCTCTACACATCTCATTGAACATCTCGTTTATATCTCAAAGCAAAGGAAACAAGAGAAACGTGTACTGCTTTAGTGGACGGGGTGCAAACCGAGGGTACGTAAGAGTCCTAAACTATACTTAGATCTTCAACAGAGTGCAGGTAAGATGCTAATAAAGACCCTGCATAGTGCGCCATTAAAAGGCATGGCATTTTTAAAATATAAAACCTTTGAGAACGTCTCGTTCAGTAGTGAATGAGTTCTTACGGATTACCCATTATTACATACAATATGGCGCATTTACTCTTCATGGGTACGCTGCAGGAACCGAATACACAGAGTGGAAACAGTTGGACTAAATACAAATTTAAAAAATAGATTTTCTTTTTTGTTTGTTTATGAATGCCTCTGACTTTATGCGCTGCCTGTATGTTTGAGCATTCAGGTTTATAATATAAATACATGAGTGTTGCTTATTTTTTATTAACTGTATGAATCTGAACAAACACACACACACCCACATATGTAATGTATACAGATATATACAGACCGTCTCTAATGTATATAAATACAGTAAATATATGATGTGTACGATGCCTGATGTGCATAAACACACAGATGTTGTACTGCATGTTCATCTGCAATGTGATGCACACGTCCCAGGCGTTTCTAGTCCCATGCTCTTCAGGGTGATGGATGTTTGAAGAAGGAGACAACAGACAAACACACACACACACACACCCACGCACACACAAATCATGATCTGTAACTAATGCATCGTCTTGAATAGAAGGCCAAAGCACCTTTTAAGAAGAACAATCCTTTGTTAATAAATTCCGTGTTTAATCCACCTTTACAATTCACAACTAAATCAAACCAAACAGAACTCTTGTGATTGATTAAAATGCATATAGTGTTAAAGCAGAGCAGGCTGTTAGCTGGTTTCTAGTAAAGTACATGCTTTGGACACCTAGGCGATGTTAAAGTGGGATTTATGAAAAAAAACGTCATTACTCTTCTCCTGTTGACGATCCTAAAACCAAGCGCTTCAGCAACATGACGCTGACCTTTATGGCCTCAATGGACGTCTGTCTAGAGGGCACTACATGGTTACTTATGTATACAGCATGTATATGAATGACCCTGCTATTAATATTACAGTTCATTCTTTGATATCTTTAGTACCACTTCTCGGGGCCATCAACACATAGAAATATGAAATAAAATGGTATGATTCAGTTTCTTCAACGATAAAAGAAGAGTCCGAGAAATCACACTGTGCTGTACAAAAAGAAAAACAAAAAAGAGGATTTCTTTCAGTTTTCAGTTTTCGTCCGCTTCGTCTTTTTCAAGTTGCACCTCAGTGCTGGTGAACTGTCTTCCAAAATGTTTAACACCAAATCTTTTATTTAACTATTTACACATTGTTTATTATTTCACTTTTATAGCTGGAAATTGAAACAGGAAAAGAAAATAAAGAAAACTCCGCTGTGTGGAAGCATTTTTTCCCAGAGGTGTTGTTTTTCTTTGTGTTTTTGTTTTTTCTCTCTTTTTTTTTTTAGTAGTAAAGCTGAAGTGACCATTTGTACAAGTGATCTTTTTTTGTTTTTTTTTTTTTTTTTTCATCTTCACGTATTTTACAAACTGTGCTGTATTTATGAATTCCAAGTCCTGAACAAGCTGGCGTACTATCCTGGAGAGGGGAAACCGTAGTAGAGGGAACGATGGATGAGTAGAAAGTGCAAATTGAGAGCGCCGAGGGTCTTCTCCTCAGCGAAACTGACGGACTCCACACCTTGCTTGTCTGCAGTCCCGGACTTCAATCTAGGAAAGAGAAAAGAAAAAAGAGAAATAAGTCGAGGAAGATGTCATATTGGGAAGTAGACAGTAACTGAGGTGTTTTTATGGCCACAGAAAACAACAGATGTAAAGTTAGAAGGCTGAGGGATGGAAAGTGCTCATTAGAGTAACCTTGGCTTACAGTGTGCATTGATTAGGTGACTTTTATTGTCATCAGTCGATAACTTCTCAGAGTTGGCATATTGGATTCATATGTTAGGAATCAGTGTGCTTCAGCTATACCAGGGGTGGGCAATGTCGGTCCTGGAGAGCCGCAGTGGCTGCAGGTTTTTGCTCCAACCCAGTTACTTAATGAGAAGTCGATTATTGCTGATGAAGAAGCACTTACTGCTCAAGTGACATTTTGATGCTTCATTTTAGTGGTCTCGTTTGTTAAGGTTCCCCACCCTTAATTGCTTATTTCAATCTTAAACTGCTGCATTCAGTTTTTTAATAGCTCTTTATTAGCAAAAAGATGTAAATGACAAAACAGCCAGCAGTTCTCCATTCTTTCTTTACCATTTAGATCCATGTGTGTTCATCATGCACTGCTTGATTTAACAAAACACTTAATAGAAAAATGTAACAGAATGAAGATGATCCGTTTTAGGCTTCAAATCATTTGGAGGATATGCTTGGAAAGGAAAAAAAATCTACGATATATGAACTTAACATTGTAGACTAACAAGCCGTAAAATTAAATAAGGTTTGAGATTGGCAAAGACTGGTTTCTAATTAAGCAAATGGGGATGGAATGAAAACCTTCAGCCCTCCAGGACAGACATTGCCAACCCCTATTGTATTGAGCATTGAGATAAAAAGACGCACAGACACAACACTATATTTTTTTTAAATATTTTTATTGATTTTAATTAGAAACAGAGAACATTCCATTACCATCAAGTCAAATTTAACAAATCAAAGCAAAACAAAATTCGACCCGCACCCAAGAGAAAGAGAGGAGCCAGCAACCAACACTACTCTGTAAAAGGAGCAAGAAAAGAAGGGTACAGTATCAATTTCCCCAAAATGGAAGCTTATTCTAAAATGTTATTGATTAGATCCTGACATATGCTGGATTATGTGAATTTCCCCTTGGGATTAATAAAGTATCTATCTATCTATCTATCTATCTATCTATCTATCTATCTATATTGTAAGAAAAGATTTGAACAGATCCTCTAAGTGAAAATTAGATTTTTTCCAATTTCAAATCGTTCAGGGGCAACTGGGCAACAGACAACTTGGCGAAAAGACAATTCGGCGACATCCTTAACCAGTTAGGTAATAGGTTCAAAGAGATTTTTTAAGGATATTTTAATGACAACGTAGGGCGCCGGAAACTCCACAGAATCACCTGCTTTACGAGAGTTCCAATACGATGAGAGTAAAGAGATTCCTTAAGCCGTACTCGCAGGTCACCTTTTGTATTCTAAATAACGTTATCATACGATTACAATCAATGCAATTTATATAAAGGATTTACAATTTTGGTTGCAGAAGATAATGTAAGATCGAGTTTGTTCCATCTGCAGAATAATGTTTGTTTTGTCAATTATATAAATTTATTTTCAACATTTTAAATCACGTTGTCATTTAAATATAATTAAAGAATCTCTTTGAACCTAACTATTACCTAACTGGTAAAGGATGTCGCTGAGTTGTATTTCGCCAAGTTGTTTCTTTGCCGAATTGTCTTTCGCCAACTTGTCTTTTTGCTGAGTTCACTGTCGCCCAGTTGCCACCGAACTATTTCAAGTAGTATACAGTATAACATCACTTACCCACTGACTTAAGAGTGGTGGGGTGGGACTCATCCACTTGAACAAGATAAGTCTATGTGCCAATAGTGTAGTAAAGGCAATTACAGTTTGTTTGTCCTTCTCCACTTTAGGCCCGTCTGGGAGTCCACCAAGTGCAGCTGCTAATGGGTTCGGAGGGATTGAGACACCAAGGCTGTCTGATGGGCATACCAAGATATTTATCTAAAATAATGTTAATTTGGTGCACACCTAGAACATGTGGCCCAGTGAGGCTGGAGGTTGATTGCAACATTTACAGTTTGACTCTTTCCCTGGAAACATTTTGGACAATTTTAAACAAGATAAATGCACACAAGACACCACACTACATTAGCGGTTCTGCTCTGCAGTGTAAACATATCTGTTGTTCAACCCAAAAAGATGGAAGTATACAACACTGATGCATTCCAAGTAGATGGTGCCATACTGTTAGGAAGCACTTCTTGCCAGAATGCCCAGGTGACTGCTCCAACTTGCGGTCCTCATTCATTCTTTAAATGCTTTGTCTTCTGGCTGCTGCTGAAATCCATACTAACCCCTACTTTCTTTGCTGTTCTGTTTTCGGTTTTCTGTGGTGGCAATCTGTGGCACCACCACCTGATCAAAGCACCGTACAGTCCCTACGTTTGATGGTTTGAAGGCCAGAGGTCCTCATGGCCATCATCGTCTAATTCTTTCACGTGAAGCCTGAAAACTATAAGGACTGATTGAGATCATTTATGTCAGGTAGAATGCCTAGAATGTCTTGTGGCCTTGGAACCCCTGCAGATTTTGTTTTTTTTTTTCTCCAGCCCCTGAAGTTTTTTTTTTTTTTTTTTTTCTTTCCTCCCTGGCCATAGATCCTTACTTTATTCTATGTTAATTAGTTTTCCCTAATATTATTTTTATATTTTTTTCTTTTTTCTTTCTTCATCTTGTAAAGCACTTTGAGCTACATCATTTGTATGAAAATGTGCTATAGAAATAAATGCTGTTGTTGTACCTCTGCGATCCCTCTTTCTTGAGAAAGCAAACAGTCTTAATAGTGCCTGGGCAGACAAGTCCGGCTTTATGATCTTCTGAGGGTGACAGCAGGAGGAGAGTGGATCTGGAGCATGTAGACGCTGGCCAATGGACAATTGCTGCTGTGGCATTTTTGGGCCTTCTTCTCTGTAGTACCGGCTCTCCATCTTGCATCCCTTGCCTAATCGGTATTACTTCTGAAACCATTGGAACAAGCACCAAGATGAGACATTACATAGTATTAGCTGCTCACCTCTGTTGTATGTTCACTTTGCAGTTCAATTCTTATTTTTTCACTGCTATGTCGCATAGATCTGATCTTTTTAGAAAAGTGTGAACAGGAAAAACCACATGGAATCAGAACTTTTGAAACCTATTTCATAAATAACGTGATGGACTGCTGTTCCAACAAAAGCTGGTTCCAGCGTTACGCCCGATGTCCTGAGGGAGATTTCAGCTTTCTACAACCCTTCACTAAATTTTATGAAACTAAAGGAAATACGTGTAGTGAAACTTGACCTGGGCGCTGTTATCTTCATGGAGCGGGTATTTCAGGCCTTTGGCAGATATGACAGTTTGGGTTTTTCCCAGTATAGTTCACATAGTGCATGCCTCTTTTTGTATTACAAAAATGAGCTTCTTGAGCTTCCTTTGGATTATTATCAGCTCACTCTGCTGGGTCTGACCAGTAGATTCATCCTACATGGTAGTCTGTGGACGTGTCTGTCTTGTAGTGTGCATATAAATATGTTTTTATTTTATATGATTATATGACCCCTTTTTAAAAACAGATAAACAGGAAATATTATATGGGTAATGGTAAGTAGTAATGGTCTGCAGGTTTAAAGAAAGGAGACACCTAAAAGATATCTCTTACTTTAAATCAAAAATATTAAGTGCACATTGATAATCTGCATATGTGGGGACAACGCCAAGGCCGAAAACGCTGTGCATGCCAGCTGGAGCATGCTGGAAACCTGTCTTGAGGACTAATTAACAAATCTGTCTACAGCGGGGCAGCATGCATACAAGCGGCATATGTGTCATGCTGAGACCAACAAATACCCTGCCTCTCTGCTGTAGAACTGAAACTACTCAAGCAATCTGAACTCGATAGAGCGTCTGACGTAGCGAATACCATCACAAAGCATCAGCCGAGTGAACACTGACAGGACAGAAATCTTATGCAAGAATCAGCACTAAAGATGTGTGCTGGCCCCAATAGGTTTTAGATGTAGAGCAGGCTATTGACTAATGGCTCCCTGAGTCGTTCTGCACCACAGTCCCCTTCGTTCACTGTCTTCAGTGTCTTATGCAGATTATGTGCTCTCCCTCATTGTTCCCATTCTGAAAATCTTTAGAACAAATCCTACAGACTGGAGTGGGAGTTGGACACTGTTAGCAAGTTCCTTGGTTTTTTTTTATTGTTGTTTTTAGTGTTCTTTAATTATTTTTTCCATTTGTTTTTCCTAATTTTGTTAATATTATTACGTTTATATATTACAAGCTATGTTACCCAGCTTGGGAAATTTTCTAAGAAAATGGGCCTCGGTTATAGTGCTGTCAGTTGCTCAGATATATCAAAAGTACTGTGAAATTAACTAAGTACATTTATGTGTATAATATTTGTAGTTTATTTTTTTTTAACCAATAACATTATTAGTTCACTGGAGCTGCTTACTCTTGAATATGCTAATCGTTCATGAGGAAAACATTCCTGCTTTGGATGAATTCCCGCCATTCTTAATGACTGACCTTGCCTTTTATTGATGGTCATTGGAAAACATAATTTTATAGCAAACTGTATTCTTTGGATTTGAAATGGGTTATCAGTGTGTAGTGGGGCTACATAATAATAGTGTTGTCAATGTTAGTACTAAGTGCGTTTTGTTTCCATCGTCCCGTTTGCTGTTTATGTGTGCGTCAGTGAATATCGTGAATATCGTATATGATGGAAAGCACCTGTTTTCAATCACAATCAATTACATCGACTCTTAACTATTTAAACAATCAGGAGGGAACAGGAAAAGAGAGAGGAGAGGAGAAAGACGAAGGTCACATTTCATTACCACGAACCACCAGTACCTGCTGTTTTCCACATCGCGCTTTTAATACCAGTTTGTTTTTTCATTTTGCCAGACTTGCTTCAATTCAATCATCGCCAGAGACCCCGGGGTTGAACTACATTGTCCACCAGATGCCGAGGATTCACGGTGAGGTTGCTCCATTTTTGTTTCCGGGAAATTCAAACACATCACCTATCTGTTGAACAGTCATCCGTATTCAGGAGAGTTTTATACTCTGACTCAAGTTCACGATCATTCATTCCATAGTTCATTCATTATTATTATTCGTTGTTGTTTGTTATATGTTACAGGGGCAAGGGAGGGTTTGTTGTGTAAATATATGGTGGTGTCACGTTGTTGCTTTGGTGGAGGGATATACATATATATATTTTTTACGTGTGAAAGTTGTATTTTTTGTTATTATTTCATTTAATATAATTACTTAATTTTTTATATCTGCTTTTGTGTGCCTATATAATCCGTCGATTGTGGGGAAAATTATATTTGTTAGAGGTATGGCTTGATATATAAGATTCAATCTCAGTAATTTATCCAGGCCACAGGTCTTGGAGGTGTAGCTGCCGGCTGGGTAAGGGGTCGGCCGTTACAAGTGGGAATAATGGAAAGTTTGGGTTTATCCCTCCCAATAAAAGGATATGTGTCTTTGTGTTCATCCAGTTGTTATGTCTCTGTCATTCCAAATGATGGTGCATTTCAAACATTTTAGCAAAAAATGCATTGCATGTGCCATTTCAACAGTTGGAGCATCGCAAAGATTAAAACTGCTTTTACGAATTCCATATCAAATGACACATAACAGAGGCATATGCATTGCAATGTGCACTGCAAACACTAACACTGAGGTTTAGATTGATCTCTTAGATTTCAATCCATCTTAGATGAGTAGTATAGTTATTATTATTATCTCTCTATTATATAAAAAATATTGGGAGACGAGACTTTTTATCCTGCGACGAGACATGATCTTTTGAAGAGAGACACTTTCACGTTCCGCGAGACGAGACTTTGTGCCAAGAGATTTAACCACGCCCAGGGCCGGAAATAAAAGACAAAAGACACATACAGCGATACACATGAAGAAAAGGTTAGAGATAATGAAAGTACTAAAATTCGAAAGTCTCAAAAAAATTATAGTAAAGATCGCATTAGCGCAAACAAACGGAAATTATTACTCAGTGAAATAATGGAACAGCGAAAAGAGATTGAATATTTTGTTTGTATTTAAACTTTAAGTCGTAGACTTGTACATCGTCTAATTCGTGTTGCCATCAGCGAAAAGTAGTGTTTCTTCCCAATGAAGAAGCGCATCCAGAAGAATTAAAAGATTTGTTGTTTGATGAAAGTGAAATCCTGTGAGAGAAAATTTCAAGCCCCGCGAGACAAGAGCTTATGCAAAGAGATTTGGAAAAGTCCTGCCCACATCTAAAACATTTACAACTACACACACGTTTCAGTCATTTCTCATTTCTGTGAATGCTATTGTCAGACACAGTTCATGAAGAAAGAAAGAAACGATTTTCACTCACAGGCAGTTACACATTGCGTTGTCACGATGTAATTTCAAACACGGAATCAAAATTCAATGTGATATTGACGTAGAGGTAAAAGCGAAAAGAGATTGAATATATGGACAAATGGTGATATGACAGAAGTATGTAGATATTGTTAGGCTTTAAACTTTAAGTCAGAGACTTGTAGATCGTCTAATTCGTGTTGCCATCAGGGAATCAATTAAAAGTCGCGAGTGGTACAGACGCGAAGTTGCTGGCGCATACCACAGGCAGGGGGGATGGCAAGCGAAGCAAGCAGGGGGCAAAGACCCCAAGTTATTATTATAATTATTACTACTACAAGATGTTTAGACTTTACATCATTATTTAAGCATTTCTTTTTGTGTTTTTGTATGTTCAAGCTTTCATTTTTTTGTTTTTGTAATTTGTTTCTTAAACTGTATTAATATGAATTTACTTCAAAAGCCATAGCCAGTGTGATAGACGGCCAGGAACTCTGCCCTGCCGGGACGCCTGGAGGAAGGAGGGACCGGGAGAGCGGCACCTCTCTTCTCTGGGCACCTGGATGGTCCTTCATCCCTGGGGGACAGTGCTTTCGGGACACCAGGAAGTGCTGACAGTGTACGCCCGGAGTGCTTCCGGGTGCAAGGGCAGCACTTCCGCCACACTGGGGAGTGCTGCCTGAGGTTCACCATCTGGCACCTGGAGCACATCCGGGGCATTATAAAAGGGGCCGCCTCACCCCATTCGGGGGCCAGAGTCGGGTGGAAGAGGTCGGAGCTTGCGCGGCAGGAGTGGAGGCGGCCTGAAGGACCAAGGACTGAGAGTGAATGTTGGTATGTTGTTGTTTGGTAAACTCAACTGGAATTGTATGGCGTGTGACATCAGCGGGTCAAAGTTATATGGGTCAGCATTGTACGCTTCCTGGTTGTCTGAGATAGCAGATATAATTTGAAAACACTTGCTTTTCTGATTTATAGTTCTGTACATCTGATTAATAATTTTGGTTTGGTGTTGGGGTTAGATATCCATCCATCCATTATCCAACCCACTATATCCTAACTACAGGGTCATGGGGGTCTACTGGAGCCAATCCCAGCCAACACAGGGCACAAGGCAGGAAACAAATCCCTTGCAGGGTGCCAGCCCACACACACACACCAAGCACACACTAGGGACACTTTAGGACCGCCAATGCACCTAACCTGCATGTGTTTGGACTGTGGGAGGAAACCCACACTGACATGGGGTCGAACATGCACACTCCACACAGGGAGGACCCGGGAAGCGAACCTGGATCTCCTAACTGCGAGGCAGCAGCGCTACCCACTGCGCCACCCCTAATATTGTAAATAGTATAATAAACGTGCGTGTGTTTGTACATTGCGGTGTCGTGTCTGTCTGTGGCCGGGCTAGCTCTTACACCAGACAATCATATGCTTCACTTTAACTTATTACAAACAGTAATGACATTTACAGGCTGCATATTTACGTGGCCCGTATAATGAATGGAATATTGTTCATTGTGTGATTATTTCCTCCATATAAATGTATTTCAGTGACCCCTTTGGGGGAAAAGGAAAAAACACATGCGATTCTCAAATGTAGACAAGCAAGGGGAAAAGTCTTTATGGAGGAGTGAGGCTCAAAACAGGAGAGAAGTAAGAATTGTACAATTGAAAGAATTTAGGTAAACTACAGTCTATACAGTACACTGTCCACCCCCCTCTCTCTACTGGTTGTGCATCACTCCCAGCTTGTCTTGGACCCGAGGGTACCACTTCCTTCTCTACCGCTCGCTTTTTTCTTCTTTGTTTCTGGTGAAGTAGCACGTATGCTCACAGCCACATCCTATGGCACCCACGCTCGAGCTTTATAGTGTGTTTGCCAACCACAACTTACTTGAGCTTTACTGATTTTTGCTCCTTTCACTACACAGCTCATTGTACATACCAAATGTGATCTTGTGTCTTTTTCTTGTCAAGGAGACCTCACTTGTCTGTCATCACTATTGGTCATTGCCACTCTTTGTGTACCCTGCCATTACTCCTGCTGGAAGCCTTCATTTGTATAGTCAATCATGAAGAATCCACTGCATCCACTGAACAGGATCATCACCAGACAGAGGAGCAGCTTCAGCGACAGACTGCTGTCACCGTCCTGCTCCACCGACAGACTGAGGAGATCGTTCCTCCCCCACACTATGCGACTCTTCAATTGCAACCGGGGGAGTAAATGCTAACATTACTCAAAATTATTGTCTGCTTTTTTATTTTTATTTTTTTCATTTTTATTACTGTTTAATTTAATATTGTTTTTTGTATCAGTATGCTGCTGCTGGATTATGTGAATTTCCCCTTGGGATTAATAAAGTATCTATCTATCTATCTATCTATCTATCTATCTATCTATCTATCTAT
>JANRMT010062840.1:10111840-10138774 GCA_026402145.1 Polypterus bichir lapradei | reverse complement strand
GTGCTGTGCAAGGCCAGTTTATTGCAATTCTTATGAAAAGTGCTGTGGCGTAACATAAAATAATGAGACACTTTAAGCCCCCATGTGTTTTTATTTGCTTATTTCTGCTCAAATGCTGCATATCCTTATTTCTTCCTGGGTCTGGGGCTGGCAGGTTGCTCAGCACATCTTTATTAATAAGCTTGTGGTCGTCTGCAATGGGAAGATAGATGTGGGTAGAGAGGACAACAAAAGGAGGCCTTTTTCTGTCGAGTTCAACATGATGATCAATTGACCAGACGTGATGTGCTTCGTTGAAGACGCTGGTAGTGTTCCATCATCTCCGTCTACGTACTCTAGATGTTATCTGTGGTAGTTTGGTAATGACTGGTTGTACCAATTGCTTTCTAGTATGTTTCTTTTGAACTGCTTAATTTTTTTCTTTCTTTTGTTTAAAATCATGAATAGAACTCTTCATTGTATTCTCGCTAACATATGCTGATTTTAAGTATCATCACACCCACCCATCTACTGCCTGTAACAGCATAAGGTGTGACACACCTGCTTCTCAAAATTTTGCTTTGTGGAGGTCTGATGAGGGGTCCCCTGTGTCAGTGGCCAGCAGTAATGAATGCAACTTAGAAAGGATGTCAGTTCACACACCGCACATGCACACACTCCAGTTATGCATATTCTGTACCAGCTTTACAGGGCCCCGGAGAGTAATAGCTTACACTGGCAGCAAGTGCAAGAAAGGTGGCCAACCATGGAGAGCATGGTGGACTATCGAAGGACACACCTATGCACAGACTTAGACTGGGACAATTTGCCTAAAATGTGGGTTTATTTGCTTCATATTAGCATGGACAGACTGTGTAAGCTCCAACCTTTGGACTTAGAGATGTGAACTCTAACCCCTGAGTAGCCCCCATCTGAGCCATAGATGCAAATGTCAATTTCCCAAATTCCTCTTTGTCCAGTATAGGTTCAATAAGGGTAGTTAAGTCCAAAGCCGACATACTCAGTCCTCACCAGTGGTCATACGCTGTGGGTAATGATCTCATTCAGATCAAGAGGTGGCTTGGGAATGTCATAAGGATGCCCCTAGAACGGTTCTTTCTAGAGCTGTTCCAAGCACGTCACACTGGGTGGGGACCCTGCCAGGACACGCTGGAGGGATTATAACTCTCATCTGGCTTGGTGAATGCTTGGGAATTCCAAAGGAAGATCAGAAATCTGTAGCTGGGTATTGGTGAAGTCTGGGCTGGTCAGTTTGGCTTACTGCCACAGTGACCTTCACCAGGAAAATTGGTGATGATGATGTCCTCAGCTGGTTTTTGGCCTGAGCCCAGTGGTTATTTGAACCCAGACATTGAGGGTCTATCTTGTTAGTACTGACTATAAGAGCAGGTCAGTTTAAGTTGCAACTCAAACAAGCCTGCACATCCATGGGAGAAAATGGGAGAGATTGTGGAAACCTCAGATGAATAAATGGGAATCATACAAACAAAGTAACTGTTGCTGATTGATGTGTTTGTTCATTAGGAGCCCCAGTAGTATATAAATGGGATTTTAAAAAAATGCTTCAGGAATCTTCTTTTTAAATCTGAGAGACATGGTGTCAGAAGTTCAGTGTAAGTGATAAACGATGATGAGTATGTTGGCTGTATATTTTACTTTAGTAGTTGATGGATCTGTTTTATACTAATTTACAATGTCTGGCCATGAGGTAGGAGTAATCCCGAAATGCGTCAGCCTGAAGGACATGATGATGGACATTTGCATTGTTAATAATTTGTCTGACCACAAAGCCTGTAATTTTGGAAGCTCAGTTTATAAACATTAGAAGCCTTGGTGCTTAATAGTGATGAGCGAACCCTGTGGAGTTCAACGAAATCACATAAATGTTCATGAACTCCGTGAAGCACAATGAAGTCAATGGGGAAGGACCAACTGAACTCGTTTTGAGTGGATTATTAAGGTGCAATTGTGTTTTCATTGTACCTGTGGACTATGGAAACATCTGACAACTATACTAAACAAATTATTGTAGACTAGCCATGTGCGCCCAACTACGTTGTGTGTGTTAAAGTTGTCTGTGAAGGGCTTCCTGTTTAAACGCGGCTGCCAGTCGTGAACTGGGCCCTTCATCGCACAGCATTATGATTTTTTATAAGGGAAACAAAATTACAAAAGAAAACCCTTGGATACTGATTCGATAGGAACGACCTACTTGGAATCACTGTCCGAATAGTAATTATGTGGTGGTGTAGGAGCATTTCTGCTTCTGTCCATTCACAGTCCGCCTCGTTTTCACGACGCTGTCGTTTCCTCTCACGATGTCTTCTCAACCTTTCTCCAGTCTCGCAGGTTGCTTTGTGGCAATCCAAAGAGTAAGGCAATATACACAGAGCAATGGTTATAAAAGGGGGACACATAGGTATCCAGGCTCTTTAAAGCATAAATAGGGATCACTTCACTGACATGTGAGCAAGCCACGGTACAACTGTGAGACGCGCAGCACTCGCCGGCTACAACGTAACAATAATAATTTCCGGAACGTGCTGTTACGTTGTCATTCATTTTACCCACTGTCTTTCTTTAATTCATATGTTACGTAGGCATGTACCTTTTATCTTCGGCAATCTCATTCTCTAACCAGGCCTCAGGAGCTAACCAGCGTAACATTGTCCACCACCCCTTTCGTTATTCCGGCACATTGTTAACATCCGTGAGTAACAACAACGTACTGATCTGGAAGGTGGTCTACGCGTGCGTGGAATTCGCGGACAAACAAAGATCAAGATCTAAATGAAGATCTCTTTAGTTAATTTAAAGCACAACGATTTGTTATGTTTGAATGTCTGTGTTTTGAGGTGTGACTGGAGTACTACAGTCTTCAGTAGTATAAGCCTGGAGGAGATTCTTAATGCAATGCCTATGTTTTAGCTGTCTCTCTACTGCCATCTAGTGCTTCTTCTTCTAATTCATTTGCGGACAAACAAAGATTAAGATCCAAATGAAGATTATATATAGAGATACAAATGTGATCTAAGCTGTGAGGCAGCAGTGCTAACCATTGGACAACTGTGCCTCAAGCAACAAAATACCCTGATGGAACAAATACCACAAACAAAATACAACAAAAGGCCATAAACTACTAGTAAGGAAAAGAAAATATTTATCATTGCACTCCCAGAGTTCCAATCTTGGGGCACACATTAGCTGTGTGATAAATCGGCATCGTGAGACTGGCCTGTTCCGTTGTTCAAATTCATGCTTCCGGGTGAACGTCTTTTTTGGTTCGGATCTCTGTGGAAATACTTTCCACCTGTTTCTTTCATGAAGGAGATTGAAACACCTTGTGAACAATCATAAATCTGTTGTTATTATTATGATTATTTCCCAAGGAGGAAGAGGGATCCTTTAAAGCTTGTTTTAGATTGTAGCTGAAACAAATGGCTAGCTATGTATACAAATCAGCCATGTGGTGCTGCACTGCCAGTGCACAGAGATCAGTGTTATATGTCTGGTAGCAGTACTCATAATATTCTCACTATGGTCAGCTAATGTACCCCTCAAGTGAAAATGATGCAAGTTTTTCTTTTTTTTTTTTTTGTAAGACTGGAGCCTGACCAAGTCGTGACATCATGCATGCCTGATGTAGCTCAGCAACGATCTTACAGTATGCGCACGTGAAAGTTCTGTGCATGGCTGCTACAGCTCAGTGATGTCACTCTGGCCTCACTAAGCATCAATGGGTGCACAAGATGAATTTCCAGAAAAACCATTTGCCGAATGATGTCACCAGCAAAAACGGTATATTCGCTGTATATTGGCAAATTTCAATGATCAACATTAGTGCACAGATATCATATTGTTTATGTTTTGAGGTTGGTAAATTTAAAGCAAGTTTTACGAAATCTGTCTGCTGTTTCTTTGGTGTTCTTGCTGGAATATAGCAACTGCAGACTTCAATAATGAGATGGATTGGTATTATTATTATTATAGTAACTTCTTTATGGGTAAGAGAAAAGAAGACTCACGAACCAGATAATGCAAGAAAGAAAGAATGAAAGAAAGACAGAACAGTTTATTAGGGTGAGGGGGCTCAAAACGAGGGAGGCAAGGATGGTATGGGACAAAACTCATGCCAAAGAAATAGAGAATTTAACTGTGTACAGCCTTTCGCACTGTTCCAACCACGGGTGTTTTGTCTTGGTAGAGTTATATTTTACTCTACTTTCCCGTTTTGTATTATTAATAGGTAGCCTTTGTCAGAATGCCTCAAATCTCACAGACTTACCACTGTTTATAAGGTATTGTACCATATAACTTCTCCTCACCTTCCCTCCTACATCTATAACTTCAGGCAATTAGGTGCAGTAAAAGACAAGCAGGAGTTAAGTTACACTTTAAACAATGTACTAATAATAATAATTCTTTGCATTTATATAGCGCTTTTCTCACTACTCCAAGCGCTCAGCAATTGTAGGTAAAGGGCCTTGCTCAAGGGCCCAACAGAGCAGAGTCTCTTTTGGCATTTAAAGGATTTGAACCGGTAACCTTCCAATTGCCAGTGCAGATCCCTAGCCTCACAGCCACCACTCCGCCCAAAATAATAACAATAGCAAAGTACATTTAAATATTGGCAACCATACAACCTGATAAATGGTGATGTGTAGTTTTAGGCAGCACACAGACTTGTTAGTTACTTAAAATGTATCTAGTTAAGGCATCATTTGTAGTCAGCTTTCTTCAGAACAGGCCGCATGACTGTCTCAATATGGCTGCTGAGCTGTGCTCTTTATTGTGTTGTCCTTTTCAGTTCATGCATCAGTTTTGTAAGAGAGACAGTGAGTGATGGAGTGAGCAAATGTATAGATGTTTTGTCTAACCCCTAGAGCCAATAGGACATCATGGTACTTAAAGGCTTCTGATACAAGCCAGTTCCAAACAGCCATTCTTCAGACAAACGGGGGAATAGAACATCTTCACACCTGCCCTCCAAACCATGTGTTAAGGTAAAGCTTGGCAGTTAGGCAGCCTGGCTTTCCTATGGGGGTTGAGAGACTTTAGCAGAGAAACTCTTGCCAAACTGGTTTTAGGCACTCCCCCCCCCAACCCTATCGTAAAATTCACTTTCCTGACTTAGTGCTGGGGGGAGGGGGATTGTAAACATGAATGCTTCTCACTAATGTAACACTAATTTACATTGCTTTGCCTAAATTACAAATAAACACATTCAAAATATTTATCAAGTTGTATGCAAAATTTCACATCACAGCAACGGGCAATGCTGTTACCAAACTGCATTGGCTGCTGTTAGTAGATAGATAGATATTTTATTAATCCCAAGGGGAAATTCACATAATCCAGAAGCAGTATACTGATACAAAAAACAATATTAAATTAAATAGTAATAAAAATGAAAAATGAAAAAAATAAAAATAAAAAAGCAGATAATAACTTTGAGTAATGTTAGCATTTACTCCCCCGGGTGGAATTGAAGAGTCGCATAGTGTGGGGGAGGAACGATCTCCTCAGTCTGTCAGTGGAGCAGGACAGTGACAGCAGTCTGTCGCTGAAGCTACTCCTCTGCCTGGAGATGACACTGTTCAGTGGATGCAGTGGATTCTTCATGATTGACAGGAGTTTGCTTAGTGCCCGTCGCTCTGCCACAGATGTTAGTACTAATTGGTGGGGCCTTAATTACAAAACCGAGACCCTTTCTCCATCCGCTCTTGCAATGTTCACTTGGCCACACTTCTCCTTTCAGTCCATCACGCCATTCCTCCTCTCTCTTCCCTTTCCGTGCGAGTCTGGTATCTCTGTGCTCATTGGTTCATGCTAGCTGCTTACACCTTACCCATTGCTTTTGTTGGCAGCTCTCATTTCTATAGCCAGCTCACACTGTAACGTTCTTCTCCCGCCTCGATGCTACCCATGGTAGTGTAGAAAAGAATATTCTTAAAGTTGATGATTTGCATATATTCAAAGAGAATCATAAGCATATATGAAAATAACTTTATCCTAATGCATGCTAGTATAGTAAGGGTTAAATCATAAAATCCTTTGCCTGCCCATTTTATTTTCTCTTTGCAGCTGCTAGGCTTAAAAACTTCAGTCAAGGACAATGTGTACTGTACTTTTAAAGGGCTAAACGGTCTATTGTTTCAAGAAATGCAGCCATTGAGGCTTTGGCCGTGACAGAAAACCAGATAGGCCGTGTGCTTCCATTCGCAGCAGCTGAGCCTCTGCCTCCCTGGACAGGTGATGACAAGTCAAGGAAAATGTAGTTTATAAGAAACAGCGCTATTGTTTTAGCCTCTAGCCCAATATCTTATGTGTGGGCCTGCCTGATTCTGACTTGTTGGTGGGAATCGATTGATAAATAAGTGTTGGACACCTGCACAGGGTATGAAGTAGTGATGGCAGTTTCGGTCAAGTGATGGACATTAGGTAATGATGAGAAGAGCCAGAAGGAGGAGAATATTTTGTGCAAGTGATAAGAATTGTAATAAATGTACACTCGCTGAATTTGCTAATTACTCATTTCATTTGATTTCGGTCCGTGTATGCATCACACAATAAAACTGGATTTTGCTATAGCACACCCCTCCGCTTACAGCTTATATGGACAGTGTTACCAGATTTACGTAGCAAGGAAGCCGCTACACTTTTAAAATGAGGGACACATTCCCACACGACGATGATTACAGTCCCGAAATAAAAGTCCTTACTGTAAATAATGGAAGTGATTCCGGAAATGGAAAGTAGGGTTAAATGATGGAAAGAACTGCAGAACGCTCCTATTCAATAAACTGCTTCCCAGAATATGGATAGTGAAATTCTGTCCTACCACTGGAGTCCAGAAAACTAGTCTTTGGAGGCGCGCCTCTTATCCAAGAGCATCGAAGTACTGGATCGTGAGGAAAAGAACCCACCCCCGTCCTTACATCTGGTGGCTGAGCACCATTCTTCTCCACTACGAATGTCCAGTAACTGAAAATGCTTAGGAGCTAATGCGGATGTTGTTGATTAGAAAATGGTCCACTTGAAAAGTCCCGCCACTTTCTTCTCTTCCAGTTTTATTGGTACAGTGCATACAAAACACAAACTACAAAGCCCCTCCGCATCAGTGCAAACCTGTTTAAAGACACTGACCCCAATTTACAAACCAAAATCGGTGCACCCGGTGTTGTCATTCACATTTAATAAACACTCAACAGGATATACTTACATAGAAACAAAAACCCCCTATGTGGACCCGCTACATAGCTACCTTTCTAAACTCTGTGTGCCTTCTTGGAGCAGCATGTTTCTACCACAACAGTAGTCATAGCCGAGTCGCTAGAGCATATTGTGATTATACAAACTCCACACAGACAGTGACTGGATCAGAAACCGAACTCTGTTGTTTAGAACTGCGAGGCAGCAGCGCTCACCACTGCTCCTCCATTCTGATTCATTCTAAAATGTTAGTCCCTCCGTTCATTCATTTTCTGAGCCCATTTATTATCATGGGATGGCTGGAGCTCATTGTCAAGCCCAAGTCAGAGGCCACTAGTACTTTACTGAACAAACACATACACACGCTCACGTTGTGAATAACTTCACATTTAGTGTGATCAATGAGAAAAGCAAAACCAGTCTGTCAATATTTCATTTGTATTGGATATCTCACAGTTTTCCTCCAGCCTCCTGTGACACGGCCTGATTACATGCGTTCAAGAGTGGATTAATGGATGCTATCAAAAGGTGTTTTACAGAAGAAATAAGAATGCCAGATTAAACATTATATGATGGCAGATACTCAAGCCTCGTCCAGTCCGTCTTTACTTACATTTCTATTAAGGATTCATTGTCTTCTTTAGTGTGGATCCTCTCATGGCCCTAAACTGGAATGATTGTGTGATCAAAAAGAGCAAAATGGTGCTGAAATGCTGATAGATAGACAGACAGACAGACAGACGAATAGATACTTTATTAATCCCAAGGGGAAATTCATATACTCCAGCAGCAGCATACTGATAAAAAATAATATTAAATTAAAGAGTGATAAAAATGCAGGTATAACACACAATAACTTTGAATAATGTTAATGTTTTCCTCCCCAGGTGGAATTGAAGAGTCGCATAGTGTGGGGGAGGAACGACCTCCTCAGTCTGTCAGTGGAGCAGGACGGTGACAGCAGTCTGTCGCTGAAGCTGCTCCTCTATCTGGAGATGACACTGTTCAGTGGATGCAGTGGATTCTCCATGATTGACAGGAGCCTGCTCAGCGCCAGTCGCTCTGCTATGGATGTTAAACTGTCCAGCTTCATTCCTACAATAGAGCCTGCCTTCCTCACCAGTTTGTCCAGGTGTGAGGTGTACCTTTTCTTTATGCTGCCTCCCCAGCACACCACCGTGTAGAAGAGGGCGCTCGCCACAACCGTCTGGTAGAACATCTGCAGCATCTTATTGCAGATATTGAAGGACGCCAGCCTTCTAAGGAAGTATAGTCGGCTCTGACCTTTCCTACACAAAGCATCAGTATTGCAGTCCAGTCCAATTTATCATCCAGCTGCACTCCCAGGTATTTATAGGTCTGTACCCTCTGCACACAGTCTCCTCTGATGATCACGGGGTCTCATGAGGGGCCTGGTCCTCCTAAAATCCACCACCAGCTCCTTGGTCTTGCTGGTGTTCAGTTGTAGGTGGTTTGAGTCGCACCATTTAACAAAGTCCTTGATTAGTTTCCTGTACTCCTCCTCCTGCCCACTCCTGATAAAGCCCACAATAGCAGTGTCGTCTGCAAACTTTTGCACATGGCAGGACTCCGAGTTGTATTGGAAGTCTGATGTATATAGGCTGAACAGGACCGGAGAAAGTACAGTCCCCTGTGGCGCTCCTGTGTTGCTGACCACAATGTCAGACCTGCAGTTCCCAAGACGCACATACTGAGGTCTGTCTGTATGATAGTCCACGATCCATGCCACCAGGTATGAATCTACTCCCATCTCTGTCAGCTTGTCCCTAAGGAGCAGAGGTTGGATGGTGTTGAAGGCGCTAGAGAAGTCCAGAAACATAATTCTTACAGCACCACTGCCTCTGATATGCAGGAATGAGGCATCCAGAAGCTGTAGACAGACAGCGAGCCTGAATTATTTGTTTTTTAAAAATGCTTGGCACTTCAAATGCTGGGTACAAGCAGACACACAGTCCTTCCTCTTGCTCATCCGTCAATTGATGAATGATGAATATTTTATAACTGGCCTCTTGGTTGATCCTGAGCTCACAATTACAGTCATTTAAGGCATTTTTACCATGAAGTGGCCATGATTTAGTAATGAAGCATGAGTTCCTGCTGCCACAGGGCCTGGAGCACATCAAAGATGAGCAGGCGCTGCTTTTGGGAAGGGATTTCAGAAACTCTTTAAAAACAAAACCAACTTTATGGGACTTTGTGCTCCAAGTCGTTGCATGTACTGCACAGCCTCGGGGGGGACGATCACTTTCTTCCTCTTGCTTATTTTTGCAGCTGTTATTTTTGGGCATCTCTTTCTGAGTTTTGACATTCTTGAAAATCTCACATTATGAAGTTCTTTCAAAAACTCACCAGGGTATGTTCACCGAAAAACACCTGATGTTCAAAGTGTTTTAAAAATGCAAAAGACAATGCATAACTCTTATACACAACCACAGGGTGCAGAGTTTCTGAAGGCATTCAGATAAAATGAAAGTATTTGTGTTTAACTACTGTATATCAAAATTACTAACTGCTACTTATTATATAGTAACATATTTACAAGTATGTGTCCACATCTAAACACATTAAGTCCCTTTCAGAGCATAGCCATTCCATTATAATATAAATAAGTAAATTAATGTCTCAAACTTACAAGAGTCTGCCGGCTTATCTGACAGCTTTAACTACACAGCATAGTTACTGTGAGGCTGCACAGCAGGCTGAGCACATCTTATGCTGTTTAAGTAATATTTATTTACTTTCCTACAGATGCATGGACCATCATGATGTCACTTTATTGTCCAAGTGCTGGGGTGACAGATGTGCAAGTGCTAGACCTCTTGGTGGCTAATTCCACAGAAATATGTGTGGGGACTCAGGTAAGCTGTCACCTTTTCTAGTCTGATTAGATGACTTAAACTCCTCTTGCATACTTTTTCAACATAAACTTATTCCAAATAAAAGAAATGCGGTCAGTAGGCTCTGTAATGGAATCTATCACAATTCCATAATTGCATCCAATGATAAAAGCACTGAGGTGTCTTCCATTTTTGTTAGGATTTTTCCTAGTCATGTTCTCAATGAGTTTCTTTAAGATTAGTGCGTCTGGTCATTTTGCACTTAGGTGTTGACATGCGTCTTAGCATAACTGGACATTCTAACCTGCCCCTATAAGAGTGAGTGTGGCCATGAGTGTGAATGAGGCACTCCCCTGTTTAGCTTGTGTATTGACACCTACAGTATATTGCACACCCCTCATGTCAATTTTAGTTCATTTTAGTTCCTGCTCTCAAATCAGTGGACCTGATAGTTTTGAGGCCTGTGTATTCAACATTTATTAAACTTCTACACTATCAAGGTCTTTCATTTCCACATCCGAAGCAAAAACACAGAATGGACGTGTCTTTTGTTATTGGTTTTACATAGAGACTAGCCATCCCCCGCAGCTTCGCCCGCATATTAGTGAAGCAGGACAGTGAGGAGGGCCCCACCCAGCTCTCTACTCCTGACGTCACTGTTCTGCCTCCCCGCAGCCCAATGAGTCTCTCTCGGATTCGCGCTAATAAATTGGTACCGCAAGCGAACTATGATTCTTAGCATGATGAGAAATTTCGCAAAATCAACGGAATGTTCAAACAAATTATAATTCTCTCATGAAAAGTAAGACAGCCATACAAGCGGGTCTAAAAAACTATAAGAAATTTCGCGTTTGGACCACAAAATTTTTAAAACTGTTTCTTAGTGAGCACCTATGGGCCAAGGATAACCTACATTCCAAATTTCAAGTCCCACGTCCTCATTGTTTGGGAGATTTCATGATGAGTGAGTCAGTGGTATTTGGTTTTTATTTATATATATACAGCCATATGAAAAGTTTGGGAACCCGTCTCAGCCTGCATAATAATTTACTCTACTTTCAACAAAAAAGATAACAGTGGTATGTCTTTCATTTCATAGGAACATCTGAGTACTGGGGTGTTTTCCGAACAAAGATTTTTAGTGAAGCAATATTTAGTTGTATGAAATTAAATCAAATGTGAAAAATTGGCTGTGCAAAAATGTGGGTCCCCTTGTAATTTTGCTGATTTGAATGCCTGTCACTGCTCAATACTGATTACTTGCGACACCAAATTGGTTGGATTAGCTTATTAAGCCTTGAACTTCATAGACAGGTGTGTCCAATCATGAGAAAAGGTATTTAAGGTGGTCAATTGCAAGTTGTACTTCCCTTTGACTCTCCTCTGAAGAGTGACAGCATGGGATCCTCAAAGCAACTCTTAAAAGATCTGAAAACAAAGATTGTTCAATATCAGGTTTAGGGGAAGGCTACAAAAAGCCATCTCAGAGGTTTAAACTGTCAGTTTCAACAACAACAACAACAACATTTATTTATATAGCACATATTCATACAAACAGTAGCTCAAAGTGCTTTACATAATAAAGAATAGAAAAATAAAAAACACAATACGAAAACAAAATAAATCAGCATTAATTAACATCGAATAAGAGTAAGGTCCAATGGCCAGGGGGGACAAAAAAAACAAAATAAAAACTCCAGACGGCTGGAGAAAAAAAAATAAAATCTGTAGGGATTCCAGACCATGAGACTGCCCAGTCCCCTCTGGGCAAAAGTTTCAACTGTAAGGAATGGAATCAGGAAATGGAAGGCCACAGGCACAGTTGCTGTTAAACCCAGCAGGTCTGGCAGGCCAAGAAAAATACAGGAGAGGCATATGCACAGGATTGTGAGAAGGTTACAGACAACCCACAGATCACCTCCAAAGACCTGCAAGAACATCTTGCTGCAGATGGTGTATCTGTACATGGTTCTACAATTCAGCACAATTTGTACAAAGAACATCTGTATGGCAGGGTGATGAGAAAGAAGCCCTTTCTGCACTCACGCCACAAATAGAGTCGCTTGTTGTATGCAAATACTCATTTAGACAAGTGAGATTCATTTTGGAACAAAGTGCTTTGGACTGATGAGACAAAAATGGAGTTATTTGGTCATAACAAAAAACGCTTTGCATGGTGGAAGAAGAACACCGCATTCCAAAAAAAATACCTGCTACCTACTGTCAAATTTGATGGAGGTTCCATCATGCTGTGGGGCTGTGTGGCTAGTTCAGGGATTGGGGCCCTTGTTAAAGTTGAGGGTCGGATGAATTCAACCCAATATCAACAAATTCTTCAGGATAATGTTCAAGCATCAGTCACAAAGTTGCAGGGGTTGGATATTCCAACAAGACAAATACCCAAAACACAGTTCAAAATCTATAAAGGCATTCATGCAGAGGGAGAAGTACAATGTTCTGGAATGGTCGTCACAGTCCCCTGACTTGAATATCGTCGAAAATCTATGGGACGATTTCAAGCAGGCTGTCCATGCTCGGCAGCCATCAAATGTAACTGAACTGGAGAGATTTTGTATGAAAGAATAGTCAAAAATACCTCCATCCAGAATCCAGACACTCATCAAAGGCTATAGGAGGTGTCTAGTGACTCAAAGGAGCAAAAAGAGGCTCAACTAAGTATTGATGTCATATCTCTGTTGGGGTGCCCAAATTTATACACCTGTCTAATTTTGTTATGATGCATATTCCATATTTTCTATTAATCCAATAAACTTAATGTCACTGCTAAAATACTACTGTTTCATAAGGCATTTGTATATTAAAAGGAAGTTGCTACTTTGAAAGCACAGCCAGTGATAAACAAAAATCCAAAGAATTAAGAGGGTTTCCGAAATATATACAGTATATATATATATATATATATATATATATATATATATATATATATATATATACCAGTAACACATCTTTCTATTATAAAACACAAAAGCAGGTTGTTATTTTTTAAAATGAATAAAATATATTTTACTTTAGACTACAGTGTCATGTAGCAAATTACTTAGAATAATAAACTTTAAAGCAGTGTTTCTCAACCACTGGGTTATGGGCTGCACCAGGTGGGTCGCGAGTTGCTATTACTTATAATGGTAGTGGGTCGTGGCTCTGATGATCTCACGTTCGATTTACCAAGGGGGACCATCCACAAATCCCTCATGATTATGCTAAATTCACCAGTGGGGATCACCCACCTTGGTGGGTCACAAGGACACTTCCATGAGAAAAAGTGGGCCGCGACACCTAAAAGGCTGAGAAAGAAATCCATTGACATTTTGTGATGTTAAAAAAAGAAGTGGACTGCTTCATTCCAGATTCCGGGCAAAAATAACTTTTAAATGTCTGTGAACTTTAGTAAATGCTGTACAAAGTACTTTGATGCTGCTGAATCCAAACAAAGGACATCCAATGCTATTATCTAACGCAGAAGAAAATTGAGAGAAAATGGATCACAATTAATAATAAATAGGCTACATCCACACGTGATGTTGCCAGCTTAGACACTGGCTCCCCACAATCCTAAACTTGATTGAAAGGTTTAAAGAATGCTATGTTTTATTATTTATGGGGCTATGAATGCTGTTGGGATAGGCACTGACCTTCCTGTGATCCTGAATCGCATTAAGTAGATTTGTGAAAGATGGATTGCTTTCTGCAGCCTTTACTGGTAAACATGCTAACAGATTTCTCAGAAATTAGAGCAACATCTAGATTCATGAATTTTGACTTTTTAAATTGGGTGGGTTGGCGTCACTAAACTGTCCCTTGTGTGTGCTCACCCTGTGACGGACTGACATCTTGTCCAGGGGTTGTTCCTGCCTTGCTCCCTATGCTTGCTAGGTTAGGCCTCAGCACCATCCCATGACCCACCCCTGGATTAAAAAGGCTAGAAAATTATATGACATTTGTAGACTTTTAAAACATGTAGCAGAGACAGCACAGGCCATCCTTAGGTTCTGGCTACCCCATCATATTCAAAATGTCCACAATGATGAATGTTTTTCTTGTAATGTTTGAACTAAGACTCACAGGTTTTCAACTAAAGTAACACCAATCCTGATACATGTCTCGTCACAATACTCATGAATAGCAACGGATAAGGGGAACAATGGCACTAAACAGCAGTGACTGACACATTTATTTTACTTCTGAATGCTGAAAATGAACACAAATGATTGACAGCTTTTAACAGATTGTCAGAAACGAAGAGAGATGATTAGTTGCCTTTATGTGAATGCTGGGAATGAATACAGATGATTGACGGCTTTTATCACAATGGAGGAATTGAACAGATATGACTGGTGTCACATCGCTGCATGTCAGAGTTGGAAATGACCACCTCCAGGGCTAGGATCCGTTGCCAAGCTCCCTAGTGAGGCACCACCCTTTGGACGGCTGGCACGGCAAAGTGAAGCGGACTTTCAGGTAATCAGAGGGCTAACATGAGATGACAGTGATAGAAGTTTATATACAGATTTGATATTACTTCACCAAAATGCATTAAGGTCGGTTGATTTGGGGGAAACAATAATGACAACTAACAGAGAAAAATATATGGAAAAATTCAAGTGAAAGGCAAATTATGTCATGGGGAACACAGAGGGGGAAAAACAAAGTCAAAACACAAGAGCAGAGATTTAAACACACAAAAGAAAAGGACAAGGAGAGAGAGCCCTGAAAGAACGACAAGAGGCTGGAAAAACATAAGTGCCAGCAGGCTGAATGAGCTCAGGTTGTGGCAGAACAATTGGCGTTGCATAGTAACAGTAAATAAGAGGCGGGGCAATGGAGACTTGGAAAGTGCCATTTTAATAGAAAGGGGGGAAACAATACATGTAAGTAGTAATTAGCTTTTGGGAATAAAATGATGACTGGTAGCTTTTTCAGGAATGGTAGGAATTAAAATGAAACGATCATTCATTTGTACATCTCCCCTCTGGATAAGCAGATGTTAGGAATCTGATTTTTATTAATGTTAAAGATGTGTTTTAATTCTCTTTCTTTTGTTCACCTTTTAATATCTCAGCGATGTTTACTAGGAAACGATATGTAGAGGCTCAAGTGTGAGCTGCAGTTCTACTTTTGGATACAAAATATTTCACTTGTGAATTCACAAAGAGTTAAATAGGCAATTTTATTTTTTTGGTTAAAAGATAGCCTTCTAGAAAACATGATTACTTTTAATGCCGAGATTGATTATTCAGCACTGGTGGTAACTCATGTTAAGTGTATGTGCAAAGTAGTAACTGTAGATCATTGATGATGTAGAGAGCATACGTTTTCAAAAATAACATTATGGGCGTCACAAAGTGCCTAAAATCACTTTTGCAGCTTTTATTCTAGGCAAGCTTTAAAAAGACTCTGCCTCTCAATCTTGTCTCGTAATGAAAAAGCAGACGTTAAAGGCAACAGAATGCAGGGTAACAAGTGGTAGGAACAGGGCTTGTGCTAGTACTAGCCACAAAGGTGGCACAAATTATTGTCAAACTTAACTCACAAGTGCCAGGCTTGTTCAGTGTGGGCACAGACAATCCAAAACAAGCTATAGTGAACACACACTGACGGAGCTCCACAAGTTGTGGCCGATCATTTCATCACTTTGCTTTGATGTGTGTTTGTGTGTGTGTGTCCCGCATTCAGCATGGTGTTTATACTATTCAGCAGTGTTGTGCATGAATTCGTTCAAAAAAGCGCCTTCACTGAACAAGCTCATTTTTCTAAGAACGGTGAACTTAACGTAACGTATTTACAAGTGAAGAAACTTTAACGTGAGCTCGTTCAGTTTTAAGTGATATTCTGGATCTGGTTTAGCTCCAGATTAAATGTTTTGCCTTACCCTATAATGTACGGGTGCAGGAGCCGAATCCGAATACGGTATTTGGATAAACACAAATAGTGAATTTTTACAAATATTTATTTTGTACGAATTTTTTGACATTTATTTGCATTCAGAAAAAAATAACGTCAAATCAAATAGGCCCTGTCTGTGTCTGCCTGCTTGTGCTAACACTGACACGAGCTTGTGGTAAAGTTCCACTTTCGCTTTTAGAAAAACGTTGTACTTTGCGAGGCTACTTTATATATTTTCCCCGTTGGACATGCAATATGTGACATGAATATTGACCAGCAGCGTAATAGGTTAGTTCACCTTGTTACAGATAGGGGGCGCTGTCGTCCCCTTGAACCCTCAGACCAGACGCCAGACACCACATAAAAGTCCAAGTTTTGGATTTATTCCAACAATAAAGTGCACAAAGAACCCTCCACTCCACAAAACTCATAAACAATCACAAATAATAATCAATACAATAATCCTCCACTCCCAGACGCGTTGTCACCCTTCCTCCCAACTCAGCTCAACGCTGGAATCTCCCACAGTCCTTTTTATAGTTCTTGACCCAGAAGTGTTTCTCTTCTCACTGTCCATGTGACTGGCAACAATTCCAGGTCGGATGAAAACTTTTTTCTTCAACCCGGAAGTACGTCATTTCTTCTGTCTACGTGACTGAGATGTACTTCCGGGCTGTAGGGAATGTAGTCCTTGAACCTCCCTGCAGCGTCCTCTGGCGGCCCCCATGGTATCCAGCAGGGCTGTGAATAAACACTCCATTGTCCATGATTCCCTGCTGGCATTCGGGGCACCTCCATTCTGCAGGGAGGGCTCCATCTAGCAGCCTGGGAGTATTGGCCGGGATGAATGGCCGGCCATATATCACAACCTACACACTGGTTCCACAGTCACCATTTGTGTCACAATGTTGGAAATAGAGCGGTAATTTATATGTATATTTGCATCTATTTAATTACTTTTTTGACCGGAAGCATGTTAGCATATATGGTTATACGTGTTTGTTGCTGGATATATATAACTCAATAAAGTGTATTTAAATAAAAAAAGTCTTCATAATTATTGTATTTTATTCAAGAACGCTGTAATAGCCTAATATAAGGCATGTAAAACTGAAAAATGTAAACTCATGGGTCATTTATTCTCATGCCTTAAAAATACAAAATGAACTTGTAGCAGTGCTTGAACCATCAATTCCCAGCAGTCCCTGCAGTGGTTCTGATTGGTCATCTGCTGAGAATGCAGGGGCTGTTGGGTACAAAGAGGCCAGCGTGACATTTAAAAGGGGGCTAGGGGACCAAAAATGTAGACACTGATAACATCTCTAACCTCAAGCCTTGGTTCGGGCGTACACCATAGCCTGAGGGTGGAGATTGTAGCGGTGCTTGAAACTTCAACTCCCAGCAGTCCCTGCAGTGGCTCTAATTGGTCATGTGCTGAGGGTGCACAGGCTGTTGGGTACAAAAAGGCCGGCACGTCGTTTAAAAGGAGGCTAGGGTTACCAAAGAAGGGAGAAGTATTTTGTGTTTCGTGTCTGAAGTTCCTGTCTGTCTGCCTTCCGTTGTGATACCTGTGCCTTCTCATTTGGTCCTGGATTGTTTCTTGGTCGGGGTCTGGATTATCTGCTGTCTGTCTATTACGTGAGGACTGTATGTGGATTCATGGCCATCCTGTGAAGAAAGGAGCGCTCCTTAACCCGTCCATCCGTCTTCACCATTTCAGGAACTACTGGTAGGACTATTTTTACAATCCCCTTCAGATCTCTGGACTATTTACCTTCATCTTTATATATAACTGTTGCCGTTTTTTCATGGACTTTACTGTGTATGGTTTTTGTTTGTTGTTTGTTGTATTTAACGTATAATTGCCGTAAGGGGAACTGGGGTGGGATTGTTGTTTTCATTTATTATTGTTAATACATTATTTATTTGCTGTTTTATTTCTGTTGGCTTTTTGTCTCTGTTGGTGAGCGTGTGAAGGTCGGCCAAGGCTGGGTGTGTCCCTGGAATCTCCACTAGCAAAATAAATCAATCACCGTCTCTTCGATGGTGTGAATCTTAGCGGCACCGGACCACTACAAACTGAACATGAACTAGTTCAAAATTGAAATGGTGAACTATGAACATGAATTTATTCATTTTAATCTGTGTGAACTGAACTTTGAACAAGTTCTTGGAGGTGAGAACTTGCACAACACTGCTATTCATACTGCCATGGTGAGGCTCTAGTCTGGTGTGTAATTATTATTTTTTTGGTACACTTTATTAATTCCTGAAGGGTAAATTGTCTTTTCCTGTGACCTTTGGGGGACAGAGTGCAGGGTCAGCCATTGTACAGCACCCCTGGAGCAATTTTCAGGTTAAGGATCTTGCTCAAGGGCCCAACAGAGTAGGATCCCTTCTGGCAGTAATAGGATTTGAACCAGCAACCTTCCAGACAGCACCACAGATGCTTAACCTCTCTGCCAGAGCATAGCATTCAATTAATATAATATTTGATGAATATATATCTTGTATTATGACGACAGCATCCACTGAGGCGTTCAAAACATTAATGTGAAATTTGTCTGCTTTCATTTTTGTGCTGTGCTTTGTGTAACTTCAGTTTGACTTCTGAGTAACAATTTTACATTGAAAATTCAAACTCACCAGAGATATGTCAATGCTAACATTAAGATCTGGTTGAGCGATGGGTCTGGATTTTCTTCTAATATTCTGACTGAACATTTATGATTGGCAGTTTTTACAGGAATGTTCAGAATCAAAATAAATGGGCATTTCTTTCTACATGGATGCTGGGGAAGAAGGAAGTTGGCTGTATGTTTATATAGGAATGCAGGGAATGAAGGTAATAAATTGACATGTTTTTGGAGAATGGAGAAGGTAAGACAGATGGCTGCATATCACACAATCTGGGAATTAACTCCTTGTATGTGAATGTTGGGAATGAACGTATGTACAGTTAGGTCCATAAGTATTTGGGCAGTGACTGAATTTTCCATTTTTTTGCTCTATTTTCCACCACAATAGATTTGAAATGAAGAAATTATTATATGATTGAAGTGTAGGGTTTCATCATTAATTCAAAGGGTTTACAGAAATATTGTATGAGCCATTTAGGAATGACAGCCATTTTTATACATGAGACCCCCATTTTCAGGGGCTCAAATGTATTTGGACAATTGACTGTTAAGCCAGGTGTGAGCAGCTCCCTCATTTTCTAATGCACTATTAAACTGGTAGAAGGTCTGGAGTTGATTCCAAACAGTGAAATTTGCAATTAGAAGCTGTCGCTGTGAATTCTAAATAGGAGGTCCAAAGAGCTGTCCAATGCATATAAAAACAGTCCACCATTAGACAGAGAAAACAAAACAAACCCATCCAAGAGATAGCAGAGACACCAGGAGTGGTCAAATCAACCATCTGGTACATCCTAAAAGAGAAGGAACGCACTGGTGAGCTCAGCAACACCAGAAGGCCTGGACAACCACAAAAGACAACTGTGCTGGATGATCGCAGCATTCTTTCCTTGATGAACAAAAACCAATTCACGACATTTAATCAAACCAAGAACCCTCTCCATGAGGTAGGCCTATCATTGTGAAAGTGTAAAATCAAGAGAAGACTTCACAAAAGTAAATACAGAGGGTTTACCATAAGGTGCAAACCACTGGTAATCCTTAGGAAAGACAGATTAGAACAGTCAAATATTGGAACAGTTCTCTTTGGACAAAGGAAATTAAGATCATTATGTACCAGAATGATGGATAGAGAGGAATATGGAGAAGAGAAGGAACAGCTCATGATCTGTGGCATATCATATCATCTGTGAAACATGGTGGTGGAGGCAGTGTTATGGCATGGACACATGTGACTGCCATTGGAAGTCAGCCAGTGGTGTTTATTGATGATGTGACTGCTGACAGAAGTAGCAGGATGAATTCTGAAGTTTACAGAGCTATACTACCTGCTCAGATTCATGCTGCAAAACTGATAGGATGATTCTTCACAGTACAGATGGACAATGAGCCAAAACATACTGTGACAGCCAACCAAGTGCTTTTTCAAGGCAAAGACATGGAAGTCAATCAACTGACCTCAACCTAATTGGTCATGCATTTCACTTGCTGAAGACAAAACTGATAGCAGAAAGATCAACAAGCAAGCAACACCTGAAGACAGCATCAGCATCAGTTGGGTGGAAGCCCAGCTCACTTGAAGATGGCCATGGGTTCCAGACTTCAGGCAGCCAATGGATTTTCAACTAAGTATTGAAAATGATCGCTATATTTATAATTATGTTAGTTTGTCCAAATACTTTTGAGCTCCTAAAAATGGGGGGACCATGTATCAAAATGGCTGTCTTTTCTAAATGTTTTTTAAAATAATAACCCTAACCCTAATCCAATCTTTTTGTTAAATGCCTTAAATTAAAACTCCAAGTCTACACTTCAATCACATCTTGATTGCCTCATTTCAAATCCATTGTGGTGACACAACAAGCCAAAATGATAAAAATGGCATCACTGACCAAATACTTATGGACCTGACTCTAACTGACAGTGTGTAGGACTCCTGAGAATGAGCAGCTATGCCTTAAGGCTTCTGCATTAATGCTGTGACAGTCCTGCTGGATGTGTTTACAGGATTAATTTTGGCAATTAACAGAGCCGATCAACAGGTCTTATCAGAAAACTGAGTATGAACAGCACTGATAGAAAGTATTTACAGGAATGTAAGAAATGAAGACAGCTTTTATGAGAATCCTAATGAGAACAGATGATTTGTAATTTAACTAAAATTTTGGGAATGAAAGGAGATGACAGGAAGAATAGTCTTATGGCAATTGTGGGGATGTAAAGAGATGACTGGTCACCTTTAAAGGGATACGAGTTATGAGTAAAGAGAATGTGACTCTTTGGCAGGATTCTATTTTAAATAATTAAAGAAAGAGTTCAGATCATAATGTCTGTGGCCTTTACTAAAATGCAAATATAATTGATACTGTAGGCCACATCCTGAAGGAAGCCACAGATAAAAAAGCACTAATGATAATCCAAACTGATGTTCCTTATCGGAATGATGGGAGTTAGGGGACTGACAGCAGCTACAAAGGCACAAGTGAATAAAGGCCTACCCAGGGTGCAATATTAATTTATAAAGACCATGAAGTCTGAGTAAAAACAATGATTGTACATTTAACATCTCATAACTTGAAAATGTAAAAAAAAAATATCTAAAGGAAAGAAGATCTGAGAGAAAATAACAATTGTACCTTTAAATTTTGTCACTCGTAAAGTTAAAGGATGATAACAGCTATGCATTTTTCATTATACTATAAATGGGTATTCATGTGATTTTGCACAATTGAAAATGACGTTCTCTTTCTTTGTCTTTTCAGCAAGTCGGTTTCAGAACAAATACTAAATATCATGCAAGAGCAACTTTTTAATTTCCTTTGTGCTGCTTCAAAGACGATTTTCAATTTCACCAGCAGCAACAGCATTTTGCGTCTCTAACGGCAGAAGTGAGTAATGACCCCGAATGTCTTGTCAAAGCAGAACAAATCTCATGCCAAAGACTATGTGCTATCTGGTTGCTGTACAACAACATAAGTCACAATCTGTTTTTTTTTTTTTTTTTATTCAGAGGAAAACCTATGATTCAGAGAGACCCTGGGAAACGTAGTGGAGCTGATAAGTCAAAATGACATAAGACGGACACGGCGATCTTAAATGTGTGCTCTGATTACAGATAAGGCAAAGCCGTGTGTGCTCTACAGTGCTTCTCGGCCTTTGCACAGCCTGCTGTTTGGCTTCTTTTGCTTTCACTTGCCTCCATTAGTTTGTTTCCATGGTCCTGAGTTCTGACTGTTTCAGTGCTAACATGTGGAATGTGCTCAAGCACCACAAAGCTGGAAAATGGGGTCTTTCCATAAGTGATTGTTGCTGCCCATAAAACGGATAAACCAAAGCTTTAGTATCACCAGCAAGGTGAACATCGGGGGACATTCAGAGGTATAATACACATGTACAGTATACCACATGTTGCCCATTGGGGGCATGATGGTCTCGTGGCCTCGGGACCCCTGCAGATTTTGTTTTTTATTCCAGCCCTCTGGAGTTTTTTTTTCTGTCCTCCCAGCCATTGGACCTTACTTTATTCTTTGTTACTTAGTATTGCCTGATTTTATTTTTATATTTTTTTTCTTTCTTAATCTTGTAAAGCTCCTTGAGCTACATCATTTGTTTGAAAACGTGCTATAGAAATGTTGTTGTTGTTATACACTTTATAATGTAAATTGTTTCCTTAAATTCGATGCACATGGAATATGCTGTATAGTGGGAGTTGTGCTGTACAATATTTAAAATGATGTATAAAATATGCACATACTACTGTAAGTAAAGTAAGGAGACTGAAATTAGCATTCCCAAACCAGCTTAGCCCAAATTAGAGCCCCGGGGAACTGGAGCATATTGGGTGTAAGGCAAAACTAGTCTGTTACAGACACATTAAAATTTGATCTTTACTTAAGCAGTGTCTTTAGATAAAGGTGATATGATAAAGCAGACATCTACAGAAGCTGAGAGAGGACGTGCAATATCATTATTTTTTAAAATTATTTCCTCGAGATAACGGAATAATTTTATCGAGATCTCGATTAAAAAAAAAAAGATCTGGTTTTCTCGAAATTATGAAATAATTGTATCTAACGTTTAATGTTTAGCTTATTGAAGCCACGTCCTGTTTGAAATGGCAAAAGAGCAGAACTGTATTGATCACAGAGTCATATTTTTGTTCAATCAAGGGCTGACGTAGGCTGAAATATGTTTATGCCTTAGTTTAGAAAATAATAATGTTAGTGTCCATCATTTAAGAAGACGTTTAGCAAGGCTTCAGCTATATAGGCATCGCAATCTAAGCAACCCTGATGCCATGAGCGAAGGTTAAGTTTTGTTTTCTCGAGATCGCGATACAATTATTCAGTTATCTCAAGAAAACAAATTTTCATTTTCTTGACATCCTGATAAAATTATTCCGTTATCTCGAGAAAACAAAGTTTGTTTTCACAAGATTTCGATAAAATTAGTCTGTTATTTCGAGGAGACAATTTTAAAAAATAACGATATTGCATGTCCGATCTCGGCTTCTGTAGACATCATGCCACATTTACATTTTGTACTCCATTGTATAATTTACATCAGTGGTTCTCAACCTGTGGAGCGGGCCCCCCTAGGGGGGCACAAAGTAACAAAAAGGGGGGAACGAAGATGTGAAAAAAAGAAAACAAGAATCAAAAATATGAAAAAAACATCTGTTGAAACCAAAACAAATTTACTTAAACTACATTCTGATACTAGAACAATAAATATAGAGTTAGATAAATGTTGATAAAAGTTAAGTAGGTATAATAAAATATGCATCTACATTTCAAAAAAATGTTGGGGGGGACGCGATTAAAACTGTTATGAAAATTCGGGTCGCAAATACTTAAAGGTTGAGAAACGCTGATGTACATAAATGTAAATGCAAATTTCACATGTGGAAAATGTTAGTCCACCCCTACATTTATCACAACCTCAAAGACCTTAAAATTTGAATTTGGTGCACCAGATTAGGTGTAAATGATTAGACCATCATTCGAAAGAATCTGGGAGAAGCCATTTAGTTTGGTTTGCTCTTTGTGTGTGTGTGTCATCAAAATTGTTCTCTTTGGCCTGCAGAAAGAAGGTTATGGATGCCTATAGGTCTGGGAAGGGATTTAAAATGAACTAAGAACAATTAGAAATCAGCCATTCAAGTGTCTAGAAGATAATCTTCAAGTGAAGAAAATTTCAAATAAATGAAACGTACCTCCTCAGCAAGTTTAGCCCAAGGTCAGAATGCAAGATGCTGAAAGGAGTCTCTAAGAACCCCAGAATTTCATCGTGGGGTCTACAGGTAGTTCTTGCCACTGTTGATGTCAAAGTGTACGAGTCTACCATTAGACAGAAGCTGCATATGTTACACCTAAATGGGAGGTGTGACAGGAAGAAACTTTTGCTGTCCAGAAAGAACATCAAGGCGAGATTAAAGTTTGTTCATAAACACCCAACAACAACAACATTTATTTCTATAGTACATTTTCATACAAATGATGTTGCTCAAAGTGCTTTACAAGATGAAAAAAGAAAAATATAAAAATAAAATTAACAAAGAATTAAGTAAGGTCAAATGGCCAGGGAGGACAGAAAAAACAAAAAAAACTCCAAAGGGCTAGAGAAAAAAAAAACAAAATTTGCAGGGGTCCCAAGGCCCCAAGACCACCCAGCCCCCAGTGAACATTCTACCTAATATAAATGATCTCAGTCAGTTCTTATGGCTTTCAGGCTTCATGTGGAAAAATTAGATGATGATGGTCATGTGGACATCTGGCCTTCAATCCATTAATGTGGGGGCTGTATGGGCCTTGATCAGGTGGTGGTGGCGCAGATCAATGCAAACATAAAGTTATTTGGCCACAGCACCAGAAGACATGTTTGTTGAAAACCATAAACAGCATTTGACCAGAAAAAACTGATTCCAAGCCTGGTGGTGTGAATTTTACCATTTGGGGCTGCTTTGCTACATCAGGGCCTGGGCAGTTCACTATCATAAAATCCAGTTCTTCATTGAACCAGAGGGGGCTTGAAGATAATGTGAGACCATCTGTCAGAAGATTGAACCTCAGTTGAAAGTGGACCTTGGGACATGACAATAACTTTAAACATTTCAGAAAATCCACCAAGAATTGCTGAAAAGAAAGAAATGCAGGGATTTCTCCCAGTGGGTGTCGGGGACAGCAGATGGTTATAGGAAATGTCTAATTGAGGGGGCAGTACCAGGTGTTAGAGCCAAAGGGGAGGGGGTAACTTGTTCTGCAGACAGAAATGGCAGATCTGTTCATTTTTCTGTTCAATTTTTCATTGTTTATTTGTCAATTTACTGTTTAAATGAAGATCAAATCTTGATATGTCCACATACATTCAAAAAGAAACAACGTTTTATGGGGTTTACTTAGTTTTTCACATGACTGTAGTGTGTGTAATTTGTGATGGGCTGAATAGTTCATCTTTTACATTATATATACTTTAATGTATGCACTATGCAGAGGTATTTAAAAGGCTAATGCTTTATATTGAAACTTTTACACTCTATAAAGCATAATAGGATACACGTCACGCCTCCACTATAGCAAAAAGAATTACTAATTGATGTTCTGTAAATATTTGCAGTATTTTAAAAGTGTATCATTATCTTTCAATGATGAGAATGAAAAATAAATTCCTTATTTTTGAACAATGACCGGTCCGATGGAAATCAGATTAAAAAGAACTTTCCAGCGCTGTTACCGAATTCCTCAGCTACAATGCCGTGTTTTTTAGGAGCCAACTGCCTCTCCACATCATCTGAAGGTTCGGTTGGGATTTCATAAGGTATGGACTGCTAGTAATGGCTATGAAACAGCTCTCTGCGTCTTTACACTCGAGAATCTGTTCTGGAAAATAATACATCATATTGTGGCTCGTATGACAAGCAGCTTTAAATGAAACTTTAATTGGTATTATTTATACCCCCCGCCAATTTTATCTGTTTTAGCTCTGAGAATGCTTATTATTATTGGATGAGTGAGGGTTGTGACTAAAATAAAGAATAATGTTTGCAAGGAAGATGGTCTAGTTATTCACTAAATTTAATTAGCTATCCATCCATTTTCAGCCCACTCATCGTGGTGAAAGTGATGACAGGAGAATTTGTTTATTTTCAACTATCCAGCTATAGTTTTACCAAGCTGCCAGCTGGCAAAATACAACCCACTGCCAAATGCTCGTGATCCTGACCCATGACATGCGTAAGAGACTTTGGTATGGATCTGGAAAACACTGGGACAAGGCAGGATGTAATGGAAAGAGCAAAAGTTAGTAAACAGACCGGAACAAAGAATTTCATAAACCTGAAGGTAAACTAAAACCTGCAAAAAGTCAGAAACATGAAATACCAGTTAATAAGACAAAGAGTACTATTTAAGCTTTCAAAAAACATAGATAAGCAAATAAAAGGGACAATGATCATCTTGTTAAGAAACACGCTCAGATGTCACAGGGCTTCACATTTGTGATGTGCTGCATTCCTGTGTGTGCGATGTCAGAGCTGTTGCATACTAACTGAAGTCCTACTTTCCAAAACGGCCCTTGGCTTATAAATACCACCACTTCTAGAGTTAACAGGTATTCTTCATGTCAATGTTATTTTTGCACAATCATGGTATATATTAATTTGCCGCATAAAATTGTGTTCTAAAGTGAAGCGGTGTTTTATTAATTTGAAAAATGTCTGTTCTTGCAGCTTACATTGGAGCTGAAGGGTAAACGGGTCCATAGGTGAATGAAAAACCCTTAAAACTTAATAAATATGTCCACTTTGAAGCAGCAAAGGTTTCAAACCAAGAAAACATTCCTTCCGTATTTATGAGGTATCCCTATGATAACAAAAGAAAACTAGAAATAATTATTTAATCACAGATTCTTGGAACTATTTTTCTTGAGGTAAGAATACTTTTCCTGTTTGCTCATCTGCTCAGAGCTAACGCTGTGGGTGAAGATTAGGCTTAAATAAGGAATCTGAATGATTTGATAATGTGCATATTTAGTACTTTAAAAAACAAAGCTTTTACAGTTTCTATTGACTTCCTTGTGGTAATTGTGATACCTCAAAGTTGTGGCTTGTAGTGCATAATTTATATATGGATACTTGAATGGATGACCTACTGAAAGCAGACCTTTGAGTTTGTATTGCTGTTTTCTCCCAGGGGAGAACTACTTGCAGCAAAAGAGGAAAAGAAACTGCTTTTCTGATCACCAATTATTGAAGTCAAGTGCAATTCCAAACATCTTTTGAAAAAAAAAAAAAAAAATATATATATATATATATATATATAGGTGCT
>JANRMT010062840.1:10083296-10106840 GCA_026402145.1 Polypterus bichir lapradei | reverse complement strand
TTATAATCATCAAAATTAAAAGAAATAAACATTTGAAATACATCAGTCTGTGTGTAATGAATGAATCTAATATACAAGTTTCACTTTTTGAATGGAATTACTGAAATAAATCAACTTTGTCATGATATTCTAATTTTATGACCGGCACCTGTATATCCAAGATTTTGTTAAGTGAATAAATATAAGGGAGGAATAATACAAAGGGAGAACACAAAAGTAGCAAATGAACAGGAAAATGAGAAACCTTCTGGACACAGTCTGTGTGGAGTATCCCAGTTATAACATTTAAGCGTCTTTACCACATTGAAATTCTCTGCTGTGTTTGACTACAATAATTCTGTCTACTAATTTAATCTGTTTCATGACTTTTTGCCTCAATCTTTTCTTAAATGATTTAACTTCCAGCAGTACTGCCATTTTCTTTTAACCTGTCGTTTTATTACTTTGCAGTTTTGAATGGTCTATAATGCACCTGGCAGTAGAAGGTGCCATAAGAAAGGGTCCTTACACTGTAGTCACAGTGCCTTGTAGTCAGCCGGGCCTGTCCTGAAACGTACTCAACTGATGTGTTGTATTGCACTGTCATTACAATGTAATTAAGGTGCCATTCTTTGAAATGTTTTGGAAATTCTGAGCTCATTCTATTATTCTGAAATGATAAAAACTGGAACATTGAGCTGTCACCATGGAGACAGCATATTCTTTTTCAACAATCCTGTCCTATTTAGTGTTTATTTCTCCTTTTCAAAAAATGCACTGAAAGAAATTCGATGTGGCACTCGTCCATCTCCTTCTGCGTAGCCTTCTGAAGACCATCCAGCACTGCTGAAAATAACTGGCTGGCATGACTTAATGCATTAGCTGAATTAGCTGAAGTGCGAGTAGTGATGACATGTAAATATTGAACATGACATCACACTAGGCAAGGGAATCACACGCAAACATATCCACTGACTCAACTGGACAGCAGACATCGTGCGATGTCAGGACACTACTACACAGCTACGACAAAGAAGGACCACCACAGACCCCTAGTGTTTCTCTTTATGAGTAATTCTTTTTCTTTTATCTACTTACCGTAGTAGCAGCAAAATCTGTAAAAGCAGAATAGAGATAAAATAATGTTTTAGTGTCTGACACATACACACAGAATTGTATCAGTTTGTTTAGATAAGTGGCACTTGGCTTTGTTCAGCAAAAAAATAATACAGAAATAACTAATGTGACATTCTTATTTCATTTTTATGATTGTGTCCACTTCTGCCATCTCACTGTAAACAAACAGGCTTTACAAAAGTGCACTTAGCTACCCAAAGAACCTTTGCTCACTATAAGCGTCTGTAAGGATAATTGCAATTGCTTATTATTATTTAGAAATCAGAATGTGCCAGGGGCTTTTCCAACCCCCTTGACCTTTCCGCATCAAAGTAGGCTTTGCATGGTCCAGCAATACATTCACCAGGCTTTACACTATAGGAGTGAATTTCTTATGTTTCTCTAGTATAGGTGAATTTTAAATACATTAGGGGGACCCATAAATTCCTGGAATTATTAAAAAAATAAAAAACGATAGTAGGGAGCAGGCTGAGGAGACACTGGAGAGGTGGAGATATGCTCTAGGGAGGAGAGGAATGAAGGTCAGTAGAAACAAGACAGAATACATGTGTGTAGATGAGAGGGAGGTCAGTGGAATGGTGAGGATGCAGGGAGTAGAGTTGGCGAAGGTGAATGAGTTTAAATACTTGGGATCAACAGTACAGAGTAATGGGGATTGCAGAAGAGAGGTGAAAAAGAGAGTGCAGGCAGGGTGGAATGGGTGGAGAAGAGTGTCAGGAGTGATTTGTGACAGACGGAGTGAACGGGAAGGTCTACAGGATGGTAGTGAGACTGGCTATGTTATAAGGGTTGGAGACGGTGGCACTGACCAGAAAGCAGGAGACAGAGCTGGAGGTAGCAGAGTTAAAGATGTTAAGATTTGCATTGGGCATGACAAGGACGGATAGGATTAGAAATGAGGACACTAGAGGGTCAGCTCAGGTTGGACAGTTGGGAGACAAAGTCAGAGAGGCGAGATTGCGTTGGTTTGGACACGTGCAGAGCGATATTGGGAGAAGGATGCTAAGAACTGCCAGGGAGGAAAAGAAGAAGGCCTAAGAGAAGGTTTATGGATGTGGTGAGAGAGGACATGCAGGTGATGCGTGTAACAGAACAAGATGTTGAGGAGAGTAAAATATTGAACAAAATGATGCGCTGTGGCAACCCCTATATGGGAGCAGCCGAAAGAAGAAGAAGATTATAAAAAAAAAACCTTTCTTATTAGGTTACTTTTAATAAAATTTCTAATTTGAAAATTGTGGAAAAATTGTTTTGCTGGAAAGTCCCACGATTTTTGTGTCAACCAATAGCATGCTATCTGATGGAGCCAGTGCTGTAAGAAGGGCTACCAGGTGTGAAGAAGTCCATTCACAATCTCTGCCCTTTTGTTTCTTTTATGCATTCTTCTGTGCTCTGTAAGACATCAGACATCAGACAGACGAACTTCTCTTCTGCTTGTGATGTCCAAAACACCCACGTTCCTTATTCTTCATCACTGTTATATGCATTGTACTTCTGGATGAGCAGTCTTTCGTTTTTAGCTCTCATGCACACAAACCGGTCTCTATGACTAAAGACAAAATGAAACCTGTTTGATGCTGTTGGGGTGAGTTGTGGACTAGATGGAGTGAGTCACTGGGAATGTCACATTATGCGACTGGCTTCATAGGAGTGTGGCACTGGCTGTCTTTGACTCACTAAAATTATGGAAAGAAAGGCTACAACTGAAAATCGCTGGAATAGATGCCTAATTTGACATAGCCTTAAGTTTAATTTCTTGTTCATGAGCTGTAATGTTTCCTCTTTTATCTTATCTGTGTTTGTACCTTGCAATTTGATCTCTGTTTTTAAGCTCAGGATTCCAACCTTCTGCTAATGTGCCTGAAGTATGTCCATGGTTGCTCCTACATTAATAATTTCATTAATAACTATTGACCTGTTTTCTTGTTTTGACTATAGCTCCTCATACAGTGGTTACCCGCACTAAAAGTCAGATTCAACCTTAAATGTATAAGCTTTTGTATCTTCAAACAAGCATACAACTCAAAAAACTCTCCGGTTTAAAAGCATGGTTAGCTGCAGAAGAGAGATAAAGTCGTCAATGGCCAGATAACCCCTGTAGTAGAGCACACTACTGCGGTACTCATACAAAAATTTTAATTACAGGGGAAAAGAATTGTTCCCCCCCCCTACCACCTGGGGAATTTCCCTTTTTTCTTGGGCTGAAGGCTCTTCTAAGAAGCTCAGCTAACTTAGCTGGGTTTTGCCTTTTTTGGTAATTAAAATGTCTAACTAAGATGGATTCCCTACTTGATCTTGACTCATTCCACCCCCTCACAACTGAGAACATTTAAATATTAAGTAGTTCAATGCAAAGGGCCACCTTAACAGCACAAATTCATTGTAGGTTTGATAGGACAAGACATGATTTGATTAAAGACCACTCCTTGCTACATTTCTGCTGGGTTTCATTTTTTTTCTTTCCTTTTTGCTTGGATGGCTTTCAAATAAAAATTCTGTCAGTGCCTTGTCTTTTTTGGACACATTGCTGTCTGTCAGCTTCAGTTTGCTTAACTTCTTTGTGCTTTATTTAAAAAAAAAAAAAAAGACAATTCATTCACAGCTTTGTCGAACAGCCAGCCTTGAAGCTTTCTCCTACACTTGAGTGTAATCACGCTTTCAGTTTCAGGAGCCGTCAGGAGCCTGTGTAAGGTGTTTCTGATCAGCGATATATTGGGATAAGTTTCAAATAATGACGCGCCACCTCGGCTCATTAGCCAGCAACAGTCTGCAAGATGTGAGGAACGAGCTTTCAGTCGTGTCTTCTCAACGTGTAAGGAAAAGACAGCATGGTGAGTAGAAATGGAGAGACAAAGGGAACATACATGAGGGAGTGGTGGGCAATTTGTGAAAAGCTGGCAAAAAATCCACCCCAAATCATGCCAGAAGTGGGGGGGGTGTAAGGGGTGGGGTTATAGTACAGGCATACATGAAGCTGTTTCCCAGAAAATGGAGCAAGAAAGGAGCAAAGCTATAAATGTGAGTGGGATCAGGTTTGGAGATGTCAGTCTTCAGCGGTGAGACTGTAGTGTGTGAAGTCAGCCAGGCTCACACACCATATCATAAAATAAATGGAATGCTCGCTTTCAAAAAGGTGAGTGCAAATTAGCTATCAAATTGAGACCATCTTGCATATCCAGCTGAAGGCAGTCCTCATGGCTTATGGAATTTTGTTATCCTTAACTCTTCTCTCCTTCCTTCTTTTTCATTTTTTCTGTCCCTCGTCTCCCCACATGAAGTCCCTCTCAGCTCTAACTGCTATCTTATTCAAAGGAGCCTGCAAGCATTTGTTACTGTGCTTAATTTGGAAGTGTGTATTCTCTCGTCTTCCACTTTTGTAGAAATACTGTTTCAAAAATGGTGTCACTCTTCAAAAAATCCTGATCATCAGCATGTCCGACTATACTTTCTTAGAAGGTTGGCGTCCTTCAACATCTGCAATAAGACGCTGCAGATGTTCTACCAGACGGTTGTGGCAAGTGTCCTCTTCTACATGGTGGTGTGCTGGGGAGGCAGCATAAAGAAGACGGACGCCTCACACCTGGACAAACTTGTTAAGAAGGCAGGCTGTATTGTAGGAATGAAGCTGAATAGTTTGACATCTGTAGCAGAGCGACGGGCGCTGAGGAGGCTCCTGTCAATCATGGAGAATCCACTGCATCCAATGAACAGTGTCATCTCCAGGCAGAGGAGTAGCTTCAGCGACAGACTGCTGTCACCGTCCTGCTCCACTGACAGACTGAGGAGATCGTTCCTCCCCCACACTATGCGACTCTTCAATTCCACCCGGGGGAGTAAATGCTAACATTACTCAGAGTTATTGTCTGCTTTTACATGCATTTTTATTACTCTTTAATTTAATATTGTTTTATTGTATCAGTATACTGCTGCTGGATTATGTGAATTTCCCCTTGGGATTAATAAAGGGCACCACTACTACCCGGCTTTGCTCTCTCAATGAAAATCCAACTCCATTTTAAGGTGTCAAACTAGGTGCCTAGTTTGTTTCAAAACTCTTTTGCGGATTTCCCAGAAGTTGGGTTTGTTTAGGAAGGAAACAACAGGACTGCAACCTTTTGGAAAGGGTGGTCTCAGTGTGGTACCAAGCAAACCATGGAATAGTTTGAAGGAGGAATGAATGTGATCAGATACAAGGTCAATCTAACTAAATGAAACACTGTGCATTATGGAGGATGAAATGAGGGCTGGCTGTAGATCATTGTTTATATTTGTTCAATTCAAATTACTAATAATTGTTGGCAGAGGCATCAGTAAACTTCATAAGCTTAAGCCCCTGTGGTCTATGGCCGGCTTGTCATCACGGCCAATAACCCCAGGCCGCCAGATGGAGCTCTCCCTGCAGCATGGAAGTGCCCCGGATACCAGCAGGGAATCATGGACTATGGAGTTTTCCCCTACAAATCTGCTGGATACCCCAGGGGCCAACAGAGGACGCTGCAGGGAGGCCCAGAGAGTTATATGTGCCCTATAACCCGGAAGTGCGTCATAAACAAAGCGACAGCAGAAGTGACGTACTTCCGGGATGAAGAAAAGGACTTTTTATCTGACCCGGAAGTAATAAGGAATCATGGACTGAAGGATTGGAAACACTTCCAGGTCAGGAACTATAAAAGGATTGTGGGAGCTCCCAGATGGCGAGCTGAGCTGGGTGGAAGGGTGGCAACGCGTCTGGGAGTGTGGAGGATTGTTTATTGTGTGTGTTTTGATTAATTAATAAATATTGTGGATAGGAGGGTGTTTTGTGCACTCTTGTGTATAAATAAAGTCAATATTTGGACTTTTGCTTGGTGTCTGACGTTTGATCAGAGGGTTCAAGGGAGCGATAGTGCCCCCTATCTGTCACACCCCTAATCTATTATACATGATGTAGCCCCTGATTAATTTAATTCAGTACATGAACATGCAAGAAATCCCAAGTGGGACCACCCAGCTGTTTGGATATATACCGTACATGTAGTGCACGCAAAACCCCAAGGAGGTCTCCCCAAACCTATTCTTCAATTTTACGTTTGTGTAAGAACACGTGTAAAGCTCATAGTCAGAATAAAGACCCTGATACCTGCAAATCCTAGAGATTCCCCTGATTGTTGATTTCTTATATTTGTTGATTGATTAAAAATAAATAAGTAAAAATAAAACAAAAGAAAGATGAACAACATTTGGCTATCATGGCATGAGATGTCAATCATTTTCTCGTGTAGTTCCTAACTAGTGGAAGTAACTTCGAACCGCCATTTGAAATTCCTACTCTTTTAATGTGTTTAAGAAGTGATTGAAGACTCTGCAGTTTGCTGAATTTCTGTCTAATCGATAATGGCTTTGTTAAGTTTTTGTAATCACGGGAGTGGAATCTTTTCACTTGTGATGGTCAGTTTTGTACCCTTGTCCTGTAACTCTTAATAATAATGATTATGATTCAATGATTTTGCTATTGTACAGGAACAACAAAAGGTAGGTGGATACTCCTTAGGGTCAGAGCGCAGGGTCTGCTATTGTACAGCGCCCTTGAAACAACTGCAGATACCCTCCAGATACCGGAGCAGATCCTTAGCCTCAGAGCCACCACATTTGTTCCCAAACTGATGTTTACTCGATTATGTTGACCTGTATGTACAAGTCACTATAGATAAAAGCGTCTGCCAAGCAAATAAATGTAAATGTAAATCAAGCATAAAATAATAATATTTATCAGGATAAAATGCTTACCTAATCCACATAATAGAGATTACTGTGCACTGGGTAAATTCCCAAGGTCTGGGAAGCTAGCAAATATTACACTATTATTAAAAAAGGTGTCTAAGTCAAGCTAATCCAAGGAGGTACATGCTAGTAAGATTAACATGGATCATGGGTAAATTAATGGAAGCAGTTGCTAAGAAAAAGATTGGGCTTCACATGTCAAGAACATGTACTGCATATTAGTGAGCAGTTGTCATGGATTTAGATAGGACAGAGTGTGTTTCACTGATACACTGGAATTCTGGGAAGAAGCAACAAAATAATCAGAGAGGTTGTTGCATTGCCACATAAATTTATTTGCTGGTTTATCTTTTGTCTCTCTATTACATGATAACCATTGTGAATGCTGTCTCCATCTGAGCACATGTAGAATATAGTGTAAGGCTTAAGATGGGCGGATTGGATATATGTCAATAGGGAGGACGTTTGTGAGGTATGGGTCTGTTGCCGCGATTTCCGGAAGGGTGCCATGGAAACAGACGTGGATATACTGTTAAAAAATGGCAAAAAGGCAGGAAGAGAAGAAGAAAAACAGAGCCCAAGCTTTCTGGTGGAGGGGACAGACGTAAGCTGTCCAAAGCCAGGAAGGAGATTGTTTCATGTGGAGCACCGAGAGTCCTATACAGTTTAGTGGTGGCCACCTCAAAGAAATCCCAATATACTGAATGACGTTGACTGGACAGTTGAAAGGATCGAGATCTGAGTGAGCAAATATCAGTCTTTTATTTCGGGATAGCATGTCTGAAGAATCAGAAGCATTGTGGGATATTTGATCATATAAAGAGACAAAAAACTGTGTGGACATTGTGTGATATTTTGGGTTCATGATTTTTATGTTATTAGTATACTGTATGTGTTGGAAAAGGGGGTGGGCGGTTTTGGAATCAGCAGATGTCTGGGGAATTTGTGTGATTTGTAATTTGGTCATTAATTAAATTTTGATTCACTGCACCGTTCCCCTGGGTTATTTTTGTATAAATATAATGGGTCTGAGGGCAGTTTGGGGTTGACGTGCAATCTGGAATTTAGACATTGCTATAAACATGGTGAATCATAGAGGTTGCGACTACTACAAGGAGCTCATGGTTTTATTTATTTTTGACTTTCAGGGAGCTTAGAATCAAAGTAAAAGAAGTGGAAATTCAGGGTACAGTTTTTAGGTGGGTATAAGATTAGTTTCAGCACCAAGAGCAAAAGGATATGGTGCGACGGGAACTTTTCAGAATTAGGTGACGTTAGAAGTAGTGTCCATCAAGGATCGGTGGTGAAAGTTTAATCATATAAATGATCTTGATAAGATTGTAAATAAGAAACAGGTTAAGTTTGCAGATGATACCAAACTAGGTGGCAGGGCAGATAAAATATAATCCAACGAATATTACAGAAGGGATCAAGATAGAATACAGGCTTAGTAGATCTACGGTATATAGGAATTTCAAATGTTAGATCTGAAAATGTAATGAGAGGTTAGCAGCTTGAAAGCACAACTTTAGAGAAGGAGATTGTCACACACGTGCGACTAGGAGCGAGCTGAAGGGACCAAGTGAAGGTAATTACCCGCCAGGCCAGGGGGTGGCGGGGTGCTCTAAACCTTTGTCTGTTATTTCTGCAGATCAAATACGGGAAAACCTACCTGACCTGACGTCACTTCCTCTCCCGGCACCTAGACGGACGTCACTTCCTGTCCCGGCACCTAGATGGACGTTACTTCCTGTCCCAGTACCCAGACTGACGTCACTTCCTGTCCCGGTACCCAGACTGACATCACTTATGGGTTACAAGACATACTGTAAAAGCCTCCATCTTGGCTAACTAGAACAGTTCAGTGTGGCACTCGAATGCAACTTCGCTGTAGATAATCCTTTGCAGCTAGGAACAATATACGGGTGGCTGCCCCAAACCTTTTGAAAGTGTTGAGACTCGTTCTTTTACAAGATGTAGTGGCCGCTTTACTGTCTTCATCCAGACAGATGGAGTAGAGAGTGATTAAAAAGGCTAATAGGATATTAGGTTCTCCACTCTAATACTCCATTGTATTGGAGTACAAATCAATGGAGGTTATACTTAACTCATATAACTTGCTAGCATGGCTGTACTGTGTACAGTTTTGGCCTTTATATTCCAAAAAAGACAGAAGATCTAGAGAACGTCCAGAGAAGAGCAACTGGACTGATTCCAGAACTGCGGTGGACGCGTTGAAGGAGTTGAACCTTCACAGTTTGAGCAAACAGAGGTTAGGAGATAACAGTACTGACTATGGGAAAAGCAGCAGTAAAACTGGTGTTAAGAATCAGGAGACAAAACACTGTCAGAAGAAAGTCAAGAATCATAGCTAGGAAATCGATTAACCAGCAAACAGATCCAATATGTTTATCATAAATCGTAGTCAGAAAATGGAGCAGTATTTTATGAACCAGAGCTAGGAAAATCAATAAAGAAATGATTACTGTGAGGATTGGGGTGAATCCTAATCTTGGGTAAACAGCTCAGAGCAACACCATCTGATATAGCATTGTGCTAGTAACATCACATAACAAGGCTTCTCATGTCTGTCACAGGAGAACGTGATTAACTTTTAAATTGTTAAAAATGACTCAAAATGAAATATAAATGTTAAAAATTCATTTGTCAGTCACCATGGTTGCATGTATAGTTTCAATGAAAAGATGAAGGAGCAGCCGTAAAAAAGTTTAATAGAATAACAGATCATAATAGTGGCTGAATTGTTTAAAAGTATGAAGGGAATTAGTGAAGTGGATCCCAGCTTTTACTTTAAAAATGCTTCAACAAAAGCATTAGAGCACAAATGGAGTCTTGTTAATAGTTGATTTTACACACATGCTAGAAAATCTGTTACAATTTTTTGTGGTATTTTGTGATCTCTTTTACACAATATTTTAATCTCTTTCAGGCTTTGGACATTGACGAACCAAAGAATTAAATACAGTTTTTCGTTTTACAGCTTTTTTGAAAAAGTACAAAATATTTATTGTTTTGGATTGATGCCATTTTGTTTGACCTTGGATGCTGCCATTTTGTGCACTTTTGTTGTAACAGTTGCTATGGGAGATTTCCAGGGTTACTAAGGTCATTAGGGGTCAAGGGTATAAAGGTCAGCTCCATATGCTTCTTGGTGTCCAAGACTGGAGAAAAATGGTATTAGTGTGTGATTCTTGTAGTTAAAACAATTTGCTCATGATATTTAGGTTTAGGTTTAGGTTTAGGATCAGTAAGACTTTTGGTTATGAATTCATCTTGATTTTTGAACTACGCTTCAGCTCCTGATCTTCTTCAATAAAACTCTCATTGTTTCATTCTGAGTCAGTACAAAACCACAGACACACTGAGTAAATTACCAAGTAGTATGGTAGGTAGTAGTGAATTGGGGACCTTCAAAACTCGACCTGATGTTATTTTGGAGAATTTAACTGAATAGGATTGGTGAGCTTTGATGGGTTCAATGACTTGTTCTGATCAACATTTTTCTAATGTTCCAGGATTTACTCATAGACACAACCACACAAAGAAAATGTCAAATAATCTTTTCGCCTAACAGACAGATATCTTTGGGATGTGGGTGAAGAATCAAAAGACTTGTAGAAAAACTGCATGCACACACAGGAAGAGCATGCAAACATCACCAATATAGCAACCAGGCAGCAGCAGTGAACACTGTACCAAAAAAACAAATAAGTATGCTATTTTGTACTCATCTCCAATTGTGTACATTAATACAAGACACCTCTATTGCCCCTCAATAATTGCACCCACTTCAAGCGTCCCAGTTGACATTTGAGAAGCAGGTGTGTGAGATGATTGGCATATTATTAAAGAGTACAAGAAAATACCAACAACAAAGAAAAGCAGTGCACCACGCCTGAGCAATAGATTTTTCTTGAAGAGTTTTCTGTCAAATGAAACATTCAAACACTCCTTCCACACTGAATGTATTTTCCTCCAATATCTTGCCCTGCAAGTGGGTCCTCCAACTTGCAGGGGGAACTCGGGATAGGTGACAGGAATGGCACTCCAGTCATTGCAAAAAACCTCACAATGTTCCATTCCATCAGAACTAGTGGGGTGCTGAGGTGTCACCCATTGCACAGCTGCTCTCAGGTCCTAATTTGATATCCTAAGGTGCTTCATCATGTAGTTGGTGCGACAACAAGCTGTATCGATGCTTTCAATATCATGAACATCTAAACTTTTGAAAAAGCTGAGGATATCTCAGAGGGTGGCTGATAAATATAAATCCAGGGGTGCAAATGTCCTTTATATAGTCGGTTGCTGCAGTACTGACAAATTGGTACTGGGAAGCACTGCTTCATCATAATTCTAGGAGAATTCCCAGCAGCACATTGTCATTGGCAGATTTTAATGCCCCCCCCATGTCTTAGTGACATTATTCTGCTTACTCCATCACACAAATTCCAAACAATATTCAGATCAGGTTTATTTGTCCTGATTTGACAGAGTAGAAGTGCATGGGAGTGTGCCCTGCAATAGACTGGCACCTTATCCAAGGTGGATCCTTGACTTGCACTTAATACTGCTGCAATTCGCTCTGACCTTCTGCAAACGTGAATTTAATTATTATAAAACAAGTACCAATATTAATTTCATGGAAATCTTAAATAGACATACGTATATTTAATAGAATTTAATTTGAATAGTTCATCCATCCATCCATCTATTATCCAACCCGCTGAATCCAAACACAGGGTCACGGGGGTCTGCTGGAGCCAATCCCAGCCAACATAGGGCACAAGGCAGGGTGCCAACCCACAGCAGTTGTCTATTTGAAACTTTTATGTCCTGCTGCTGCTTTCATATAAAATATGATCCACAATTCAAATACAATCAAATTTACACTCACCCAGTATAAGTTGAAATACCCCAAAAGACGGTTTGGTATCCCACCCAGGATGGAGGTGGAGTGCATACCTGGCCAGGATCCCATATTGGAATGATGGACTAAATGGGGGCAATACCCGATTGGGACACTTTATAAACCGTGTCCTTGGTAGGATGCCCAAAAAAGTACAAAAACTGGCAGGAGAGTACAAAAGGGAGCAATTCATCCCCGACTTTAATAGGTGGCAGTGTCCCTTATATAGAGTCCAGTTTGGATGTTCGCAGGGCTGCATGGAAGCTGGAGTCTGGAGGTGCAGCCCTGTGGGGATCCCTGGCGGACAATAGGGGAGCTGCTGAGGTGGGACCTCCCTGGCTTTTTCATAGCCCAGAAGTGCTTCCAACTGGCTACATCACGTCACCATTAGTACTCCTGGGTCCTCAATAAAAAGGATCGCACCACCTCACCCAGATGAGTCGGAGCTGGGAGGAGGACAAGCAATACTGGAGGAGAGCAGTATGGTGGAGAGAGGAAAGGTGTTTGGAGGAGAGATAACTTATGCTTTGCTGCTTTTTGTGAGGTATTTGTGAGATAAACACCCACTTATTTGAACCCGGGCCTGTCTTGGTGTGTTCGTGTTGGAGTTTGGGGGTCACTAGCACCCTTGAGTGTTCACAAAGCTTTGCTTTGCAACTAGTGATGACTGAAACAGGGATGTTGCCATTCCCATACAGTGTCACTTTACTGGTACTTCACTGGCAATTTTGCAATTGCAGAACACGTTACTCACTAAAACGCATTTTTGGGAGGTTTTATAAAGTTTTTTGTGGTAGAAAATAATGAATATTGCTTCTTAAAGACTCATTCATACTTCCTTGTTTACCTTTGCTTTTCTCTGCATATGCGTAATGCAAGTGATCTCCTGCTTTTACTGATGAAAAGCTTGTTGTATGGGTCTCGAATTAAATTGTTCAAATGATTTGAATGTTTTGTGATGAGTGTCAGTTCAGTGGATGGCACAGTGGTGCAGTGGGTAGCACTGCTGCCTCGCAGTTAGGAGACCCGGGTTTACTTCCCGGGTCCTCCCTGTGTGGAGTTTGCCTGTTCTCCCTGTGTCTGCGTGGGTTTCCTCCCACAGTCCAAAGACATGCTGGTTAGGTGCATTGGTGATTCTAAATTGTCCCTGGTGTGTGTGTGCCCTACGGTGGGCTGGCGCCCTGCCCAGAATTTGTTTCCTGCCTTGTGCCCTGTGTTGGCTGGGATTGGCTCCAGCAGACCCCCGTGACCCTGTAGTTAGAATATAGCTGGTTGGATAAAAGATGGATGTAAGTTTAGTAAGCTGTGCTCGTTCAGTTGTACTCGTTTAAAGGTAGTGATGTGTGAGCTGAAGGATATAGGTATGATACTTGTATTTATTACATATTTGATCAGGTTCGAGCTGAGCTCATTCCAGTGATTCACAAAGAAGCCTCTTGAAGGTAGCCATGTACGAGTTCTTTCAAATGTAGCAATCCAAAAGAATCCTGGAAAGAGCAGAGCTCTTGGCCTTTGCTAAAGTATTCAGTCCTTGCATTGAAAGAAAATGAGGTAGCTGGCATCAGTCATTGTTAAAGTATTGCAGAATGAATGTTAACTCCTTACAAAGAAGGTAGCCAGCCCTTAGTAAGGATATGAGTGATGACTGAATCTTAAAGATGTAAGTATTGTGGGATTTACATGTAAACCAAGGCTAATAATTTAGACATTTCCAGGATTCATTCCTCCACCAATAAAAAAAGAACCTTTGGAGGTTACAATGCCTTTTGTGAATGCTTTTTCACTTAGGAAAATGAATGAATGAATGAATTAATATTTTAATGGAGTTGGCAGTTTTAGTTCATGACCTGTCATGTAAATTTCAAAGGTTATACACTGTGGTGTTTAACCTGTAATGAGTAGCTAAACAATGAAAGATGTATGGATGTGTAGATCTCTACAGTCTAATATAAAATTCCAGTTTCTCTTCAACACTAGCACTGCTGCTTCACATATCCAGTGTCCCATGTTTGAATCCTGCACCCAGATACTCTTTATGTGGTGCCTCCACATTCTCCCCCCGTCTCTGTGGGGATTTCCTCTGAGCAATTGTTCTTTCAAATCCCAAATACGTGTTAATTGGTGACTCTAGATTTGTGCCAGAGTGTGCTCTGCAGCGGCACCCCATTCATATTTAGTCCTTGCCCTGAATCCAATGGGATCAGGTTACATCCAGGCTCTCCATGACCTATAGAAATGGAAGAGCAGATCTGAAAATGGATGGATGGATCTTCTGTCTTAAATATGCCAAAGCATTTTAGAAATATTGCAGGATGCTTCTTCTTAAGAGTGATGTGGTGGTTCATTGTTTTATGGCTCAATAAGAGTGTTTTGTTTTTTCTCAGAGCGGTTAATTCTCTGTCCCAGTGGAGCCACATAACGAGGAATCTATTAAGATTCAAAGGTCTTAACCTTTTGTTAGTACAGCACATGATTTACTTGTACAGTATGCTTAATTTTAATGCATTTTTCTCTTCATACTTGACAACCTAGAAATCTTTAAGCACATGTGAGAACTGTTGTTCATGTTGACCCTAAATGATGAGGAAGAGGAGAATCTGTGGTCCTGTAGGTTTCCCTGAGAACATCAACTAAAAACCACGGGATGGGCTGCTTTAAACTAAACATCCTCCTCCTCCTCCTCCTCCCCTCTTCATTTCTTATGTTCTCAGGACACGCTGCCAAGTTTCTCTTCCCAGGCACACGGATGCATTCACTGCAATTGCATTTCAAAGACTCAAGTCTGTGAGAGGAGAGAAAATCCATCTATTTTGAGGGACTTCATTCTGCAGCAGCAGGCTCCAGGGGATTTGCCTTTTCTAATCACATTATGTAATGCAGCTAGTGAAAGGACAGCCATAAGTATTAAAGCTGGGAGCTTTGTGCTTTCTAAGCCCAGAGCTAAAGTGAACGATGGCCCTACTGGGGTAACTACCGATAAAATCCTCACTTACTGCTGAACTTCGGCAGTCTGGCATCAAGGGATCTTTATGAAACTGCAATGGGCTTTCCGCCATGAATCCCAGTGGAGGAAGAGATTTCTGACTGTAATATATGCAGAGTTGGGAGGGGACCGTGGATTAATATACCGTGTTTCTGTATGAGACTTAAATGTAACACGCGGCTTCTTTTGACCAAGAGTTTTACAATAATTAAAGTGTTCAAGTTATTTATGTAGGGGTTAATGGAAGTATTCAACTTAAATAGAGGTTGATGAATTTTGCTTGACTTCTGTTCAGGTTAAAGTAAACAGAAGCTCCAAGCATCTCAGGTGTTAAACAAGTCAGCACTTCATAAGGTGGCCTTTCTCTCCACCTATTCCTCTTTTATTCTGCTTCCCAAAATAGTAACTGATTGGAGTTAACCGGTGACTCTAAATTAGCACAATGTGAGTAAATGGCGTTGTTAGCTCTGCCCACGACTGATTCTTACTTTGTGCTCAGCACTGCTGAGATGATCCTGAAATGGATTCAGTGAGCTAAATATTGGAATAACGAATGGATAAATCTCCATGTATGTTGCGGAGACCAGCCTCGACACAGACAGGCAGACACAGATGGTTTAAACACCACACATGCTTCATTCATATTTACAATATTTACAAGTTTATCGCACACAACCCGGTGCCCCTGCACCACACACCCTCAGTCCGGGCTGCTCAATGTCCAAGCCTTTCTTCCCTGCCTCCACTCCTCTCCTCCGAGCTCTTTCCTCATCCACCCGACTCCAGCCACTGAATGCAGGGAGGCGGCCCCTTTTATGCTGACCCAGACGTGCTTCAGGTGCCTCCTGACGAGTTTCCTGCGACACTTTCTGGTGTGGCGGAAGTGCCGCTTGAGCACCTGGAAGCACTCCAGGTGGCCCTGGTAATGCTTCCGCCAGCACCACCGGGTGTGGCCGAAGTGCTGGCGTCCAGGGCTTCTCAGGCGTTTGGGGCGGTGACCACGGGCCCCTATAGGGTTGAGCTTCCATGCTCCGTTCCAACCAGGGTGGCTGCCCTCTCGTGGTCCGGAGGAGGTGTAGTCCCTCTCCCGGTCCTTCCTGGTGTCCTAGTTGGGTATCGCCCCCAGCCACTCACCACAATGTACTTTAGCTAAAGTACTTTTGTGAATGCAGTATCTAGCAGGCGTTACTCCAGAGGGGTTATTTAGCCAGGTTAATCCCCTTCAAATATCATGCCAAGCTCCCCCACACATGTCGTTGGGTATATTGTGTACTTTTGGGACTTTATCACAATATGCCCACCCTGTCATTTAGGTCTGGGGCTGGGGATGACCACTTTGGGGTGATGTAGTAATATTGCTGTCTTTATTGCTGCCTTCAACTCCAGAGTCCTAGATTCAGATCACAGCAAGTGCATTGACTCCCACCCAAATCTTATAGATGGTTGGCAATTTTAATAAAGCCCAGTGTTGATACGTGTGTGATTTGATTTCATTGCATCTAGAGTTGGCTCATGATTAATCATTGAAGCCAGCATCTGCACTAACCACCCCGTACCAACCACGCCAAGCCTGTATTGGAACTACCAGTTTCTGAATCATGAAAGAATGAATGAATGAATATTTGGTTTGGCTCCAGCTCTTACAGCTACTTGCAAAAGTAAAATGTTTGGAATTCAGCTTAACACGATGTACAGAAGGCTCTTTAGATATTGAGTAATATAGTTTGTTGTGTCCAGCACTAAATTTGGGAAATTATTTTTAAAATGTACAATACTTGTGGGGACACATCTGAAATGTTGTGTGCAGTTGTCATCTTTGCATTATGAAACAGTGCAAAGAATAACTAAACGTTGAATATTTTTGCTTTAAATAAGTAAATAGGAGACATAATCAAAAGGGTTCTAAAGAATGAAGGGAATTTAGTGTGCTGCATGGCACAAATGGAAAAGGGCACATTTTGTAAAAACAAAAATGCTTTTCTTTATACAGAGCACCATAGATAGAGTATGTGAAATAAATTATAAAATAGAGTGGTAAATATGGGAAAGGCCCATATAAAGCCTGGATGTCCACGGAAGGAGGCGTCTCACTTCGGTTTTGAGCCAACTGCAAGAAAGAGCTCCACCAAACCAGACACATTCAGCTAGAGCCTGGAAGGCAAAAAGTAGGCTTACAATTGTGAGTATGTGAAACACAGAGTTTATTGTTGTATTATTATTTATTTATTAATTATTGTATTATTTATTTGTCTTCCTCTTCAAGCTATTGAGTTAATAAAGTTATTGTAATAATCATAACCTGCATGACTTTTTCAATACGAACAACTGTATACCTAATTTTCAGGTCCTGCTCCATGCTCCATGTTCCAATTTTGGGAGCCCTTGAACCCAACACCATTGGTAATGTAACTGGAGGAGCTGTGCAAATGGGGACAAAACACTCTTGGAGCAAGGGGAAGGTGCAAAGTGCAGAAGTGCTTTTATTAAGAAGAATCAAAACAATGTCCAAACAGAAAGTGAGGTGCTTCAAAAGTTAATAAATAAATAATCCATAAAAACCACAAGTGATGAGTGAAGGTTAAAATCCAAAATAAATAAAACCGTTAAAATGAGGTTAAGACCATGGCAGGAAGTGGTCCTTTTTAAAAAAATTTGGTGAGCTTCATAATTCTAACTGGCAGCTCCCCTGCTTCTCCCATACAGGCCCTGAAACAGGGGAGTCGCCTTATCAGCACACACAGCTGCCTACTACTGGTCCGGTAGCTTTTTGTCCCCTGGCTGCGTTCAGTTCCCACCAGACTGAGACTCGTATTTCCCAGTGACCAGAGTGCTCACACTGAGGCTCACTCTCCCAAGCCTCCCTGACTTCCGCGGCCTTATGCGGCGAGCCAAACACCTTCTGGGACACTTCGCTGAAGTAATCGCTTCCTACTGCCCCCACCGAGTGTCAACCAAACACTCCTCCTGAGGGGCTCTCCTCCCAGCTGCCTGCATTCCAGCGAGCCTGCTCTCACTCGCTTGCTCACTCCCACACCAGCTTTTCTTTCTCTTCCCATCTTCCTCCTCTCTCCACTAACCTCTGTTCTCTTATCTTGTTTCTTTTTTTTCCCTCCACACTCTCGCTTTTCCTATTTATAATGGGGGCATAGCACAGGAGTGGCGATTAGCAACTCCCGGCATCAACTACTGACATGGGCGATCCCATACCTGTGCACTTCAGTGCGGAAACGCCCACACCTGGGGACCACTCCCGCCACTCTACCATGCCCCCTCCTTAAGCCACGAGTGCAGCAATTATTTATTTAGCACTAGAATTACTAAAGCCTACGAAAAAGCTCATAATCCCAGCCAACCTTCAATGCCTTCGCACCTCTCCGTCAGTGTCTTTTGTGTTGTAAATGTGCCGATCAACACAAACAGCAAGCAGCCTGCTATATGCAGTTCAATTCGCAAAGAAGGTTCTCAGTGCTCAGTGTTTATCTTGGAGTGAAGTGCTGGAGTTGTACAGGGTAAATAATATATTGTCATTTGGAATACATACATTTCATGTGTGTTCCATGTCTACAACAATCTATGTAAACACATTGTTAAAACACAAACGTTTTTCATGTTTTAGCAATAATTGACAAAATGTAGACATGACATGTATAATATGTAAAGCCTGAAGTCCAAATATCAAATATACACTTTCACAAAAGGTACAAGTATAACAAACCAAGTGCACTTTTATTCAAGAATATAACTGCAGAGAAAGAAATTGGGTTAGGGTGCGACCGCTTTAGTGGTGTTACGGTAAGAACGTCTGACATGTAATCAAGATGTGCGTGGTTCAATCCTAGATGCCTCCGTTTTGAGTAGTGAACTGCTCTTATTCTTACTATTATAGAATAAAAACATACATTTGATTTTAGTCCGTAATAGCCGGTGTACATTTATTGCACTTGTAAAGGTTAGTATTTTTTTTTTTTTAATTCAGTTTTATTCTCTCAGTTGCGTTCACACTCCCCCTGATCTGACACTGCTGTTTTCAAATAAAGACGAGCTATAGTAGAGGTGAACTCAGATGAGGATGAGGGTTCAACATCCGAGTAAGAAAACAGAAGCCCTCCCCGCAAGAAACGTCCAGTCACAGATAAGAACCATGCAGCTGCACCAGGCGTAAAGGCGAAAGATTGTACCATTTGGATGCAGCAATAGGTTGCGTCATCCTGCCAGTCAGTGTGCCCCACACCAGTCTTTCAAATAAAAAAGCATGGCTTACAGAGCTTGCCAACATATCATTCAAAGTCCTGTTTGTGATTATGGTTTGTGATGGTCTTTGCATAAAAAACGTTTATAAGTTACTTATATAAAAGCCAGATCGAATGTTATTTACCTTGATCTATTTACTTATCTTCCTACACCGTAAAGTCACAAGTAGTCTGCAGAGCTTCCTGTGTTTGATCAACATGGGATGCTCACAAAGTCCACGTGTACTACAACTCCAGCACTTCACTCCAAGATAAATACTGAACACTGAAAACCTTCTTTGCTAATTGAACTGTGGCGGTGGGCGGGGGATGGGATAGCAGGCTGCTTGCTGTTTGTGTTGATTGACACATTTACAATACAAAAGACGCTGATGGAGAGGTGTGAAGGGATTTAAGGTGGGCCAGGATTAAAAGTTTTTTCATAGGCTTGAGTAATTCTAGTCTTAAAACTGGCCATCTGTTTGGAGCCATGAACCCGCTATATCACATATAAGCACACAAATGTGTATGGGAGACAACTTAAAGGCTCATTTGATGGTAATTATCCTCCAAACCAGGGGTTGGCACTGTCATTTAATGCCTACTCTCTTCCTCCAACTGCAGAATGGATGACTGACAACCACACCACCAATATCGCCGTTTTAGTCGCCTGCCCACCTGAACAGCCTCTTTCTCCTTGGGCCATTGAAAACCTTCTCTAACTCCATCTTGGAATTTTCTTCATTTCTGCAAATTTAATCTTGTGATTAAACAGGGATTATTTAGGTGCACCAAACCTTCATGACCTGTTTGTGTCTTTTCTTTAGGCTTATAGGGATAAAAGGATATTATTATTATTATTATTATGGCTAGCTTATGATTTATGACTAGCTGTAACCTTATGTCCTGTGGATAGAACCTGCTGTAGTGCAGCGAGCTATAGGTAGGGGTCCATGGCAGTGCAAGGTTTTCCAACAGTATGGCTCAGATATTGTGAGTGTTGATGCTAACGCTGCCATGGCGATTTTGGCTAATTGCTTGTTCACATGCTGGTGCAACCAATGCAGTCATTCCCCATTGACACTCTGTGGGTCGTTAGTGAAAGCACCTGCACCCACAAAGATAAAAGGTCTGAGTAGGAAGGAGAACAGGATGAAGAAAGATAAAAGCGTGGAAGAAATGACAGAGTTGAGGGAGAGGCAGAATCAAGGGATTGAGCCAGAGTACGGATATTGAGGAAAAGCGGTCGGTGATGCCTGTGGTAGATTGAGGGTACTAGCGCTCCAAGGACGGATCACTCCTTCTGTGTTGTGGAGCAGGAGCAGTGGTAGCTCTGAAGGTCCTGTGGTGACCAATGGAAGTGGCAGGACTAAGGAGCTGGGCTTGGTGGATCCCAGCACTGCCCAACTGTGGTGGCTAGGACATGAGCCAGGGGTCTCAACCTTGCTGAGCATGTCTAATAGTGAGAAAAATAAGAAAAGTGCTGATAACAAGAGGAAAGGGATGATTCTGATTTTTTAGCCTTGGTTTTAACTATTTATTATTTGAACTTGATTGATTTTAATTCCCTCACTGTGGGCAATGTTTTTTATCAATTATTTGTTGCAATGATAAGTGAAGCACAATGACACCTTTTATTGGATTTATTGGATAACTGAACAGAATACAATATGGAAGCGTTCGAGGCAGTGCAGGCTCCTTCCTCTTTGTATTTTACTTATTGGAAGATTTGGAAGCACTGCACTTTTTAAACACTTTGTTGGAATAAAATGCACTAATCTCCTTTTAGCACCAGACTCATTGCTTGTGTCCTCATTGTTCAAGTCCATCCTCAGTTTCATGACTATAGTTGCCCCCGGAAATGGGTAATGCCAAGACTGAGGACACCTCAGGAGAGAAAAGCAGCTGTGCAGGATGGCTGATGTCTTTAATAAGATGTTTTATTTGACAGAGAGTGTTATAACTGTCTCGAACAGAAGGAAGCTGGGTACTGCCTTCACCATCCTCTGCATGTTCTTGAGTGAACCAGGTGCCATACCAGGATGTGGCGCAGCCAGTGAAGATGACTCCACTGAGCACCTGTAAAAGCTAGTGAGAACAAACAGAGAAATCTGAGGAAGTAGATGCACTGGGGAACCTTCTTGACAAGGGTCAAAATGTGTTGTGCCCACTTCATTTTAGCTGTGATAGTCACTCCAAGAAATCTGAAGCTGCTCACTCTTTTAACGCAGATGCAGATATCACTGTGGTGTGCCTTTTGCTTCCTGATTTTTGTGATCATCTCCTTGGTTTTGCAGACAATAAGCGTGAGATTATTTTCCTGACACCACTGAGTCAGCAAACAAACCTTTTCTCGGTAAGCTCCTTCGCTATTATTGGTATCAGACCTAAGATGGTGGTGTTGTCAGCAAATTTAACGATGGAACCGGAGCTGTGTCTGGCCACACAGTCAGAGGTAAACAAGGACTGCAGATGAGGGCTCAGCACACTACCCAGTGGAGCATCTATGTTGAGAATGAAGACTGGAGGACAGGAAGCTGCCACAAAGTCCTAAATTGAGAAACATGATGGCCATGTTTACAGGTACCACAGCATTAATTGCTGAGCTGTAATTTATAAACAGGACTCTGGCAGAACCATTTATATTATACACAGTGTGAAGTGCAAGGAATATGGCATCCTCTGTGGACTCGTGACGATATGCAGACTGGAATTGATCATGACTTTGTGGAATATTCTGTTTAACTTGTCTCAGCATCAGTCCCTCAAAACACTTTATCATGACTGGAGTGAGTACAACCGGTCTGTAGTCATTCAGACAGCTTAGTTTTGTTTTCTTAGTCATGGGGAGAATTGCGGTCCTCTTGAAGCACTTGTAGGCCATAGATTCTCTATGCAAAATATTTAAAATATTGTGGAAGACATCAGCTAATTAAAACACACCTGGAAGTTCCATCTTGACTATATGCCTTATGAAATTTAACTAATTTAAAAGACCACCTTGCGTCATATACAGAAACAAGGGGTGAATTGTATGGTGATGTAGGCAATTAAATAGCAGGCTGCTTGTTATCACAATCAAAGCAGAATTACAAGGTATTCATTTCATCAAGGAGATGTGATTGAATTAGTCTTTATGTGGCAGTCCATAAGCACCACTGGTCCCTGCCAAATTTTCCATGAGTTATTACAGCTGCTGTACTACATCTCTAGTTCACTGCTGTGATGATGTTTAGTCAGTTTGATTGCTTTCTTAAGCTTGTGTTAGCATTTCCTGTATGTTTCAATATCGCTGTTTCAAAGTAGTTTACTGTAAATTCAGTACATTTCTGGTGTCACTGGTGATCCACAGTTTCATATTAGGAAACATTGAGTAGATTTCATAGCTACATCATTATCCACACATTTATTGATGAATCTTGTCATGATGCTCATCCATGTCCTAGTGTACATCATCATCATAGTGGTCCTATAGTCCATCCAGTGCTTCTCCTCTGCACTTGTACCACTTTTCTTGCCAGCCCTGCTTGTTAGCTGGCAGCAGAAGGCCTGACAGGTAATTGGGTTGTTCAAGGTGGGCATAGCAGCTGGCAGTGAGTGTTTTTAATTGAGGTGTGGCATTGATCCAGTGTGTTAGCACCCCTTGGGGAACAGTTGACAGGCTGGCGATATTTAGAGCAAACATTACATAAGTTTACTTTGCTAAGAAAAACATCAGAAAAGTCCCTTGGAAGATAAAAGAGAACCCATTTGATCAATAAATACTCCAGATCAGGTGAAAAGTTTTTAGAAACAATTTGAACATGTGTGTAAATGCACTGCTCACCATAAAATGCATAACTCCTTCTTTGTCAATGCCATTCCTTTGAGAGACAATACAGCCATCTTGGGAGTGTGTCAGCACTTGGTGTCTGAGCAATTAGAGACATTTCAGAGAAACACAATACACAGCACCGTCTGCAGCGTCTCCGTGTAGTCCATCTGGCTCGAATTCTATTACTTTATTATTCAGAGACCGCACTTTGGCCTCCCCCTTGTCCCCTATTCTTATTTTAGTCATGCAGGTTGGGTTGACAGTGGCAGTAGCTCCATATTTAATAGTCTAAAAGTTGAGTTCTGAATACTTGTTCCAATGTTTAAAATGATTTGTTGAGTATAATTACCACAAACACCATCTGGCACCATGAGTCTGCCATTAAAATCCAAGTGCAGATGTTTTCTTTTAATTGCAGCAAAACTGCTTTTTAATTGTAGCTACCAGTTTATATTTTATAGATTACACATGCAAACCCACAGGTTTGTAGATCCTGGGTTCTGCATAAACTAGAAATTTCCAATTGTATTCCTCCATTGTAAATGGCCCTTGCTTACATTATAGGTAGCAAACTACATGATAGATGGATCTCAGATTGTGGATGTCAGATTACATGACTAGGGATTGCAGAGGATAGCTGATTCCACAAGAGCCGAATGAGTTTTCAGTGCAGGTTCAAAATATCTGCATTTTGATAGCCAATTTACGTGCTTCC
>JANRMT010062840.1:10043855-10065105 GCA_026402145.1 Polypterus bichir lapradei | reverse complement strand
ATAGATAGATAGATAGATAGATAGATAGATAGATAGATAGATAGATACTTTATTAATCCCAAGGGGAAATTCACATACTCCAGCAGCATACTGGTAAAGAACAATATTAAATTAAAGAGTGATAACAATGAAGGTATAACAGACAGACAATAATTTTGTATAATATTAACGTTTAGCCCCCCATGTGGAATTGAAGAGTCGCATAGTGTTGGGGGAGGAACGATCTCCTCAGTCTGTCAGTGGAGCAGGACGGTGACAGCAGTCTGTCACTGAAGCTGCTCCTCTGTCTGGAGATGATACTGTTCAGTGGATGCAGTGGATTCTCTATGATTGACAGGAGCCTGCTCAGCGCCCGTCACTCTGCCACGGATGTCAAACTGTCCAGCTCCGTGCCTACAATAGAGCCTGCCTTCCTAACAGTTTGTCCAGGTGTGAGGCGTCCTTCTTCTTTATGCTGCCTCCCCAGCACATCACTGCGTAGAAGAGGGCGCTCACCACAACTGTCTGATAGAACATCTGCAGCATCTAATTGCAGATGTTGAAGGACGCCAGCCTTCTAAGAAAGTATAGTCGGCTCTGACCTTTCTTACACAGAGCATCAGTATTGGAAGTCCAGTCCAATTTATCATCCAGCTGCACTCCCAGGCATTTATAGGTCTGTACCCTCTCAGTCAACTCTGATGATCACGGGGTCCATGAGGGGCCTGGGCCTCCAAAAATCCACCACCAGCTCCTTGGTTTTTCTGGTGCTCAGGTGTAGGTGGTTTGAGTCGCACCATTTAACAAAGTCCTTGATTAGGTTCCTATACTCCTCCTCCTGCCCACTCCTAACATACTGAGGTCTGTCTTTAAGATAGTCCACGATCCATGCTACCAGGTATGAATCTACTCCCATCTCTGTCAGCTTGTCCCAAAGGAGCAGAGGTTGGATGGTGTTGAAGACGCTAGAGAAGTCCAGAAACATAATTCTTACAGCACCACTGCCTCTGTCCAAGTGGGAGAGGGATCAGTGTAGCATATAGATGATGGCATCCTCCGCTCCCACCTTCTCCTGGTATGCGAACTGCAGAGGGTCGAGAACATATGAGTTCAACAGCTCATTCTAACTTATGGAAACATGTTGTGCTGTCAAGTGCCATCTATGATGTCAGAAGCATGAGCTAAAGCACCTGATTTTGCAAACATTATTTTAGTTTTATAAACTTTAAAATAATGGCACAAGAGTGCTTCTATAAACCTCTGTTTCTAAGTTACACAAGCACCCCTCACTATACCCCAGCATAGAAGATCTGAAAGCACTTTTTGGGACGACAATATTTAATTTAAAAAAACAAAAGGCAAATTTGTTTCTGGAGACAGGATGACCTCATGTGGTGACACACGTTAGGGTCCGTGGCAGTGCACAGGTTTTAAATACAAATGGTGCGGCTCAGGCATCCGTGAGAGGCCTCCAGGCTGATCATGCATGCAAGTGAGGACATGGTTGGTTTCGGTTTTCTCATTGTCTATCATTGTCTCTCCATGGGTCAAAATCAGGACATGGCACCTTCAGAGGTATAAAGGAGAACAAGAATAGCAAGATCATGAAGGTACAGGAAAAGAGTAGAGACTTGGATTTGCCAGCAAGCAAGAGAAAGAGAGTGAGAGAGAAGAACGAGCGTGCGTTGTGGGAGACTTGGAGGCGTGGCGGTGTGGAAGTAGCCCCGGCGAGGAGCGAGCACTGCTGAGCACTGGAGGAGGAGGGACCAATTGGGCTCTGAAGATCGTTTGGAAGACGCATGATGAAGTAGATGGTGAGACGATGGAGCTGGATTGGGACATCACAGCGGGGACCAAAATGAAGTGGCTAATTTGTGAGCTGTTTAAAGGGTTGATCACAAATGCTGGTGTCTGAGCGGCCCTGTGGGGTGAGATGGAGCTGAGAAGGGAAGAGAGGCATTAGGCCTTGCAGAAAGAGAATTTCCAATTTGTACTTTAATCTTTTAATCTATTTATGGTGTCACACATGTGGGCTTGGGAGTCAACTAAAGGGACCAGAAAACGTGGCGGTGAGTTGCGCTAAACATCTTTCTTTTCTCTCTGCAGACCAAATATGAGAAATCCCGCCTGTCCCGGTCCCGAAGACATCACTTCCTGGGAACCAACTATAAAAACCCCTCATCATTACACTTGGGCAGTTCTACTTTGGACTCGAACCTGTACACATTGTACTAAACATTTTGCAGCTCTGGAATCTATATGGGTGATGTCCCAAACCATCATTGTTTGTCCAGTCATTTATTACACAATGGCATTTATTTATTACAGATTTTGTTTCTTACTAAAAGAGCACTTGGTTTTATGAACATTTGAAATGGGATTTATTTAAGAAGAAACTGCACTGCACTTTTGACCACTGATTTGTTTGCATTTTGCTCTAACTAAAAATACAAAGCACTTTGCACTTCAGTCTGCTGTATGCGTGTCCTCATTGGTCATCCTGGTCTTGACTATCGACAGGCCCGGGTTTAAGAGGGATATACCAGCTGGGGGCATTTGGACCGTCACTTTGCATTATATATAAATTACCTTATAAGATCAGTAAAAGTGCTGATCAGAAAGAAGAAAGGAGGAGGATGGAAAGTCAAGCCAAGAACGCTCTGAGTTACTGTGACACTTCAAGCAATGCAAGAAAAGGGCAGTCTGGATAGACAAAACATCTGGCAGTACCAGCTTGTGTGGTGTTCACGCATTATTTTGCTTTTATTTATAGCACTAACTATTTGAATAATGCTTAATAAACGTGTAATTTTCTCTCCAGTCTATTCTGGTACTCTGCCTAATTGCTGAAGGTTATAAATTTAAAAGAAAAGGGAGAATATTGAACTAAAATAAGCAGTCAACCCATAGATTGTGATAGGAGTATGGGATTTTTAGGTATTCTATTAAGTTCTATGTAATAAATAAGACCATCAACCTAGGACACTATCAGGGGGTGCTCCAGCTCCCGAAACACTCAACACAAACAGGTACGGACACATTGTCCCTACACGAAACACAAGTTCAAGGGTACAAAGAGTCATTATTGTGGGAAAACTCTCCTTACAAGTGTTTCCCACCACCACAGCCACGAGTACAATAAAGCACTGTATAGCACAACTCTTTTCTTCCTTCTCTCACTGGTCATTGCCTCCTCCACTCCTCCTCACAAGCGTTGTCCATCTTCATCCCAGTGAGGCAGACAGGTCCTTTTATCTCCCACCCAGTAGTACTTTCGGTCGTCTGTACCTACATATGGTCCGAAAGTACTTTCGAGTGAGGTTAGAGCCCCATGTAGTAGAGCTCCCCAGACCCTGCAGCATCCCCTGGTGGCACACATGGAACCCAACAGGGCTGCACTGAAGGAAACTCTACATCCCATGATGCCCTATGAGAATCCAAGGCACTGCTGCAACCCAGGGGGACTGCCTTCTAGCGCTTTGGGGGAGATAATGGCCTGTGCTTGCTCTCGCCCCCAAAGGTGTCCTGGCCGGATAAGAATGCAACCCGTCCCTCACACATGACAAAACAGTTGGGTTAGTGCAGTGGTCTCAAACTCCGGTCCTGGAGGGCCCCAGGGGCTGCAGTTTTTCATTCTAACCCTTTTCCTAATTAGTGACCTGTTTTTGCTGCTAATTAATTCATTTTCCTTTCATTTTAATTGACTTGTTTCTCCCCTGAATTTCTTTATCGTTCCTCTGAATTGCTTCATTTCTTTCCTTCAATGGCATCCAAACAGAAATGAAATGTGAAGTGAGTGAGCCAACAGAAGACCAGCTAACTCAGGGCCTGAAACTCCAACCAACTTCACTCCAACTTGTGGCTAAATTAGGCGTCAAGTCTTGTTGTTAATTAAACCCGTTCTTTAATTCCATGGCTTGTTGCTGCTCTCATTGTGCAATAACAAACCTTTCCAAAATTGTTGATTTTCTCTTTTCCAAGAGCTCTGTTAAAATGTTTTTGGGACCTGAGCAAATCAGCATTCCTGAGACCCTCATCTTTCTTTATGTTCAGATATTGTATGATGGTCACAGTTTGCTGGTTATGTTTTGGTTCATTTTATATCTCATTATTGTTTGGCTGCTAATTAAATAAAGGAAACAATTAAGGGGTCTGAGTCTTCAAGAGCAAGACAATTAAAACAAATTCAAACGAAGGTAGTTAGCAGCCCAGATCACTAATTAAGAACAGGATTAGAATGAAAACCTGCAGCCACTGCAGCCACTGCAGCCCACCAGGAACAGAGTTTGAGACCTCTGGGTCAGTGGGTGGTTCAAAGTTGACCCTATGTGAGCAGGCCCTGTGATCAGCATTGCTTCCTGAATTGTGGCCAATGATGCAGGATAGGCTCCAGAATTGGATTAAGCAGGGTGGAGAATGGTCCCTAAATTGATTTTCATTTGAACATCATCAAAAGCACTGCATAGATTAAGGATCATATTGTACATACATTGGGAGCGAATGCCCCTGTGGATGCACCTGTGGACGCTAGGGGTCACTGTTGCCCCGTTGAACCCACCAGACAGACGTCCCAGACACACGCACAAGAAGAATCTTTAATATTATTTATTCAAATAAAGTGCACAAAGCACCGCACACTCCACAATTCTCCAATAAATCAATACAATAATAATAATAATAATCAATCACAATCCTCCATTCCCAGCAGCTCTGTCCTCTACCACCCAACTCCGGCTCTCCCTGCTGGGGTTTCCCACAATCCTTTATAGTCCATGACCCGGAAGTATTCCATCTCCGGGTCAAACACCTTCTTCAGGTGTCCCGGAAGTACTGCGGGTTTCCATCCTCGTGATTCCTAAGTCACCGTAATAGTTCCCGGGTTCTTGGTGAGCTCCCCCTGGTGGCACCCACGGCACCCAACAGGGCTGAAGAACCGGAATCCGTGTCCCATGCTTCCCTGCGGGAATCCGGGGAACCATTTCCGTCCAGGGGAGCTGCCATCTAGTGTCCCGGGGGATGTAGTGCCCTAAAAAGGCTCTTTCTCTTAGTTGAGGGACGTCCCGGCCAGACCAAAACGCCGGCCGTCCATCACACACCAGAGCATAACAAAAGCGATATGAGAGAAATTTTAATTTATAGTGTGTGGCTCACTACATGCAGCACACACACACATCAACATGAAGCACAGTGCAAAGCATCTTTAATAAAAGGAAATAAAGAACTTCTGCCTCCCCCTAGGCCTTTCTGCACAGGTCTTTGTTCATCAGCGTCAACTGAGCTGGTGCATGCACGTGAGCTGTTCAAAATATTCTCTCTTACTTTGTTGTTGAATTTTGATAGCATAGCCTTCTGGCAGTGAACCATCAAATGCTGCACACACTCTGATCTCACTGACATATTGTGCTCTTTTCTGTACTCTTTAGCGTTCACCTGATGAGGAGTTACCATCAAACGTCTGTCATTCACCTGGTGCTCCTACTTATGCTGCCTCTGTCCGCATTTAAGGGCACTGGCACTCGCATGAGTATCCTTGTTATTTTTTTTTCTGCTGTTACCCAAAGAGGTGATGTTTCTCTGTAAATTTCTATTCCCAGGGGCACCTTACATAGCAGATTTGACCCCTCTGCTCCAGACTGCACCCTATGAACAATGCCTTTCAGAACGGAAGCATACTTCTGTTCATGGTATTAAGATGAACATCTTGAGTAAAATGGACATTGGAAGGGGATGCAAGAAGGCAAGTGTCAGCAGAGAATACACAGTGGTGACTTGTTTCCAGCAGGGGGAGCACGCTCCCTGGCAATATACTGTATTCATTAGATAGAAAATAGATTTGTTAGATATAAAATATTATATCTTTCCCTAGTGGTACGGCAGTGATTCAAAAGTGAAGAAAGAAAAGATAACACTAAACACAGAATATGCTTAACTTCTTTAAATATCGGCTGGACACTCACAATAATACAATATTTAAAGGAGAGCTACTGGCGAAAGTGTGCAGTCGTGGGTTTCCTACAGTCGGCCCCTGGCCTGCTTCGAGGGAGAGTGTGGCAGGCTTGTTTCCAAGGTACGGGCAAGAGTGATGGCTTCCATCTGTCCATAGGTGAGCTCTAATGCTCAGTGCAGTTACCGGAGCTTTATACATTTTCAGGTTCCAAAATAAGAACATGCATGTGACAAACATGGGATTCGTTCACAGGAGCGCTCTAAATAGCAGACAGTGGTCCCTGGCCATATATTAATCATCACCAAAACAGGGAGAACATAGCCTGCCTGGGTCGTCTTCCACTTGTTTCATCCTATCTTCCTTTGAGCTTCTCCCTGTGGTAAAGTGACGTCTGCAGTTGTCTGCCATTTTTAATAAATAATCGCTGCATTCACATCTTCATGGTGGGGAGGGGGGGGTGTGTGGTACAGGAATGGATGGCAATGTGCAGGATCGTCCGTGACCCTCATTGATGCCAGGAGCTGCTGATTGCCCAGCTGTGCCACATCCCCATTTTAAAAGGGAAGCGTGAGCATGAGACGGGGGAATCGAGAAAGAAGCAAAGACGCAGGCTAAAGGAAGAAAAAGAGAGGGCAGGATGTGGAAGGAGCCGGTGTGAGTGAGCAGAAGGGAGCAGGCTCGAGGGAGAAAAGGCAGGCAGCTGGGAAGAAGAGCCCCTTGAGTGGTGTGAGAGTCTGATGGCCGGGGGTGCTGAATGAGTGATCACTCTGGCTGATGAGGAGCGACTCGCCGTGGAAGACCGGGAAGGCAGCAGGGGTTGAGGAGGGTTAGGAGGAGCGCTCCAACTTGAGCACCATGGCCATTGGGGTCCTAAGCCTAGGTCAGGAGAGGGAGCCTTATCGTAGCCATGGGATGGCAGGGACTGCGTGTGTCAGTAGGGCAACTCCTCTGCTCCTTGTAAAGAGGAAGGCACCGGGTTTTTAAGTTGATTTTCACCTCGTTTTTATTTATTCAGATTTTAACCTCCACAGATGCACCTTTTTATGGATTATTTATTGCATTTATTTTCTAAGCACTGCACTGACTGAACACTTTTTTTAATAAAAGCACTGATCACTATTACACCATCCCCTTGCTCCAAGTGTGTTTTTTTCTGATCTGCCATGCTCATGCGGTCACATTATCGATGGAGTCAGGTTCAAGAGGCTCCCAAAAGCGAAAGAGGGAGACAGGAGCCGACCCGTACCGTCACATTCGTTGTCCACTGATTTTCATGCTTTCTTTTGTATTATTTTGTGGTCTCAATTACCCATTTTAAATAAAATAAAGCGTATAAAATAAACCTCACAGATCACAGTGGCTACAAGACTCCAAATGTCAGTGTGGGTAATTATGGGCATGCGGGAGAACTCTTAATAACAAGTGTCACACACGCAAGCCGAGTGAGCGGCTACCTGGTTCTGATGTGGAAGGTATGAGGAAGGATGAGAATGTTACACCATCCCTAACCAACCCCGTCTCGTTTCCCTCACACTGGAGGATGACCTTCAGGATGAACAGTGATGAAACTTCCTGCCCTGCGTCTCTGGCCTTGCCCCTTCTTCCCCACGATTTATATCAGAAGAGACGTGACTGGAAGTCAATTGTCATTGTGGACCCTGCCTTCAGCGTGGGCACTACTTTTGATAGATGGACAGCCACTGAAGAAGGCTAAAGAATGGAGCATTAGTCCTTTCCTGTGTTCCCTTAAGTTCCCGTGTGGGGTTAGATTTCATTTTTGATTAAATGGGGTACTGCCAAACAACCTGAACTGCTGATGGCGTTTATAGATATTTCTCCAATACAAGGTAGAAGGTTCAGTACCTACTAAAGTGATCCCTTTGTAATCCAGAGCAAAACAGAGTGACTGAACTTAAAATATGAAATAAGTTAACAGTTGAGCTATCTTTGCACAATATGTTGATGAAGTACAGTACCTTGGGATGATGTTTGTTGTAAGAAAGTGTTTATTAGAGGTTCCCTGAAATTAGTTACTCCCGGAGTATAAAAGTAGAAGACATCATGGGGGCTGACAAGCTGCCAGGGGTTTTCCTTTGGAGCGTTAGGGTGCGGAAGAAATTTACCACATGAAACAGATTAATCCTGTCTGCTTGGTATAGAGGGCGACCATCATGGAAGTGTGAGTAGCCCTACACTTCTGAGACCCAACAGGCACTTACCATCTAATTCTCTTGGAATCTCACCAATCCTCCATTGCTTTTCTTTCATGTTGGTGTGCTCAGAGTTATTATTTCCTGGCCACTGCTTAACTATTTCCACCCTGACATCCTATTATTAGTACATTATAAATTATATGCAGCCGTTTTTGTAAAGCACAGGTACGTTTGCAGCCGTTGGGACCGGGCGTGCTAATATTAGCGCAGACTGATGAGACTGGCGTACAGTCTGCGAAACACAGAAGTGAAAATGGAAGCTTCCGGACTGTGCGCATCACATAGTAAGTAGCTCTACTTTCAATTTTATTTCCTCAAGAAGATTGAAGTATTTGGCAGCTATCTTATAATAACAGTGATCATTTTTTGTTTTTTTCATTTTTGAGATTCCTAGACACCTTAAAGGTAGAATATCTCACAAAATAAATTTTCCCATAAAAACAGAAAATCCAGGGCCAAAAGGGTTAAACATGCAGGGCTTCTCATCCCCTGGCAGCCCCGGCTTCATGCCAGAATGGTAAGGGGGCATCTGAAATACTAGGAGCAGCATGGTGTGATAAACTCCTAAAAATCCAACAAGTCACAGTATACTCGACAGTTTGGGGGGCTTCGACTGCCTGTCCCCTGGTACTCCCAATTTACCCACACTGGAATTTGGAGGAGTTCTCCAGTCACCAATGAGGGTTATGCTTTTGAAGCATTGACTCTTCTGGTCCATCGCCTGTGGTAGGGGTGGGCAGGAAGTGAAGACACCTGTAAGAGAGTGCAGGTATTGGGTACCTTGGCATCCTCTCTTTAGTCATCCTTCGCACATGGACGAGATGGCAGGTACAGATAGTTCTCACAGAATCCCCCACTCTTCTTATTGGTGATGTACTGAATGTTTACTGTATATCCATTATCCCACACAGTACATTTGATTTAATCTATACAAAGGGTTGATTGAGGGCAAGATATGAACCAACCACAGATGGGAGAACAGCTTTTGCCGGGCATTCATATGTCTATATTTACAGTCAGACATGTACTATTAAGAGTCTCCAATTAATCTATCCTGCACATCTTTGTGATGTAGGAGGAAATGTGGAGTACTGGAAAAAACACACCTACACACAAGGAAACATGCAAACTCCACACAGACAGCCTGTCTTCTGGAGGACTATCTGATGACCGTGTAGACCATTGGAGTAAAAATGTCCCAGGATGGTAGATGTATCAAAAATGGAGGAATCATTGTGTATAGCACCAATAACCATCCATCTATCCATTCATCCATTATCTTAATCCACTTATCCAGGGCAAATGGAACCTATCTAAGCAAGCGTCAGGGGCACCAGTCAACCGCAGGGTGAGCACACACACGATCAGTCACTTACTGGAGATCACTTCAACAAGACATAAGACCTCCTGGCCATGTGTACATTCTATATAGTGCTTATTAAAAGCAGTAGCCCCTTGGTCTTTTCTGTATTTTACTATTTTACAACATTGAATCACAGTGGATTTAATTTGGCTTTTTTAATACTGATCAATAGAAAAAATAAGACATTTTACTGTAAAGTAAAAACAGATTACTCTAAAGTAATTTAAAGTCATTGCAAATAATCAAAAAATAATTGATCACAGCGCCTTTAATATGAGACCCCTGACTCATCACCTGTGTAACCAGTTTTTTTATTCACCACAAAATGAGTTCAATGGAGATCACCTATCTGTGGTGTCCATTGATTGCTGTCTAAGTGCACATTATCTGGAAGGGCCAACTTGTGTTGTATCACTTTATGGACTCACCTACACCATGGAAACAAAAGAGCACTTCAGGCAACTCCATAAAAATCTGATTGAAAAGCACAAGACAGAGAATGGAGACAAGAAACTTGTCAAGTCACTGAACATCCCTTGAAGTGCAGTTAAATCAACCATTAAGAAATGGAAAGAGTTTGGCACAGCTGTAAATCTTCTAGAGCAGGCCATCCACAAAAACTGGAGAAAAAGACTAGAGGGGGGAGACCACTGTGATGGACGGCCCGCAGCTCAACACGGCCGGGACACCCAAAGAGTGGAAGGATGGAGGAAGGCAGCTACTTTGGGACACTACCTCCACCAGGATGCTATTTGGTGATTTCCCTGCAGCATAGCACTGCCCCAGAATCCTGCAGGGCACCCTGGGATCTTCACAGCCCTGCTGGGTACAGTGGGTGCCACCAGGAGATGCTGCAGGAGGACCTTGGGACTTTTATTTTCTACAAAGCCCGGAAGTGCTAGAAGGTCACGGGAATGAAAGCCCAGAAGTACTTCCAGGATGAAGAAAAATTTAAGTTCTCTATCCCGAGCCGGAAGTGCTGATAAGTCACGTCATTGGAAGGACAGAAGTACTTCCAGGTCGGACACTATTTAAAGGATTGCTGAGAACCCAGCAGGCGAGCCAGAGTCGGGTGGAGGTGGACAAAGCTTGCTGGGAGGTGTGGAGAAAAAAGAGAAAGGAAAAAAAGAATAGTGTAATTGTTTATTACTTGTGGCCGTGGTGGCAGAGAGCACTGTGTTCTTGGTGCTTTTACCTCGTGTTGTCAGTGTCTATATGTTGGGTTAGAGGAGCGACAGCGCCCTCTAGTGTTACATCACCTATGAGAAATCTGAAGGAGATACAAGGTACAGTGGATGAGACTAGAGAGACTGTGCACCAGTTACAGGTTTATGGGAGAATGGCAAAGAGAAAGCCACTGTTAAAAAAACAAACATGACAACTCAACTAGAGGTTGCCAGAAGGGACATGGGAGACCCCCCGGCTCAGAAAAGGTTCTGTGATCTAAATTGACCAAAACAGAGGCTTCTGGCCATCAGACTTAATACCAATGTTTGGAATGAGCAAAAAAGCTGCCCGTTATCAAAACCACAACATCCCCACTGTTAAGGTGGCAGTACTGTGGTGTGAGGATGCTTCTCTGCAGCAGGACTTGGAATGCTTGTGAGAGTAGAGGGTAAAATAAATGCAGCAAAATACAGGGTGCGAACAGTCGGGGGAGCTCCAGCACCGCAAACACCCAACACAAATAGGCTTAAGACACAAGTTAAAAGCCAAAGAGTCTTTATTGCGGGAAACTGTTCTCCAAGCGTTTCTCACCATAGCCACAAGTATGCACAAGCACAATAAACAGCACAATACAGCAATACTTTGTCTCCCCTCTATCTACGTTTGGTCGCTGCCTCCTCCACGACTCCCCACAAGCTTTGTCCACCTCCTCCCAACTCTGGCTCGATGATATGAGGCAGGCAGCGCCTTTGATTTTAGCCACCCCAGAAGTGCTTCCGATCTTCCACACATGTGGTCTGTAAGCACTTCTGGGTGAGGCGGAAATCCCACGACGTGGAGACTCCCCAGTATTGCAGCTCCCCCTGGCAGCCTGGCAGGGCTGTCCCATGGGACTACAATACCCAACATGCCCTGTGGGCACCCACATGGGGATCCGAGCATGGGCTTGATGCCATCAAGTGTTCTGGTGGAGATAAAGCCCTGTGTAAGCCATCTCCCCCTGTTCTTCTATCCTAAGATACATCCCGGCCGGGTCAGGATGCCAGCTGTCCTTCACAAGGGATGTAATGCTGGAGGAAAACCTGATGCAAGGAAACTGCTCGTTGGGAAAAGATTTGTTTTCTAGCAACACAATGATCCAAAATATAAACTCAAAGCTTAAAAATAACATTAATGTCCTGGAGTGGTCAAGTCAGAGGCTAGATCTCAATCCAATTTAGTGTTTGTAGCTGGACTTGACAAAAGACTTTTGCAAAACAAAAAAGATGAGGAGAAAGTGTAGTGCCCAGAGCGAGACCTGTTCACTCAACAACAACTGACTCAAGGCTGTCATGGCTACTAAACACTGACTTCAAGGAGGTGAAAACGCGTGCAATCAATTATTTGATGTTTTATATTTGCAAATATTTCAGACCACTTTGCAGAGATCTGCTTTCACTTTGACATGACGGTGTGTTTTTCTGTGTCAGCGCTAAAAAACGGCCATTTTGCAAAACAATAAGACATTGAAACGTCCAAGAATGGTGAATATTTTTATAAGTTTTTTTATAAGTTTTTTTATAAGTTTTTTTTAATAAGTGCTGCATATACTGAGATGCAGCCAATGTGATTAGGTGTTTAGAGTAGAAGACTTTTGGCATTATTAACCATGTAGACCTAATAAAGTGGCGACTGAGTCTACACGTACAGTCTGTGTGTGTGCAGTACACATACTTTATACCCAGCACATGTACAAGCTGAAGTGTGGATTACTTTGAAGCAAAGCCCTATCTCAGGCTCAGTAATCAATCCAGAAAAGAGAAAAGCAAGCCCAATGTCTGGCTGACACTGCATTCCCTTTAAATAGCTCAGATACAGATGTCTCCGCTTTGGCTGCTAGACGCTCAGTGCAGGGACAGAGGCCTGCTATGCAGTAGTACTATTTTGTGTATGTGCAGATGGCTAGCCTCCCACACAATCTGCTGTGCCATATATGCGTCTCTAGCTGGGAATAAACAGCACCATTTTTTCTTTTTTTTTTTGCTGAAGCTTTTTTATTCTCTCTGCCTCTCTCTCGCTGCATATAAAGCTCCGCTTTTCAGCAAAACCAACTTTTAACACTGTCTCCCTGCTACAAAATATGCCCTAAATCCCAGCCATGCATTGATCTATCCATTTTTTTAACCCACTTTTAACATTATAGTCTATTCAGGCATGAATGAGGAACCGCATTGGATGAGACTCCAGTCCATCATTCCAATTCAGTCATCATTTAGATAAACATGCATGTATTTGAGAATGTGAGAAGAAACCAAACCTTCTGGAGAAAACCCGTAAGACCAAAGGGCTAATGGATAAAATCCACGTGTACCATCATGTCACCCAGCTTATGCCCACTCTTATAGAAATCCTAGTAACTGAAATTAAAGAAACACTAGGGGACTTCGTTCGCCAACCCCTTGGCCTACGCTACGCACCAGCCACTTCGCGTCTCTGCCGGATTTCACTTTCATCAAACAACAAATCTTTTAATTCTTGCGGATAGGCCTCTTCATTGGGAAGAAACCCTACTTTTCCCTGATGGCAACACGAATTAGATGATCTACAAGTCTCTGACTTTTAAAGCCGGACAATATCTACATACTTCTGTCATATCACCTATGTCCATATATTCAATCTCTTTTCGCTGTTCCGTTATTTCACTGAGCAATAATTTCTGTTTGTTAGCACCAATATGATCTTTACTACTTTCGAATTTTAGTACTTTCATAATCTCTAACCTACTTTACGATGTTCTACTTTGTCTTCTACTCTTTGTCTTTTATTTTCCGATCCCGCTTGGAGCTGAGAGCGCAGGAACTGTGTCTGACAGCAGCATTCACAAGAATGAGAAGTAATTGGAGCACGGGCATGGTAGTAACTGTTTGAGAGGAGGGCAGGACTTGTCAAAATCTCTTGGCAAAAAGTCTCGCCTCGTGGGACCTGAAATTAACCCTCGTGGGAGTTGAAATTATCTCTGAGAAAGTCTCATCTCAGGAATTTCTTTTATAATAGAGAGATTTATCTCTATGGGGTATTCTGGGTGGTTTTTACTTGGCCATAAATGTAGTGCCCACCTCTTGAAGCATGGTTGTTGTATACTACATCCGTAAGTGCCCCTGCTATGAAATGACCGCCAAGACTTACCCACACATGGTCAACAACAAAACCAAACAAAAGAACTGATTATCATGGGTTTGACTCTGTCAACAGGTAACTTTGAATAAAATGATTGTCTCCTTAAAAACCTTTAGCTACGAGAGCTGATTGAAAAGTAATGAGACTAAATAGGATGACTCCACAGGATTAGAAAATTTTTAATTCTCAAAGTAGTGTACTTCATATTCAATACATTTTGTTAAGTTTCAAAAACGATTTAAAGACAAGCAGCAGACCGTTTTCGGACATCACTTTAGTGACGCAGAGTTGCGGTTTTCATTTCTTTCTGCATAGTTATTTGTTTTTTCAGCATTGGGAATGCCTAACTGGGCTATAGGGCGGGTGTTTCAGCGCAATCCCACCAATTTGAGTCGGGGCAAGGTTGACATTCTGTCTTCTCACAACATTTTGTTAGCCTTGGCAATGCTGACATTTGTAACCACAGTGGATGGCCTCCCCGAATGTGCTTCATTATTCACTTGCATGTTGCCGACCTTAAGATTCTTCCAGCATTGAAATACAGCAGCAGTGCTAATAGTTTCATCATCGTATGTTTTTCGTAACATTTCAAGTGATTCATTATTGCTTCTTCCAAGTATTAGGCAAAATTCAGTCACATCCATCTGCTGTAGTTTCACAGGAACGTCTTCTTCATCTGCCATGACAGCACGTACAAGGTGCTTCCACTCTTTGTGACAGAACGCTGAAGTATATGGCGGTCCACCTGCAGGTTCAAATGCCATTCACAAACCCCTGCACGGCATTCCCATGTCTATCTCCCTGACCAAGACACAGGGACAGTCCTCGTATATTAAGCATTCAAGTGTTTTCTAGTGACTAGTAGTATAGATTGCTGAATTATTGAATAATAAAATATGATTTTATTTACTTTAATTATAAATGAACTAAAAAGCAAAAAATTATTTTTTCTATAACCACAATTTTCGTGGTTATATGTGACTAAATAAAATCGTGGGGTGCACATAAATTAATTGATTCAAATCATTTTTGAAAGTTGTTTAGCATGGTGGGGAGTTACAGTGTTGTTGTCTTTTATATAGTTTATGAAGAAAATAGCTATTCTATTAATTGATTGAATGAGTTAATTTATGTGCGCCCCACGATTTTATTTAGTCACATATAACCACAAAAATTGTGGTTAAACAAAAAATTATTTTTGCTTTTTAGTGCATTTATAACTTAAGAAAATAAAATCATTTTACTTAAAAAATATTTTTTTATATGTTTTATTTTTTACTTTTTGAGTATTTTGCAAATTATTTTTATTTAATAATTTTTCATGAATGGGAAGTTTCTTTAAAAGTATTACATAATACATTGTCACAGAAGGCTGGGGTTCTTACCCAGCCAGGATGCCTGGAAGGACCGGAAGGTGGCATTTATGTCCTCCGGGCCACGAGGGGGCAACCGCCCTGGATTAGGAGAGGACCACGGGAGAGGAGCAAGGAGATTGCAACCCGTTGGGACCCGTGGCCACCGCCAGGGGGTGCCTCAAGTCTCATGGAGCCCGGGAAACATTTACTTCTGTCACACCCAAGAATATGGAGGAAGATCCTTCCAGGGACGCCCGGAGTGCTTCCGGGTGCAAGGGCAGCACTTCCGCCACACCAGGAAGTGCTGCCGGAAGGATGTCATCAGACACCTGGAGCACATCCGGGTGGAAATAAAAGGGGCCGCCTTCCTACAATTAAGGAGCTGGAGTCAAGAGTGGGAGCAGGACGAAGTGTCCATAAGGAGAGGAAAGGCGGCCACGGACATTGAAAAGAAGCCCGGAAGAGGGGTGATTGGTGCTGGGAGCACTGTGTGCTGTGTAAGGGACTGGTGCTTAATAAACATGTACTTTTATAACGATGTGGTTTCCAACTGGTGGTGTCCGGGCATGTCTCACAATATCTTCTTTGCAAAATTATTTAAATGCTAAAAAAAATTTACTTTTTCTCTCTATTTCTCTGGTCAGGCTCTTGTTGGATTAGCGCTCGGTTGCTGCGAAAAAAAATATCAACAACAGAACGTCAAGCTTAAGGTAATACTTCCTCACCGCGATCATCATGGCTACTCCTTCGCAAGAGTAAACAAGTAAAGTTGTCACACGTATTTACCCACCCCACTCACTGGAAGAGGCAAGTGGGGACAATCAGATGCGTCTCTCACTTGTATGCTCCTATTTCTCACTGTATTCTCTCTCCATCATTGTTGTCTGTGTGTTAAATGGAATCACATAATCATTAATTACGGTGAAATTTGTTACGTAATTGCATCGGTTTTGACAGATTATTGTATTGTCATTGATACTGAACGCGTATGCAATATTTGAAGATATTCACTTTGCCAAAAGTGGGTTTAAAATCAGTTTCAAGATTTGACCCAGACAAACAAACAGAGGAGTCAAGTTAAACAAAATTGTTTAAAAACAACAGCATTACTGATGGGTGTGGTAAGCAGCAGACTGAAGTAACATGCAGGAAATCCTCAGGTCCAAAAACTGGGAAGGCTGACAGTTTTTCTGCTGGCACAGTTAAACTGTGGACCTAAATTTATTTTGTGGATAGCACCTTAGGTGCACTCAGGAGTATAAGCCTCTGTCATGAACTAGGTGTCCCATGGGCTAAAGAGGTCCAATAATGGCCACTAAAGGGAGAGATCACTGTCAAACCCTAGTTAGTAAAAAGGACAAGTATCTCCTCCATGCTTTTGGGACTGTGCTGGGAGATGCAGCTAACCTTCTTGTGACGACACGTATGGATGTGTCATCCATGGAGAGGCTGGACTACCTGTGCAACCTGAATAGGCTGCAGGTACCACCTCATGCTGCCAGTGTTGACAAGGACACAAGCAAAACAAGAGAAGAATCAGTCATAGAGGATAAGGACAGAGGAATTGTCTGTGACCATCACCTGCAAAACCATTCCCTTTTTTTTGGGGGAGGGTTGCTGTTGCATCTCCATTGTAACTGTTGTCATTTTCATTGGCACCAAAACAGGTGAAGTTGATTCACAATTGTTTATGCTTCCTAACTGGACAGATTGATATCCCTGAAGCTTAATTGATCTTGTGTTAGACTGTGATGATTAAGTGTACCCTTAATTTTTTTGAGCAGTGTACAGAGATCGAAAAATAGCAAGGTGGTCAAAATTCCAAATGATACAAAAGTGTGTTAGAAAAACAGAAATGCCTCATCGACTCCAGAGCACATTCACAATGAAGCACCAGGAACTGCAGAAGACTATCTGGATTTGTAGGATGAAGGGGAGTTCCTGGCAATGATTGTCAGGTGGCCCCGCCTCTTGGGGAACCACCCACAAAACACATGGAACATAACAAAGGCATCCTATATACATAGATGAAAACAAATAATAAAGAAAGGCGTACAATATCAACATAAGAAGAATCAAAAATGAAGAAAAAAGACATTAAACATAAATTTGAACCTGAGCCAGGGAAGAAACTCAGGGAGAGACATGACATCCACATATTGTAGTGGTTTGTAATATTCACTCAAAGTGTCCATACATCCAGTGTGAGGGTAAATCTTAAATATTGTTTTAGCTTTTCTGTTTTGCCTACTAAATCTCAGAACTCATCAAACTGTGCCATTTTTATTTAGGGTGGTATTGATAGGCTCAGGGAACTAAACTTCTTTATTGTAAGCAGAGAAGGCTGGGTGGGGACCTAATCCAGGTCTTCCAAAAAATGATAAATAAATCTAGCATAATTCTTTCAATGAAATCATGTACCTGAGACACCAGTGGAAATTAAGGGGAAGTGGATTGAAGACCAAAGCCAAGAAGCACTGTAGTTTGGGGGAATCGAGAACAAACTACCAGGTGATACAGCTGAAGCGGAAAAAGACACAACTTTTAGAAAGTAACTTGATGAAATATTGGGACAACTTAGCTATTAGCTAATCAAAATAGCTTAGTGGACTGACTGGTCCCCTCTCGTTTGTCAGACAAGCATGTCCTGATGTAATCTACGCTTCGAGCCTAACATCTTGAGTGCTATTATTTATGACACGTTGACAGAGTTGATCCTTACCTCCTCTCTGTAACCTGGACATATTTTGATATGCCATCATTATATCTCATGTTGATCTCTGCCAGTCAGTTGATTTGCTGCAAGAGGTAATCACATCTTACAAATTGCAATGTAGCTACATCGTCATTGCTTAATCCATCCTTACAACGTTAAAGTAATCATAACATATATATATATATATACTCAGCAAAAAAAGAAACGTCCCTTTTTCAGGACTGTGTATTTCAACAATAATGTTTTAAAAATCCAAATAACTTTACAGATCTTCATTGTAAATTGTTTAAACAATGTTTTCCATGCATGTTCAATTAACCATAATCAATTAATTAACATGCACCTGTGGAATGGTCGTTAAGACCTTAACAGCTTACAGAAAGTAGGCATTTAAGGTCACAGTTCTAAAAACGCAGGACACTAAAGAGACTTGTCTACCGACTGTGAAAAACACCCAAAGAAAGATGCCCAGGGTCCCTGCTCATCTGTGTGAACGTGCATTAGGCATGCTGCAGGGAGGCATGAGGACTGCTGATGTGGCTAGGGCAATAAATTGCCATGTCCACACTGTGAGACGCCTAAGACAGCGCTACAGGGAGACAGGAAGGACAGCTGATCATCCTCGCAGTGGAAGACCATGTGTAACAACACCTGCACAGGATCGGTACATCCGAATATCACACCTGCGTGACAGGTACAGGATGGCCACAACAACTGCCCGAGTCACACCAGGAACACACAATCCCTCCATCAGTGCTCAGACTGTCCGCAATAGGCTGAGAGAGGCTGGACTGAGGGCTTGCAGGCCTATTGTAAGGCAGGTCCTTACCAGACATCACCAGCAACAACGCCGCCTATGGGCACAAACCCACCTTCGCTGGACCAGACAGGAGTGGCAAAAAGTGTGTGAGTTTCTGCATGACAGCAATGTCAGTGTTCTGCCATGGCCAGCGAAGAGCCCAGATCTCAATCCCATTGAGCACGTCTGGGACCTGTTGGATCGCAGGGTGAGGGCTAGGGCCATTCCCCCCAGAAATGTCCAGGAACTTGCAGGTGCCTTGGTGGAAGAGTGGGGTAACATCTCACAGCAAGAACTGACAAATCTGGTCCAGTCCATGAGGAGGAGATGCACTGCAGTACTTCAAGCAGCTGGTGGCCACACCAGATACTGACTGGTACTTTTGATTTTGAGCCTCCCTTCAGTCAGGGACACATTGTGAAACATTTTTAGTTTATGTCTTATGGTGTTGACTCTTTTAGTGTTCATACAAATATTTACACATTAAGTCTACTGAAAGTAAAAACAGTTGAAAGTCAGAGGACGTTTTCTTTTTTTGCTGAGTATATATATATATATATATAGTGACCTGGACACTATATAGCGCCCAACCCGGCACAGACTCACTCGGAGGCACATGTAAAAAACACAGTCTAATATTATTCTTCAGCTGGAGGACATGTCTTCCCCATGAACTCTCCAGCCACAATACAGTCCCAAAGCACTTTCAGCAAACCACAATAACACTGCCGTTTTGAACCACCACTCCTCCGTGGCAACCTCGTCCTTTTCCTCCCGATTCTGGCCCCGAGTGGTGGTTGCCGGTCCTTTTTATAGCTAACCCGGAAGTGCTCCAGGTGCTTGATAGCCTGTTCCTGATTGCACTTCCAGGCAGGGCTGTAGAGTTGTCCAGGCTGGCTCCGGGATCCATGCAGCATCCCCTGGCAGCCACCCCAGATCCCCACAGGGTTGTGGAGAACTCCATCCCCAATGCAACCCTGCGGGAAACTGAGGCACCATCGTCAGCCAGGGAGACTGCCAACAAGCGTCCCGGGGGAGGTACTGAGGAGTCCATGGCTGCTAGATATATATATATATATATATATATATATATATATATATATATATATACACACGAATAACTCAGTTAATGAAGCAGATCTGTTCCAGGACTTCATTGTAGAAAACATTGTTATCACTGGTTAATTTAGCATACGGATATGCATTTTTTAACAACCCTGTGGGGTGGTGATTAAGGCCACCACATTGAGCTCCTTCAATGCAGCACCACATGCCTTTATCTGCCATTGCCTCCACCAGCTCTGCTTCATATCCCACTTGGGGTCAGTGACAGCACCATCTGCCTCACATTCCTCAACTCTATGAGATGACCCAGCCCAAGGTCCGATCTGCACCTCCTGCTCTCTACCCAGGCCCCCTCTTCCATGCTCTACACTGGCTCCTTTCATGTGTTAACTCCAATGATTCTTGTATGTTGAAGTCCTTCTTTTCCAATCTTCTTTCCTATTTAAAACCAGCGGTTTTTAAAGATACTGCCTTATACATTAACAAACTGCCAAAATGATATTAATTGCTTTATATTACTATTAGAAGAACTACAGTACATGTGAAATAACTAAGCACTCACATATAACAACTTTATCTTTCATAGTACGCACAACATTAATGACAGGCATAAGATGTAGCACAATGACTATCGCAGGACTCTAGCCGACAGGTACTTGAATTTATACCATAGCGTGTTTTATGCTGACTTTGTTTAAAAAGCAGCTTCGTTCTCAGAGTCTTTGTCTGTATGGAGTCTGCACACTCTGCTTGTGCCAGTGCAGGTTACCCACCACTCCCTTAAAAAAGAACTGTGTGCTGAGTTAACTGGCTACTCTAAATGGACCCTGTATCAGTATTAGTAAGGGTGTGTCTTAGAAGATCCAACCATGGATTGGCATTCTATCCAAGGCTGGTTCCTGACTTGAGTCCAGTTCTGCTAAAATACACACTTCCCAATACAGCCATGAAATGGTTTAAGAGGCTTTGAGGAATGTTGTGATATGTTATTATAACTCTACAATTTGCTGAATTAAAAGAGTCATGTGTTCATGAGCCAGAACATGGTGCAGAGTCATGTTCTCATGAGCCGTGCTGGGGGCCGAATGATCAAGGAACAATTTTCTATTTCAAATGTTTGTCCTACTGGGTCTGATGGAATCAAGCTGGTGAAACACAGCAGTTAAACAAACAACCTAAAATCAAATCCTTCACAAGAAAACAGTTTGCCAGAGGAGATGTAGATTTTCAAAATGCATTTGAGTTGTGCCCTAGACAATGACAGAATAAAAATAGAAATTAGTCTAATTGTACTAGAACAATGTGCATCAATGAACCTGGCGACCTTTTGTTTGAAGTCCTCTAGGTTCTTTTGTTTCTCTATAAGCTGAAAATATCAAGACGGCAATGATGACAAGTAAGGATGCCAGAGGCTGGCAAAGAATTCAGTTGTTTTTGGAAGGAATACCATCCTGATATATATCAGAAAGGCTGAAGATGTAATTTTTTTT
>JANRMT010062840.1:10015188-10038855 GCA_026402145.1 Polypterus bichir lapradei | reverse complement strand
GTGACGATGAGAGATGCAACTCCGCCTCACACGGCGACCGAGCTGCAGTCTATGGCCGGTATATATGTACATAAGTAGGTTCCAGTTATGACTGTTACACGTAGAATTTTGAAATGAAACCTGCCTAACTTTTGCAAGTAAGCTGTAAGGAATGAGCCTGCCAAATTTCAGCCTTCTACCTACACAGGAAGTGGGAGAATTAGTGATGAGTGAGTCAGTCAGTGAGGGCTTTATTAGTATAGATTATTACATAGTTATTATACATTACTATAGGCATCTTACTTGCTCTTTCCGACCGCTTGCTCTCATTACCTGACTCTGCTTCTTGTTTCTTGTTTTGTTTTTTGTGGCTGAACTTTCACTGTTCTGATATAACATGCACCTTTAACTGTGCTCTTGATTAAACCCATATCTGTAATGTCGTCTCCTGGTTTTATATTAAGAACTCTTCTCCAAGAATGAATCAAATGCTACCCCCGTTATTATAATTAACAAAAAATAATACAGAAGGAAAGTTTAACAGGTGGTCCGTTTGTGCAGTCAGAACAATCTGGAGATGAACATACCCAAAACTGTGGAGATGACAGTTGACAGATGACAGTCCTGCACTTCAGGAGAGGCCCCCCAGATTATCTCCCCTCTCCAAGTTTAACAATAACATGTCAGCTGTGGAAACCTTCACATTTCTGAGATCTATAATCACCTGGGACATGACATGGAAGACCAACATAGAGTCCATCAATAAAAAGGCATAACAATGGATGTACTTTGGGTGACAGCTGGAGGAATTCAATCTACCACAGGAGCTGCTGATTCAGTTTTACATAATAATCATGAAGTCTGTTTTCAACTCATCCATTACAGTGTGGTTTGGACCAGCAACTAAACATGATGAGAATGGGCTACAACAAATTGACCAGTCTGCTGTAAAGATCCCTGGCGTCTACCTTACAGAACTTGTACTATTCCAGAATCATGAGGTGGGCAGAGAAAATCATCACCCACTCCTCACATCAGGCCACAACCTCTTTGAACTTCTTCTATTTGCCAGGCATTATAGACATATCTACACCAAAAAAAGGAAATATAAGAACAATTTCTTTCCATGGGCTATCATACTCACAAATGGTTAATTTGGCTGCCCCCCAATATCTTCACATTGTTTTTTGAATGTTACATTGTGAAGTATGCTATTGTATATTTGAATGTATTCTTTCTGTTTGTACCTTTTTATTCCCCTGCCTTTTTGCAAACTCCAAATGGGCTTTCATGTGTCATCTGGCTACTCTGCCATAAAGCCGAGATTAGTGGAGTGTTGCAGTGGTGGTTGTCTTTCTTGAAGTTTCACCAGTCTCTACATAGGTTCTCAGGAGCTAAGCCAGAGAGACCGTTGGGTTCTTGGTCACGTCTCTTAACAACGCTCTAGAAAGAGTCTCAGTTTTCCAATCTTCTTAAGAATTATGTATCCCACTATGCCCTTGGGAACCTTTAATGCTACAGAAATATCTCTAGCCTTCCCCAGATCAGTGTCTCAACACAATCTCGTCTCTAACCTCTGCAGGCAACTCCTTCAAACCCCATGGCTTGTTTTTTGCTCTGATACACATTGCCAAAGTGTGGGCCTTCTATCGACAGGTCTCTGCTTTTCCTAATCATGTTCAGTGAAATGAACTGACCACAGGTGGACTCCAAACAAGTTATGATCAACAGAATGAAATGAACCTGGGCCACATTTCAAGTGTCATAGCAAAGAGTTAGAATGCTTGCATCAGTGTGATATTTCAGATTTTTATGTTCAATAAACTTAACAAAATATTCTAAAATCTTGCTTTCATTTTGTTATTTAGGGGAAATGAGTGTTATTTGATGAGGGTGAAAATTACTTTTAAATGATTTTAGATAAAGGCTGCAACAAAACAAAATGTGAAGAAAGTGAAGGGTCAAAATACTTTCTGAAGTCACTGCAACTCTGCAAATAATGGGGAATGGCCCTTGGAAATAGTCCACCTGCTACTCATCCTCTCTCTGGCACAGCAACACTTAGGACTTCCAGCCAACGAATTATTCAGCAGTAATGTATCAAGAAACCGTATGGGAGATCCTTTAAACCAACAGCAATATGTCTGGAATAACGCCTCACTGTGACTGAGACAACCAAGTTACTGTAGAAGTCTGCTTTCTTTTAAATTTTCTTCTTTGTTCAGAACCAAGTGTGTGTGTGTGTGTATATATTTATTTATGTATCCATTTATGTATACATTTATTTAAAGAGCTTCTGCAAAAAACTAAATTTCCATCAGGGAACAAATTAATTTCTATCTATCTATCAATTAGGGTTTGAGATCCCTTGTGGAGTCAGAAGGTGTACAGAAATAATTTGATGTTATGTTATATGGAGCTTAATCTTTATGGAAAAGTAATTGTTAAGAAGTGTAACATGTGTGTGATGCCAAATTGGGAACACAACTTGCAATCTTTGTCTTTACATTGCAAAAAAAACATAACAGTACTAGAAGAAGACCACAAAAGAGTTAATATACTTATCTAGGAAACAAGCGTTTGAAAAATTGTAATTAATCTTATATAAAGATTAAGGCACGACAAGACAGAAGTGTTTAGAAAAGAAGTTAACAGAAGAAATGCATGGCTATCTATCTATCTATCTATGTAATATATAGTGCCTTTCATATCTATCTATCTATGTAGTTGTTTTATCTTGGTAGAGTAATATATATTTTGCTCTACTTTCCCCTATTGTATTATTAATATGTAGCCAAAGAATGCCTAATCTCACAGACTTACCAGTATTTATAAGGTTTTATTCTGTATAACTTATTCCCACCTTCCCTTCTATATATATAACCTCAGGCAATTAGATGTAGTAAAGAGACAAGCTGGAGTTAAGTTACACATAAAATAATGTATTATTGATAATATTCATAAATAATAACAATATGTAAAGTACATTTGAATATTGGCAACCATACAACCTGATTAAATGATGATGTGTAGTTTCAGGTGGCACACAGACTTGTAGTTACTTAAAATGTCTCTAGTTAAGGCATCATTGGTGCTTAGCTTTTTTCAGAACAGGCCTTAAGCCTGTCAATATGGCTGCTGAGCTGTGCTCTTCATTGTGTTGTCTACATCATCAGATGTTAGTAACAGAGATGCTTCTTTCAGAACATGTTGGTTAGTAAGAGAGAGAGAGAGTGAGATAAAGCAAGCAAATTTATGGGTTTTCTGTCCAACCCCTACAGCCAATAGAGCATTATGGTACTTAAAGGCCTCTGAGACAAGCCAATTCCAAACAGCCATACCTCAGACCAATGGGGGAATAGAACATCTTAACACCTGAACATATAGAACATATAGTACACCTTAGCCTATTTGCGGGGGTAAAAAGACTTTAGCAGAGAAATACTTGCCAAACTGGTTTAAGACACATCCCCCAAATCCTGTCGTAAAATTACAAAGAGACTCAGTCGTAAAAAGGGTGGGGTGGGGGGATAAACACTAAATTACATTGCTTTGCCTAAATGACAAATAAAGACGTACAAAATATTTATTAATTTATATGTAAAATCTCACATCACAACAGTAGTGCCTTAAATATCTATCTATCTATCTATCTATCTATCTATGTAGTATATAGTGCCTTTCATATCTATCTATGTAGTATATAGTGCCTTTCATATCTATCTATCTATCTATCTATCTATGTAGTATATAGTGCCTTTCATATCTATCTATCTATCTATCTATGTAGTATATAGTGCCTTTCATATCTATCTATCTATCATGTCATGTTATTTCTTCTATATATATGTTAGCAGATGTTTTTATTCTTTCACACAATCTAGCAGTCAATTTTGCTCTGCTTCTTCATAGAGTGAACAATGTGAATAAGAGTAACTTGGTGTGGTTTTTATTTATACACTTTAAGCTGTAAATTTGTAAGAGTCTAAGTGAGAAGTCATCATGATGCAGTTTCAGGAAAGTGAGATTAAGAATCTATTTTATTACCATAGAAACTACAACACCTTAAACTTGTACATTTTTAAAAAGTGATGTATGTACCCATTTTGAGCATCAATGGTCTGGCCGTGATCAAAATCTGTTTTGAAATCTGTGAGAATCTTTCAAATTTGATCCAAAAAAATAAAACAACACTAAGAATTAGAGTTGTATCTTGGTGTTGATTAAGAGTTTGACGTCATTTACAGGGGACTAGTAATAAAAAGTGTCACAATAAATTGTCCTTCATGTGTAATTTGCACTAGGTTAATGTTACTCTGTTCTCTTTTAATTGGTATTGCCAATAAATATATCGACAAGATTGTGCAATAATGTACAGCTACCATCATTAAAAAAATCATCAGCTTCATAGAAGAGATGGATGGAGCTGGGACTGTGTGATTAGTGTTTGATGTTTAAAAGAGTTACATTTCATTTTGATTGGTGAGCAGCACAATATTCCATTATTCCTGCTTTTTGAAATTACATTAATTGAAATAAGACTTTTTATTTCAAGGCTATCATGCTTTCATCCATTTTTCACTTTTTCTTTATATCCGGTCACTTGTAGTTGCAGTCTATCACAGGTGCATATAATTTAATATCACTTGGACATGTTCAGAGGAGAGATGCTGAGTATATTGGGAGAAGGATGTTCTAAGGTAAGAGGAGAAGAGGAAGGCCTAAGAGGTTTATGGATGTGGTGAGAGAGGACATGCAGGTGATGGGTGTGACAGAACAAGATGACAAGGACAGAAAGATATGGAAGAAGATGATCTGCTGTGGCGACCCCTAATGGGAGCAGCTGAAAGAAGAAGAAGTTGAACCCAATAGCAGACCTAATAGTCTTTTAGAATAAGGAGAAAGTAAGATCCTTCAGAGGGAAATGTTAAAGATTACCATTTTACTTTAATTCTCACTTTCAAATATAAAAAGCAGTAAATAATTAAATGTGCTCCTTCAACTCAGTAATTAAACATACACAATTAACTGTGGGCTCTGAGCATCATTACAGCTGGGGACTAATATTTACGTAAAAACATTGAAATGTTTACATAAATAGGGAATATTTACCATGCATAATTCAATTAGACGTTTGCTTATGCAAGCAGTCATTCCTTTTTTGTTTTTTCTGTTGTTCCCACTAAACCGTAAAAGATCATTTTGATGTCATCATTGCAGAACAGGAAACACATTCAGATAATATACAGTGTATTGTGGCTGGACACAGAAAATTGTCAGAGTTAGCATAGCCCAAAAAAAGTGTATATTTATGGAAAAAGTGTTTCCACCATACATGATAAGTGTTAATTTAAGAATGGTGAATTAGCTGTGTAGTCACTTATGTTTTAGTGTTGCTCTTTCTCTTTTTATTGCTCAGTTGGCTCTTAAGCTTCAAGTGAGAGATGCTCAGAAGTGTAAAAACAAATAACTCTTTGACATAATTACTTAGTCAGCCAGCCTTGTAGCTGATTTGAAGCCAGGTTGTTCATATCATGCTAAAGAGCTGTTACAGGAGAGATGGGTATTCTCCAAATTGTGGTGTCAGACTTCTCCTGCTGATTCAGTCCACTCGGTCATACCAGATTGGCAGATGATCTAAAACAGCCTGGAGTTTAACACTTTTGAAATGTATGGGAGCCAATCAAAAGTGACAGGTGGAGGTGAAAGCAGAGCAGCAGAGCCAACTGATCATTTCATAATGTGAGGCTTGACAAAATTGTTTCCCTGCCAAAGTAATGATGAGAGTGAGGGATGTGATTAAGTCAGCAATACATGTATCCATCGAGTGACCTCCAGGAGTTACGCCTTCGCAAGTCAGCCGGGACAAGAAGATAGCAATGCTGCCATTCCTCACTTGTCATTTAAATGGCCAAATCCATCAGGTCAGATGCAATGGGCTTCTGTCATTTTTATACCACACCTTAATTGTGTCATTGACAGAATTATAGAACTTGTTCGACACGCTGAAAGAAATATCTAGGCTGAGTCTCGTCACTCTCTACAAGACAGGAGAGCTTTTACAGGACTAGGGGATGATACACAATTATCCATCTATCCATTATCCAATCCACTACATCATAACTACAGGGTCACGGGGATCTGCTGGAGCCAATCCCAGCCAACACAGGGTGCAAGGCAGGAAACAAACCCCGGGCAGGGCGGCAGCCCACCGCATGGCGTGCACACACACACACCAAGTACACACTAGGGACAATTTAGAATCGCCAATGCACTTAACCTGCATGTCTTTGGACTGTGGGAGGAAACCGAAGTACCCTGAGGAAACCCACGCAGACACGGGGAGAACATGCAGACTCCACACAGGGAGGACCGTGGAAGCGAACCTGGGTCTTCTAACTGCAAGGCAGCAGTGTTACCACTGTGCCACTGCGCGACCCTGATACACAATCATTGAACTTTAAAACTGCAAAAAAATAATAGATGAAACCTAAATTATAGCACTGTAACAGATGAGGACAGACTGCTGCAGAAGAGACACCATAAATAACCTTTAGTCTGAGATTGGGTTACTTCCATGACTCAGGGTGCCATTCTTTGTTGTTCATGTTGTTAACATTGAATCAGACAACAATTTCACATTTTTTTGCATATTTCTGATGAAAATATGTGATAGAGGAGAGGGGGTAGGCAGTTTTGGGGGGGTTTGAAACATTCTGAATGATTGATATTAATAGGTCAAAATAGATAATAAAGGTGCAGAGCATTTCCAAAATACACCGCTGCACTCTGGTGGGGAGGTAAAAAAGACCCATCCATCTACTGAAGCCATTTAAAACAATTTTAGGGGTATGAGAAACCCAGGACTTTCCCAGCAAAATGAGGAGCAAGGCAAGTGAAATTGTTCAAAGTGCTGTCCCTATGGTTAAACTGATGTACAGTAATCCAAATATCTCCTTCTTTTAATAGTACAGTCACTAAAAGAATGTGGTCTGTCACAGATGCCCTGGGACAACAAGAGTTAATCCGGACATTTTGTTGGTATACTAATGGTGTAATTTACATGAATCTAACATACATGTCAGATAACATGTGAGCAAGAATTGATTATAAAACCTAATTCAAGCGGTCTATACTCTTGGGGGACCATTATTATTGGGTAAAACTCACTTGGTTGGCTGTTCATATTGTTATGATGTACTGCAATAACATAACAGTAATCAATGCTTTTCTTGCTTGACACATTATGCATGTTCTTCCCCCAGGAGTCTGAAGTAGGTGTGCAGTGGTCTGGGGCTGGCACTCCATAATGCCCCACTCCTACTTTATCTGAGAGAACGATGGGTGCTGATAGTCACATTAGCAATCCATAGGAGATGCAGTTATGTGTTGAACAGGTAGGTCTGCAATGAAAGATGGATTACAGGTTCACCTCAACAACTCTTCATACATCCAAACTGGACTTAGTAAGTAGAGGGTGATGTCCCTTACCATCAAGAGTGCCATCCTGAGACTTTTCTATAGAATAGAATCAATTGTGATGATCATCACCTCAATGCTAACGATTATTCCACACCAGCCCACTGAAGTCCAGACTTCTGGAACCAAACAACAATCCTGACACATTTATCTATGGCAAATGATCAAATGAATGTTATTACTGAGTTATTGTTGCGTACACCAAATTTTTAGAATAAAGAAGCAATCAAAATGTTTCAACTGACGAAACAACTACTGAAGGCCTAACTCAGTTAAAAATATTTGGACTGTTGAGAAAGAGAAATTCAACAGAAAAACCCAAAACATCTCAAGTGTGGATTGTATCTGGTCTTTTAAGTAGAAAACAATCCATCGTCTGACGCAGATTAGAACTTTGTGAACTTCCAGCCACCATCCATAATGTGTGCTACCTTGAGATTTGCATTAAACAGTGGAAGTCAACTTTGAAATGTTTGCGGATTTTGTGATCGAGATTTATGACTGTTGTAAATTTGAATTGTTTTATGACCCTTTACAGTGTAATTATAACAGCTTTTCTAACTTTAAGTTTAGAGCCATTGCGTATATTGTACAATAGTGGAGTGTTATTTAATTAAAGGTCAAGTGGCAAAGAACATTGATGGTTTGTGCACAGAATGTAAAGGTCCACAGTCTGATATCCATAGCACATGCACTGAAAAAGCTATGAAAACCATTGGGAGGTGGGCACCAGGCTCAGGGTTGCAATGTTTTTATGTGTAAAATTTCTTTTTACATTTTTTATAAGATGTTTGCATTTTTTGTGCCTCATTCAATAAAGATCAGATAAAAAAATCTCTGAAAACCAAAAAATGTTTTGAAAATGCATTTTTGGTGCCAGATGAGACCTGAATGTGTAGACAAGGTGGCACCCGTTTTGAGCCTCTGTGTACGTCAGCATGATTAAGGATGAAAATACGAAAATATCACACCATTTAGGCCATGGTGTCATATTGGGAAGCTAGTCTCATTAGTTTTAGAATTATTTCAGCTTAGCTTTTTTGAAAGATCAAATGGTTCTGGTGTCATCAAATTGAGGATAAAAAGAATGGCTAAAAAAAAATCTTCAGTGTACCCAATACAGAGAACATAAGGAGTACTTCCAAAAATTGCATATGGTGCGATCACCGGCATCTATACACAAGAGTGGCATTTGGGGGTGGCAAGTGGGGTGACCGCCCCAGGCCCCATGCCTTTGAGGTCTGCGTGTCCCGTTCAAGCAGATTTGTCAAGTTGTGTTCTCTAGTATATATACGCGTATATTTATATTTGAGATGCTTCTAACAGAAACCCTTTTCCTAATCAAAGCAACGTGATATCCTTACATTGATGGTTTAAAGGCCAGTAGTCCACATGACCATCATCGTCAAATTCTTCCATGAGAACGCTGAATACAATGAAGACTGATTGAGGTCATTTATGTTAGGTAGAATGCCTAGAGGGAGCTGAGTCGTCTTGTGGCCTGCAGGTTTTATTTTTTTCTCCAGCTGTCTGGAGTTTTTTTTTGTTTTTTCTGTCCTCCCTGGCCATTGGACCTTTCTTTTATTCTATGTTAATTAGTGCTCCCTAATTTTAATTATTTATTTTGACTTTTTTCTCTTTCTTCATCATGTAAAGCATTTTGAGCTACATTGTATGAAAATGTGCTATAGAAATAAATGTTGTTTTCAAATATCTTTTCAAGGTCCTTTTCCGTACATGTACATCTTTGAAAACATTCCATAGTCCACCTTTATCGTCCGTAAAGAGTCACCAGTATAATCCCTTCCTAAAATAGGTATAGTCCATTAGTCGCTGGATTGGCTTCAGTTTTGACTTGGGAACAACTGCTGGCTTGTTGCTTATGACTCGTTCGTGTCATTCGGAAAGCCTACCATCGTTTCTTAGTCGAGTCTTTGGTTAAGTATTCTACAGTAGGCCTAGTTGAAATAGTGCGGGAAGTGTTTGGTAGTGGAATGTGCAGCAACGTTTTATTACTGGTTTAGCCGTATCGCTGAGTGGAAGAGATCTTAATAGATTTTAATAGATTATATCGTTATATTTTGATAAAGTCTGTGTGTTATCTTGCAAAAATTTAGCTGAATACTGTAATGAGAAAATCCGGTGTATGTTAATATTATTTTTATTAAATTTGCATGCAAGTTTCAACAGTCCACACATACCAGTAACAGCGTTTGATGTAACTGGACCCGCATGAGGTTGGTCAGCCCTAGGCCCTGCACACCCCTAAGGCCGCCTCTGCCTATACATAATCATTTACAGATAAAGGAAAAGAATGTGAAAATACAAAAAAACTGCTTACCACTGACTGAAATTATAGCACCAAATGTTGAAATTGCAATCCAAAATCATGCACATTCAAAAAGAGAAACACAGGCACACGCATGAGAACAGTAACCTAAGGTTATACAATGTGCAGGACTTTATTCCTCAAACTTTCATACAGTTCATTTTCACAAATCAGACAAAATCACAATTCTGAAATTCATCTGTCCGTAAGGATTTCAAATAAGAGATTGGAAATCTGTTATTGCAGATGGCCTGCTGTCCTGAACAACTAAAACTTTCCAGAAGGCATGATAGTATACATGAGGTGAAAGATTACTCCTCAACATTTGAAATAAAATGTATTTAAATATCCCAGCTGTGCACTATAGAATTTTAATCAAATATTTTTAATCAAAATATGGTCAGTCAGTCAGACATGGTAATTTTTACAATTTAATACAAATATATTCATAAAATGAAGTCATATCAATGTATTATTAAAAGCACAAGGAAAAGGAGTGAAACTAACTAAAGTGTTAACTAAACACAGCTTAACACTAGAATTACCAAAGCTTACGAAAAAACTCGTAGATCCGTCCCACCTTAAATTGCTTTGCACCTCTCCGTCAGCGTCTTTTGTCCTGTAAATCTGTGGATAAGCAGCAAGCAGCCAGCAGCCTACTATCACATCCCCCGACCGGCGCACAGTTTTCAAGCTCAAGTCTGTTTACCTGCGTGTCAGTTGCTTAGAGTTGTATAGAGTGAGAAGTCAAGCAAAATGAAACATTTTGTAAATACAATATTGTTATTTGGAACACATGAATTTCATGTGTGTTCCATGTCTACAACGATCTATGTAAACACATCATTGAAACAGTAACATTTTTCATGTTTTAGTAATAAATGACAAAATGTAGACATGAAGTGTATAATGTGTGAAGCCTGAAGTCCAAATATGAGATGCTGACGGAGAGGTGCAAAGCGATTTAAGGTGGGATGGATCTACGAGTTTTTTCGAAGGTTTTGGTAATTCTAGTGTTAAAGCTTGAGCTTGTGAGCGTTGCTTCGTCTGAAGAGGAACCACCAAGATAATTACTTAGGTTAAAATGAAGTAAATAAGTAATAAACACCCTTCAAAAAGCGAAAACAGACTAATGAGAAAGCCCAAACACCCCAAATATAAAGCAATGATAAGATCAATAGGAAAATCTGTAGGACACCCCTATTAACAAAGCGATGTTTAGAATAATGGAAGAATCGACATGTATACAAAGTTACTGGTGGCTGTGGCTGATTCGCTAAATTCTGCATATTCTGCAAGGTAATGATAACAGAAAAATATAAAAGGGAATGGATTGTTTCCTTGATTGTTCACTCCATGGACTGAGACTTTTGTGTATATCTCTGTGCAAATAATTGTTCTGCATTTTCATCTGGTCTTCGCCAGTGACTTCTTTGAAAACAGAGGAAAGGCTTTTCCACAACAACACATAAAGCACTAGTCTGGTGTATTTGGAGTTCACATCTCATCAGTGCCGTTATTTAAAAATATATTTTGTAATTTGCATTTACGCTAGATGTGGTTTGTTCTTCGCCATTATTAAAAGTTCACTCCATTTATTTACCTAAAGCATGCATTACAATGCAGAGAAAACAAATAAAGTGTTTTGAAAACATTTCTTACTGCAGTTTTATGTTTTAATTGTGTTTCCTATTGATAAACATGACTCTTTTCAGTATCCATATTGATTAATTTGTTCATTGATGACATTCTTACACATAATTCATCTCTCCGCTTTGTTTGCCACCACAACTGATTTGTTATAGTTGGTTGGTGTAGTAGTAGTAGTTTATTTATATAGCGCCCTTCACAGACATGGGTAACAGAGCGTTGAACAGCAAATACAATACAAAGCATAACAAATTAAAACAAAACATAAACATTATCAATAAGATAACAAAGAGGAACTACTCAGCACTGATTAAAAGCCTGTTTAAAAAGAACTGTTTTCAGCTGTTTTTTAAAAGAATGAACAGACTCAGCTACACACCAACCATAAGGCAGGCTATTCCACAGTCTTGGTGCCACGGACTGAAAAAGCACAATCCCCACGGGTTTTTAGCCAAGTGCGTGGGACCACTAAAAGACCCTGTTCCCCTGAACTAAGAGCCCGAAAAGCTGTATAACGATGGAGTTAGCAAGTAATGTACTCAGGAGCTTATCCTTGCAAGGCTCTATAAGTAACTACTAAAATTTTAAAATGAATTCTATAAAACACTGAGAGCCAGTGCAGTGTGTACAGAATGGGAGTGATATGATCACTCTGGCTAGCTCGAGTTAATAGCCTAGCGGCTGCATTTTGGACTAACTGAAGATGTCTGAGAGAGAGGACTTGTGTGCTGACCTTCTCCCCGTCACGTCAACACAAACGCCAGATAGTTACATACAGCATTAAGTACCCTGCATTTTAGGCTCTCACGTGCTTATGGGTAATGGTGGTGGTGGTGGCAGCTTGACAACAACAAGGTCCCATTCCCATCATTTTCCCTGCGATTCCTCTCTTTGAATAAAATCCTGCACACATGCATTGAATGCATCGGAATGCTCATAAACAATATATATAAAAAAACACATTGAAAAGAAAGCAATTATATCTTTAATTTTTATATTGTCTTGTTCACAGTTAGGTTTATTTTCTTGCTTTTGGAGACTCATAATATTCCCTCAATTATTTTGTTTAAACCTTCCTTCGTATGCCGTACTCACTGGGAGCACATCGACTGCATTCCCTCCTTAAGACCAAGCAAACGTACCTTTATTCTCAGCCTTGAGCTCCTCTTGCAGGAAATCGTTTTGTCTGTTCCCAAGCACAAAGGCGAGGAAAGAAAGGATGAGGGCATCCAGAATGCCGATGATGGCGAGGATGTAGGCCCAGCGGACCGAGCAGTTTCCCAAGGTGTACTTGCTAGTTTCTATGCCACACAAATCTTGAACCACTTCAGCATCCCAGCCATCGGGGAAAATCATGCAGCCAAAAACGAGGCAGACAGCTAGTAGGATACAAAGAGAAACAGAGAGAGAGAGAGAGAAAGGAAGAGAAAGGTGTGAGCAAGGTTATCAAAGTAATTAACACTACCTACTGTGGGAAATGGTGGATTTGACACCTGAATTAAGGCTGCAAAGCATCATGAAAAATTACAAGTCAGTTTATATCTATATCTATATATATATATATATATATATATATATATATATATAGACACACATAAATTTTATCTCCCGTGATTATTTTTGGTCTTCTACATAGTAGGTCAATAAAAAAGAGAAAATGAGAGATTTGCAAACCTTCATTGTCCAAAGAATAAAATATTACAAAGAAATTATTAGATTGTTCCTTGTGGTGCTGTGCGTTAGGGGCCCATGGCGGTACAGAATATTAGTAGAATTAATGAACACGGAGGAAAGCTTTGCGGCCACAGAGATCTTGATGAAGGAATTTGCTATTGGCATGTGACACACAGAAAGGCAGTTAGTAAAAGGTGAGCGAGCAAGAAGGATGGCAGTCTGGGTCAAGGTTGCTCCTGCACCTATAGGAGCTGGGGTGCTCGAGTGGTCCTGCCAGAGTGACGGCAAGTTCCAGGATGATGGAAGCCAGCTAGAGAATGGTGTCAAAACACACAGGGCATTGCAGCTTGCTACACAGAGTAGCTGCAGCCCATGCTGACCCCTATCCTTTGCTGACCGACAATTGGCATGTCAGCACTGGACCATGGAGCAATGGAAGAAGGTGGCTTGGTCTGATGAATCATGTTTTCTTTTAGACTATGTGGGCAGTCAGGTGATGGCAGCAGGATGCACTGTGGGAAAAAGGCAAGCCAGCAGAAGCTGAGTGGTGCTCTGTGCAATGTTCTGCTGGGAAACCTTGGGTCCAGGCATTCACGTGTAACTTTGACAAGTACCGTCTACCTAAAGATTGTTGTAGATCACGTACACCCCTTTATGGCAACAGTAGTACCTGATGGCAGTGGTCTCTTTCAGCAGGATAATACACCCTGTCACATTGCAAAAATTGTTCAGGAATGGTATGAGGAACATGACAAAGAGTCCAAGGTGTTGACTTGGCCTCCAAATTCCCCAGATCTCAATCCAATTGAGCATCTTTGGGGTGTGCTGGAGAAACAAGTCTGAGCCATGGAGGCCCAACCTCACAACTTACAAACCTTCAAAGATCTGCTGTTAATGTCTTGGTGCCACATGCCACAAGACATGTTCAGAGGTCTTATGGAGTCCATGCCTCAATGGATCAGAGCTATTCTAGTGTCACGAGGGGAACCCACTTATTAGGCAGGTGGTTTTAAAGTTGTGGCTAAAGGGTGCACGCTCTGTTTAACCACTGGAAATGTGTAGAGATCTATCAATGGCTTAGAAACTGTACTGTAATGAACATGTAATGAAAGTGCATCAGACAAATAATGATCAAAAGGGTGGCCAGGAATTCTGGGAAGCCAGCACCACTTCAAACTGGGAAAGTCAAAACAAAATGTGCCATCAAGAGTAGTACAAAATACCGTGGAAGTGGAGAAAGGGTGGCTTGTCTGCAATCTTTCTTCAGAAACTAACTCACTCTGAGGAACGACTTTAAAAATGAATTAATTCAAATAAATCTGTATTCTGTTAACAGGGGAACTCTCTGTGGATGGGGAATTGTGGAATCATTAAACCAGCGATTTGAGTGTCCCTGACCCTAAAGACCAAGTTCACACATAGTCATAGAAAGTCAGGTGCAAAGACATCCTAGCCATACTGGCTGTTACATCTCTTTAGTTGTTACCTGATCAAACCCTGTCCTTGACAAAAATATGAATGCATATTCCTGATCTGTAGTACAAAAATACAACTTTATACTTCACTCATAAAAAATAAATAATGAAAGGTATGGGAATTTGTATTCAGAACAAATACAATACAATACAATACAATTTATTTTTGTATAGCCCAAAATCACACAAGTAGTGCCGCAATGGGCTTTAACAGACCCTGCCTCTTGACAGCCCCCCAGCCTTTACTCCCTAAGAAGACATGGAAGTCAAATATGTTCAATAAGCTAGCAACTTGTGTTTTTCATTTACATTGTGACCAAAGGAGGGCACCACACAGCCCTGGACTCCAGACATAAGTCCACATACATAGTCAAGGGTTCAAATGAAATGAAATTTTACTATTTAAAAGTACCATTCACAACTTCCAGCAAACGAGTAACCCTTCAGTTACCTCCTCCAGGCAAGCCTTGATCTCTACCTCTTGACACCAGCTTTTCTGGGTGAGGCTTTCCCTATACCAGACCCGGGAGTACTTTGGGTGCTGCCACATTGTACCTAGGAAGCACAAAGAAGGGACAGCCAATCCATCTAGCATCACCCATGGAAACCTTTCAGGCTGCCCCACAGGACTACAACTCCCAGTATGCCTTGTGCTTGTGGATCTTGGTAAATTGTCCCAGAAATGCTGCCACCTAGCACACCAGGCATGCATGCAGTTTTGGTATGCTACCTCCCCAAGTCCATCCACAATTCTGGATCCCCAGCCAGGCAGGATTCTTCTATTAGCTCTCACTGGGATGCCAGTCCACCCGTTTTGGCATGGTGTTTCCAGCTTCTGACTGAGATAGGATGCACCCTACCACTACTCTGGCCTCTTGACCAGGCGAGAGAACAGAGTTCATACCAGCCACCCACTACAATATTTATATTTATGTTTGCATATGTCGACACAGTGTATAATGAGCACAAAGTATGGACACTCTCTGGATAGGACAACAAATCATACGGACACTTTCACATGCTCACTCCAAAATGGTCAGGCAACCCAACTACAAATGTCTTGCCTGTGGAGTCTGGCAGGACATCTGAGTACCATGAAAAGCTCATACAAACAGTGGGAGAACATGCAGACACCCCAACAAACGTCGCCAGTCAGGAATCAGACTAGAGGAGCTACTGCTGTGCTAAGATATGCTCAGTATACAGTATATGAATTAACATTTATGTCCTTTTAGTTTTACACTTGAGGTAATTACACCAACCCCTTTCTCTGTAATTTGCTCTTCCTATTACTCCCACTCAGCTGACATCTTGAAGCACAGCATAAGGAAGACTTAATTTCTAGGAAATCCATAGCTCTGACTGTCAAGAGAGCAGGTTTAGACATCTTTGGCACGGCTCAGTGATTCATTAATGTGTTGCTACGCGGGAGCTGGCAGCACCCTCAAGTTCATAACTGATGCAGAATTCCGGATTTTGGAGGGTAACAGTTAAAGATGTGTCCAGTGTCAGAAACCCCTCAGTGCTGCTTGTTATTCCACAGTGTGTCTTCACAAGCTGGACAATGATTAATGTCTATGGCATATATAGGAATAACTTAAAAATCAGTGAAAAAGCAGAAAATACAGAATATTTAGAGCTAATTCATTAACTAAATAAACTGCTCATTTATAGTTTTGAATACTGTGTGAAATGTTACAGCCTGACAGGTGGTGCAGAAAAATATTTAACCTCCACACTTAACTTGTCGTAGATACGTATCCACCCATATCATCTGCGATCTGAGGGTCAAAGCTGAGGATGATGTTACTATTAATGGAAACACACATCAGACAAAACACCATCCACCACTCCGTTTAGGGCCAATAGTCAAGTGAATGGCAAAGTCTTTATACTACAGAAACAAAGGTGGAGCTAACCAAATTAAGAAGGAGCAGGCAGGCTCAGACAGTAAAGCAATGTGAGGTTCTGGTTGGTGACTCTGCCAGGATTTCCTGTTGTCACCAAAACTGTCCATACTTTTAATGGTCTGAATTTCTACCTACAGCAAAGGGGTGGAGAGTGTCCAGTTCAGTGACCTCAGGATCACATTTTTGCTTTTTGTAGATGATATGATTCTTTTGGTCCTGGTGACCTCAGGTGTGCATGGGGGCAGTTTGTGGCAAAGTGTGAAGCGTTTTGGATAAGGATCAGCACCACCAAGTCTGAAGTCATGAGGATCAAAGGTATCACGTCCTGGTGAGCTGAATGACTTCCGACCTGTCGCTCTGAGGTTACATGTGATGAAGACCATGGAGCGGCTGCTGCTTCACCACCTGAGGCCACAGGTCCACCACACCCTCGACCCTCTGCAGTTCACATACCAGGAGAAGGTGGGAGTGGAGGATGCCATCATCTATATGTTATGTTACACTAATCCCTCTCCCACTTGGCCAGAGGCAGTGATGTTGTAAGAATTATGTTTCTGGACTTCTCTAGCACCTTCAACACCATCCAACCTCTGCTCCTTAGGGACAAGCTGACAGAGATGGGAGAAGATTCATACCTGGTGACATGGATCATGGACTATCTTACTGACAGACGTCAGTATGTGCGTCTCAGGAACTGCAGGTCTGACATTGTGGTCAGCAACACAGGAGCGCCGCAGGGGACTGTACTTTCTATGGTCCTGTTCAGCCTATATACATCGGACTTCCAATACAACTCGGAGTCCTGCCATGTGCAAAACTTCGCTGACGACACTGCTATCGTGGGCTGCATCAGGAGTGGGCAGGAGGAGGAGTATAGGAACCTAATCAAGGACTTTGTTAAATGGTGTGACTCAAACCACCTACAACTGAACACCAGCAAGACCAAAGAACTGGTGGTGGATTTTAGGAGGACCAGGCCCCTCATGGACCCTGTGATCATCAGTGGTGACTGTGTGCAGAGGGAGGAGACCTATAAATACCTGGGACTGCAGCTGGAGTATAATTTGGACTGGACTGCCAATACTGATGCTCTGTGCAAGAGAGGACAGAGCCGACTATATTTCCTTAGAAGGCTGGCGTCCTTCAACATCTGCAATAAGATGCTACAGATGTTCTATCAGACAGTTGTGGCGAGTGCCCTCTTCTACGCGGTGGTATGCTGGGGAGTCAACATAAAGAAGAGGGCGCCTCACGCCTGGACAAACTGGTGAGGAAGGTAGGCTCTATTGTAGGAATGGAGCAGGACAGTTTATCATCCGTGGCAGAGCGACGGGCGCTGAGCAGGCTCCTGTCAATCATGGAGAATCCACTGCATCCACTGAACAGGATCATCTCCAGACAGAGAAGCAGCTTCAGCGACAGACTGCTGTCACTGTCCTGCTCCACTGACAGACTGAGGAGATCGTTCCTCCCCCACACTATGCGGCTCTTCAATTCCAGCCAGGGGGGGTAAACGTTAACACTATACAAGATTATAGACTGTTATACCTGCCTCGCACTCTCCATCTTGCATTTTTTAACTTGCATTGCGTTTTTATCACTCTTTAACTAATATTGTTTTTATCAGTATGCTGCTGCTGGAGTATCCTTGGGGATTAATAAAGTTCTATCTATCTATCTATCTAAAATAACATCGTCTAGTTTTGAAATTCCCTAAAGTCTTACTGTCTACCACACTACATGGTAATTTAGTGTCTATCGTTCGCTGTGTAAAGAAAAACTTCCTAATGTTTGTGTGAAATTTACCTTTAACAAGTTTCCAACTTTGTCCCCGTTTTCTTGATAAACTCATTTTAAAATAACAGTCTTGATCCACTATACTAATTCTGTTCATAATTTGAAACACTTCCATCATGTCTCCTCTTAATCTTCTTTTGCGTAAACTGAAAAGGCTCAGCTCTTTTAATCTTTCCTCATAATTCATCCCCTGCAGCACTGGAATCAACCTAGTCGCTCTTCTCTGGACCTTTTCTAGTGCTGTTATGTCCTTTTTGTAGCCTGGAGACCAAAACTGCACACAGTACTCCAGATGAGGCCTCACCAGTGCATTATAAAGGTTGAGCATAACCTCGTTGGTCTTATACTCCACACATCGTGCTATATAACCTGACATTCTGTTAGCCTTCTTGATGGCTTCTGAACACTGTCGGGAAGTCGATAGCTTAGAGTCCACTATGACTCCTAAATCCTTCTCATAAGGTGTACTCTCGATTTTCAGACCTCCTATTGTGTATTTAAACCTAACATTTTTACTTCCTATGTGTAATACTTTACATTTACTGACATTAAATTTCATCTGCCACAAATCTACCCAAGGCTGTATGCTATCCAAGTCCTTCTGCAATGATATAACGGATTCCAAATCCACCTATCTTGGTATCATCTGCAGACTTAACCAGCTTGTTACTTATATTCCTATCTGAATCATTTAAATATATTAAAAATAGCAGCGGCCCCAGCACTGCCCCCTGTGGAACACCACTCTTAACATCGGCCAATTCTGATGAGGTTCCTCACACCATCACCGTCTGCTTCCTGTGTCTGAACCAATTCTGCACCCATGTAAAAACATCACCTTGAACTCCCAATTCTTTTAATTTGATGCCAACCTCTCATGTGGCACCTTATCAAATGCTTTCTGAAAATCAGGATAAATAATATCATAAGCTCCACTTTGATCGTATCCTTTTGTTGCTTTCTCATAGAATTCCACCACATACTTGCCATGTGCTGCTCAATCCTGTCCTTAATAATTACTTTGATTAATTTTCCAGTGATATACGTTAAGCTTACTTGTCTATAGTTGCTTGGATCTGCCTGGTCACCCTTTTTATATAATGGGATAATATTTGCCATTTTCCAGTCCTTCAGAATCTCCCCAGTGTGCAGTGATTTCCTAAAAATATGTGTCAAGGGTTTATATATGTATTCAATGTATATGTTTATATGTTTATATATGAGCTGTTGTGCATTTAAAGCAGGAGGCTGGAGGATGAGTATACCCATGGAAATATTAAAAGCGTAAATTGAAGGCACCTTCCATGACCGAAACAATAGGAGAATTGTAAATAGTTGTTTTTCTTTACTGTTCTTTTGAGTGTTCAGTGAAAAGAGAAGAGCAACAAACCCCTTTGATTACTGCAGCCACTTATTTGTGCATTTTATTTCTCCAGCCTGGAAACAGACATTACAATAAAATCTCCTGGCTATGTTCCCTGTATTCTGTGGGTAGAACGCCAAGAGGTGAGACCACCAATATGTCAGGTCTTAGGGTTTGCCCCCCATGCCTTAATAGTCTGGTGAAGAATATTCCCTCAGAATATCATTGAGTGTTGTTGGGTGCAGATTTCTCTTGTAAGTATTGTTTGGATATTTGCTTGGTTTCTTGGATTCTGCTTTCTTGGTTTTGGACTGCACTAGTTTGCCTTTAGGTTTAGGCCTTATTTTGGGATTATTTTGTATTGTTTCTTTGCTCACTTTTTTCTGCTTCATTTTGTTTATACAAATAAATTCCCTCCTTTATAAAAAATATTCCTTGATACAGCATGCTAGATGTTTGACTGTTTCCTCTCCCTTGAAAGTAATTTTAGAGCATTTAAAGTATGTTTTGAACTTGATAAACCAGTTCCATATTTTCAGCTTATGCAGGCTCAAATGTCTATGAAGTTTGGGGTCAGGCTGTTTGGGGTGAGGCATAACTCTAAGGTTACCAGTAAGTTCCTGGCCTAATCTGTGGGTCTTTTTGGAGGTTTATCACTCTTTTTGCTTTGTTTATGTCACTTATTCATAACCAAAGCTTAAGAAAGACAAAATATTCCCAAAAGATACAAGAATCAAAATTTAAAAAAATAATAAAATAGATACGTTGGCTATTTTAAGAAGCCTCCACTTGCTTTACTTACTGTTGGAGTCTGATAGTCTAAACTGTATGGGTAGACTCACTTTTTAGATGGTGGAATCATTATGGAAGCATTATGGGCCTTGAATTGCATGCATGCTCCCTTAATTAATATGAAACCGAAAAGATTGATTGAGGTCACAATTAATAATGATGGATGAAAGATGCAAATCTCTATGAATATTTCTTAGAAAGTTAATTTTGCATGCTCGGGTACTTCTCAATGCAAGAGCTTGTCAGCAAGAAAGAGAATTAAGTGAATAATTTGATTGATTAGGAAGAAAAAAGACTCATTTAAAACTGGAAATCTATTGAGGCCTTCCAGATCTAAAGTTGTCTTTAACTAACCAATCAATTAATAAATCAATCAATCAATAAAGATGAATTTTATACAGTGCACATCATTCCCTAACCTAAGCTTTTTCACACAGCAAACAGAAATGTGACTAGAAGTTACAGAAGAAGACATGATAACGAGGCAGACTGTAGTCTTAATTAAGTATATGAACTAGATAATTAAAGCTCAAGGCAAATCCCACTGAAATATAAAGACTGTGAGTAGAATCGGCAAGTATCCTGGGACCAAAACAGACTATAAGAGAAAAAGAAAGCAAAGAGACAGCAAAGTATTTTGGATGTTAAAGATGGTCAAGCCTCACAGACAGAAGTCTTGCTAGCGTTCATTTTTTGTTAAAGAGGTGAATGAATGCTCATCAAGATGTTGCACAGGAGAGGTTAGGGTCAGAGAGACCTTTGAATTTCTTTGTGTGAAAAATGCGGCATAACATTGGCTTGTCAGAATGATCGTCATAATCAGACCACACCCCCTCCTACCCATAGCCCCGTCCACTTGTGCACTTCTTGCATCAGCTTTTCTTTTCATAAGTATAAATCATGAACCCTTGGCAATGATGTGTGTTTCAGTCCTACTTGTATGGCTAAAATTACACTTTGAGACTTCAGAGCCCTGTGGTCATAACACTTCCTGATATTTAACAAGCATCCATGATATCTCTCTATTATATAAAAAAAAAAAAAACTTGAGACGAGACAAGACCAGTTCAGAGAGATATGACCTTCTCAGAAAGACACTAGAAAGACACCTTGACTTTTTGCCAAGAGATTTAACCACGGCCGCGGCCGAAAAAAGCAGAAGAGTAGATGACAAAGTAGAACATCGTAAAGAATTCAAAAACGTTGGCGCAATACTCATGCAGAGTAGGTTAGAGATAATGGAAGTAGGAAAATTCGAAGTCTCAAAAAAATGATAGTAAAGATCGCATTAGCGCGAACAAACGGAAAATATTACTCAGTGAAATAACAGAAAAGCAAAAAGTGATCGAATAGTGTTTGAGGATGTCTGGGGGACAAGAGAGACAAGGCAGTGAGACAAAAGGACAGCTGCTGTACAGGCTTTTAAACTTTCGAAGCGCCATATGAGATGCAGATCACGCGGCACGGCAGCAGCAGCAACAACGAGCCAGCAGCTGATTGAGCAAAGAGGAGGTTTCCCATTGTATCACTGTTTAAGAGGGGTTTTAGGAGGTTGACCGCATCACTTTGGGGTGCGTTCAGCCCCACTCTTCACAATGGCGCATAGCGGAGGAGGGGGGGTGGTGGCGAGTGAAGCGAGCAGGGTGAAAAGCGCCCTAGTAATCAGATAATTATAAATTATAATAGTATCCTGTAAATATGGCATCCCTGTTAATAAACAAAAACTCAAGAATAATAGAAGGCCCTCATTTAGCTCCAGTACTGCTTGAAATGGCTGCGGTTCATAAGTGCATGAATTGGGTAAGTCAAAAAATGGATACTCAGATAGATGACACCAGCATATACTGTGGAACTGGGTTAGCCACCTGGGTACAAGCTCGAGCTGCTTTTAGCCTAATATTAGAGATGTGCCAGAATTTAATTTGTGTCATTTTGCATAAAGAATCATAATACTGTAGTGTTAAGTGACCAGTTAAAATTGTGCCATTGATCTAGGAAGAATGGTGTTTAATATATATTATATCTTTCTCCTCCCTTTATTTTTTTCTCATCTGCGGCCCTGTGCAGTTACAGCCAATGAAGAGACTACACTTCCCATCAAGCAACAGGAGCGCATCGTGGCTGACAGGAAGCAGTCTGATCTGTGTTTGAATATGAAGACTGCAGTTAGTTTTATTTCCCTCAACTACTCTGTACAACAATTTTAATTTGTTTAACAGAATGCCTCTTCGCCTCATTGTGGATTGTCTTTAGCCATATTGCATTTCCAAAAACACTGTTCTCCCTGTCATGGGTGGCTCAGAGAGGCCAGGAGAAAGAAAAGGCAGGACACTTCTAGCTTTGTGGGAGATTGACAAAGAGAAAGCCACTGGTAAAAAAATCACACATGACCTCTGGGCAAAAGGCACATGAGAAACTTGGAAGGTAGCTAGGAGAAGGTCATGTGATCTCATGAGACCAAAATTAAGCTTTACACCATTAGATTAAACCGTCCTGCTCCACTGACAGACTGAGGAGATCGTTCCTCCCCCACACTATGTGACTCTTCAATTCCATCCGGGGGGGTAAACATTAACATTGTTCAAAGTTATTGCCTGTTTTTACCTGCATTTTTATTACTTTTTAATTTAATATTGTTTTTTGTATCAGTATGCTGCTGCTGGATTATGTGAATTTCCCCTTGGGATTAATAAAGTCTCTATCTATCTATCTATCTATCTATCTATCTAGCTATGTATCTATCTATCTATCTAAACACCATGTTTGAAGTAAGCCAAACACTGAACATCATCAAAAACACACCATCCGCATCGTGAAGCATGGTAGAGGCACGCTTCTCTGCAGCAGGCCTGGAAAACTTGTGAGGGTGGAGGGTAAAATGAACACAGCAGAATACAGAGAAATCCAGGAGGAAAACCTGATGCAGTATGCAAGAAATCTGCACCTTGGATCAAGACAGCAACTCCAAGCATAAATCCAAAGCTACATAGGAATGGCTTAAAAACAACAATGTTACTGTCTTTGAGTGGTCTAATCAGAGTCCAGATCTCAATCCCTCTGAGAAAGGCTGCTCACTCGCGATCTCCTTGCAACCTGACAGAGCTTGAGCAGTTTTGCAAAAAACAATGTGGAGAAATTAAAGTGCAAAGGTGATAGAGAGAGACGTGCACACAGACTGCCATGGCTGCCAAAGGCGCATCTACTAAAAACTGACTTGAA
>JANRMT010062840.1:9986204-10015178 GCA_026402145.1 Polypterus bichir lapradei | reverse complement strand
TGTGTGCCAATGAGGGTCACAATGTCATTTTTGTCAAAAAGTCTACATAGTTTCCATCCTACTCTGAAATGGGTTAAGTGGGTAAGAAAATGGAGTAGTGAATGTTATCTAATCAACACAAATACTGTAAGCCATCCTCTGTGCTCAGCCATAACACTTTGCTGATGAAGGGCTAATGAATGGCAGTTAAGTCAAGTTTTCCTAATGATGCTGTCATGTAGGTTTAGATTCCCTTGGAACTTCTTTGTTGCATTGAAGCTGAAAAGAGAAAGTTGGCAACAGATGGCTTTCAGATCTTAGCTGAATGTCCCCAGAAGGCAGAGCTGAAGTTCAACTGTTTGCTTTGATCAGGGCCTGAATGAAGCGCCCTCCTCTGCCGTCTCCCTCCAGCTTGTACTCACAACTCCATTTGATTTCCATTCTCCTCTTTTTATTTGTCTGACACTTACTTTTTGTTCTTTTTATAAACATCTGCAGCCACATATCCATCCAGTTTAGAATATCAGATTCAGAGGCTTGGATTTCTACAGTCCTCTTAAAGGGACAGCAACTTTTCACGTCGATATGCTTGATTATGTTAATTTGAAAGTGTGGCTTCCTTGTGACCATTTATTTGTAAGAACACAACCGGTGTCCTGGCTTCTCTTATTTTCCCTGAGTAACAAGTGCCAATGGCAATGCTAGTGTGTCCTTGGGATTGATCTGTACAATAAGGGTTCAGGATGCATTTGAAACATTGCTTGGTAGTTGCCAGGGGCAACACATAAGTCAATTTGAAGATATTTCTTAGGAATCAGGAAATAGTAATTGATTATTTTTTGCTTACCTGAACTCATTTAACAATTGTGCATTTGCTAAATACAATTTACACAGCTGTAGAAGAGTCATCACAACACTAGAAATTCTTGAAGTGCCCCTCTGACTCAGTGGAGGCCCCTGTTGGTAACAGAAAGTCAATACAGTGATAGTGGGTCTTTGACTTTAATTTGATTTTTTTTTTTTTTTGAGTAGTACGCTGAATGCTCTTAAGGGGGCATGGGTTTGCTGTTGCACTTTTTGATTAATTAAGGGTAGCAGACAGGCAGTGGAAGTCGGCTAATTTGGGCTGGTAATGTACTGACTGTGCAGGGCAGCAGCAGTTTAATATCAGACAGAATCAGAAGATGGATCATAACGTGTAATAACTATCCAAGGTCATAACCAGAAGTACAGGGATGAAATAAATAAAGGCCAGGATGTGACACAAAATTTAAGATTGAGAAGCACAGCAAAAGAGTCAGTAACCAGAGTATTTCATGCAGCCAAAGTCACAGCACGGGAGGCATGATTCAAAGTCAAAGAACTTTATATTTTACTTACACCCTGTAGTTTATATTGGTGGCTGAGAAAAATCTAATGTTTATGCAGAGAAAGGACTAAGGTGTTGTACCGTGTTAGCCATTGTGAATGTAGTGAGAACTCAAGCAAAATGACACCTTTTATTGGCTAACTAAAAAGATTACAATATGCAGACTTTTGAGGCAACTCGGGCCCCTTCTTCAGGATTACATCTCGCCTGAAGAAACGGCCTGAATTGCCTCGAAAGCTTGCATATTGTAATCTTTTTAGTTAGCCAATAAAAGGTGTCATTTTGCTTGAGTTCTCACTAGAGAAAGGAGATAATAAAGTTTCTGAAGTCAATGGTGACCAACGTCGGAAAACGGCAAACAATATCAAAAACATCCATGAAAAAATCTCATGCTACTCATGTTGGATAATCCAGACGTCAAGTCATCCAGTCATATGCTCACAAAAGAGTTTTGCAAAAATATTGTTACATAAATGACTCTATATTATATTATATAATAAATAAATAAATCTGTATATTGAAATCTCTAGAGTCATCAGCTTCATTTACGAGTAGACGCTACTCTCAGTTTTTATGGTTGATTATAACTTTCGTTTTGGCTCTCTCGTTCGATTCTTGTTTTTGATTACCTTTCATTTACAGTCCCCCCACTTTTTAACTCCCTCCCTGTCCTGAGTACGATGACGTCTACATTTATCACCTTTGGGTCCTTTTCGATCCATTAACAATCCTTTGACGCTTACGTGTCTCTTAACATAATGAATTTGTAATTCTGAAGCGAATGCCTCACTTCTCCAGTCACATTTATTTTATTTTATTTTTGACAAATACTTTCATTTCTAATTGTGTTATTAATTTTTCTCTTGTTTTTGCTTTTCTTTTTCATGTCAAGATTCTATTAAGGCTACCTTCAGCCCACTTGATTGCCAGAATTCCCCCACTCACTCCATCTTCCTTTACATGTCTTAATCACAATTTTAATACCATGGTATGGGAAATAACGGTTAGTTTGCCAGCAATTAAAATTGAATTTTCCAGCAAGTTAATTTTTCATATGTTAATGGCCACGGCTTAAATTATCCAGTGTGGAGGAGAAAGCAGATTTATTAAAAGACTAGGGAGGAGAGGGAAAAAAATAAACTCTAAACAAACAAACAAACAAAAAGCTATTTAGCATTCCACTGCTCACTTTGGAGATGAGTAATGATTTTTTATCTCAAGGTAGGCTCTTTGATCATCCTCTCAAATGAGAGCTGCAGCTTCAGTGAAGTGAGGCTGATTAATTATTGATAATGAGTGAGACTTGCAGGAGCACAGGGATGATTGTTCAGAATCTGCTGTTTTTGCTCCTCACTCTTGCTATTGAATTATTGGGATTTGTTTCTCCCGCATCTTGCCCGCTTATTTATTCTTCAGTATTCAAATGATGGGTAGCTTGGTGGCAATGTACTACAACATGAAGTGAATTTTCAATATGTCGGGTGATTGAAGTTTAAAGATGGGTTCAGATGCAGCAGGACGGAAGTGATACAAGCCCATTTCATACATGCTCAGGAATATTAAAGCTCAGTTCAAGAGGTGAGTAGAGTAGTGTGTGAAGAATGCTGGGTCATGAATCCCTAGACACTCAACTCAACAATTCATCAGGTCAAGATCTAACAAAATGTATAGGTTGATGTATAGGTGAATAAATGCAGACTACTACTGGTAAAACACGCAAAGCATCAGAGCAATTTCATTTACTGTTTGATGGGTTAATACTCCTCAGAGTCAATTTAGACTTGATGGTTCACAAAATAATGGACTGTAGAGATCCCTCGAAGGAACCAAACATAATACAAATGATCTAAGTGATTTACAGGTGAACAGCACACTTCTTTACTGTTGTGAATTCTCTCTTTTCCAATTGTGACTTTTAGCCCAATGTTTTAAGATCCCTGACACAATGAAACCTCAAACAAATAATGCCCATGGCCTTGCCCTCTGCTTTAGCTGGCACTATTCTGCTATTCTGCACCGCCATGCACAACACCAACCACATCATCAAGTTTGCGCATGATACGACGGTGTTTGGACTGATAAGCAGGGATGATGAAACAGCATACAGAGATGAGGTAGAACGGCATGGTGTGAATACTACAATCTATCTCTCAATGTCGACAAGACAAAAGAGATAATTGTGGACTTCAGAAAATCACATCCTGCCCACATCCCACTCAGCATCAACGGTTTAGATGTGGAGACTGTTAGGAGTACCAAGTTCCCCGGTGTGCACATAACTGAGGAACTTACGTGGACGCATAACACCTCATCACTAATCAAGAAAGCCCAGCAGAGACTACACTTCCTGAGGCGGCTGAAGCGAGCAAGTCTTCCCCCTTCCATCCTCACCATGTTCTACAGAGGCACCATTGAGAGTGTTCTGACCAGCTGCATCACGGTCTGGTATGGCAACTGCAACATATCCAACCGCAAGCGCCTGCAAAGGATAGTGAAGACAGCAGAGAACATTATTGGGGTGCCTCTCCCTTCACTACAGGCCATATTTTACAAACGCAGTGTTCACAAGGCCTGCAGCATTGTGCAGGACCCCTTACACCCCTCACATGGGCTTTTCACACTTTTGCCATCCAAGAGAAGATACTGCAGCATCAGAGCCAGATCTGCCAGGCTGCAGGATAGTTTTTACCCCCAAGCTGTCAGACTCCTTAATACCATGCTGTCCCCTGGGATCTTCCACACTGCCTCAACCACCTCTCAAAACAGAACTTTTATACATGCAAACCACTTTCCTGCAAAGACGAGTGTGCATGTAGAAAAGAACTGAAAATCTCCTACTGACCTTTAAGTATTTGACCGTTAAGCTGTGAAACATTCTGACCTGTCATTGTTTACACACGTCTTAAACGTCTTAAACAACTATTATCATACACTGATAATTTCTGTATTATCTAAATCTATTATTTATTATTTATTTATTATATTACATATCTATTGACTATATTTATGTATCTAGGTTGCATAATACCATACATTGCATCAACCTTGTCTTTGCACAGTCTTGTCTTCTTTGTGTTTTAATTTTAAATTTAAATTTTAATTCTATTTTTAATGTAATTTAAATTTTTTTATTTGCACATCATGTTGTTAAACTGTGGACCCTGAGCTTCGCAATTTCGTCTATCTGTATACTTGTATATGGTTGAGATGACAATAAAGTTCCCTTTGTGTGTGACAACAGACAAACAGACACACACCCATCATCGAGATTTCAGTGTTTTCAGTATCAGGAGACCCTAAAATGTTGAGATCCGTCAAAAACCGGAGATCGAAATTTTTGACCAATCTAAAGCTGTCACTACTTCCCCATAGATGATATTTTATGGTGAGGGAGACTGCAAAGCAGCAACAACCCCCTAAACACACATAAAAACTTCTGGCTTGGAGACTGTAGACCTGCTGCTGTCAATAACAGCATTATAGGGGGCAGTAAGATGATTAGACCTGTCCAGATGTTTATTTGAAGGCATTAACCTTTGAATATAGCCGTCTAGCTTGTTGTGTCCAAAAAAGGAACAATGCGTTAGACATACCGTTAGCCTAGTCCACCGCGTTTATTCTTTATGTAAGACATTTTACTTAAAGACGGCCATTCTGAACACCTTAAGAGAAAAACTGGCATCTCTGTGTTTAGTATTCAGGTGCTGAAAGCGTTACTGAGTACGACTGGCTGGCATCTCATTTTTGGAAAGTGACTGGAATTTTATTTTCATTAATTTGCCTGTTTGCTCCTCTTAATGAAACTAGGGATTAAAGGGTGAGCAGGGAGGTGTAAAATGGGATCAGCATTCCTCAGCAATTAATTGCAAGGTGCATGTCCTGGGGTTTTTAAAACAAGTCTGCAGGGTCACTAATGGCCGACTTGTTTTAAAAGAGTATCCTACGGCTTAAGTAGGTGATTAGCATGGGGCATTGACTGTAGCCATTTCTGTTACTTAAGAAGTCCTACTGTGTCGTAAAAAGCATCAGAGTTGTGCCTGTCATCTTCACACAAGCTATCAAAGTCCTTCATTCATTTAGCCTGGCATTCGCTCTTCTGCATAACGATTCAACCATTTCTGAAGGGCAGTGTTGTCCTTAGTCCGTCTCCTACACTTTAACGACGAAGGAGCAGACAGGGAAATTCAGCTTGAATACAAAACACATGGAAATAGACAGGTTGGCTTTAGTGGTTTGAACGACAGCTACACCAGTGTAGCTACACGAAATGCAAAGCTTAACTAGCCCCTCTGGACATTATACAGATGTCTGGAAAGCCAAAAAAAATTAGAAGAGTGTGAAATTCATTTGTAAATGTCAGTCTCCATCTAAGTCAGCCAGAAGAAGGAGAAGAAGAATCTGTTGCCTTGTCCAGTGGCCAATTCAAAATGAAGAAGCAGGTAGAGCTACATTTTATAAATAAAGTAGACATAGCCTGAGCAACGGCCTGAGGCTGCCCACGATGTTCATGACCAAATCAATGAATTGTTTACTCTGGTAATGAGCATCATCTCAAATCTCTTTAATAGAGAGGATTAGAGAACAAGAAAGAATAAGGGAGAGGCTAGAAGCAGATGAGAATCAAAGCTGAGTGCCCACAACCAGGACAAGATGTGAAAGCAACAACACATTTAAATTTATATTGCACCTTTCTGTAGGAGACCCCACCCCACGGGGCTTTACGCACATGGCAAAAAGCCATTGTTCTTACATTTTTATATACTGTATATAGTGTTGTGTACTCTGTTTAATAAATGAGAACAAATGAAAGGCAAAAAGGGAAGCAATAATAAGGACGTCTCAGGTGCTTTCAAGTGTCAGTCTCTAAAGGCCTCCTCATCTCAGAGTATGGAAGAGCATGGTCCAAATGTGTGAGAACGTTCAGTGACTTTGAGGTTTAGGAAACTGCTGGGGCAAAAGGGATGGGACCACTGAGGTTAAAGTGATGTTACAATCTGCCTTGGGACTTGTGATCTGGTCTGTGGGGAAGACATACTTAGAGATCATTTTCTACCATGCCCTGTAAGCAACTGACTTATGTTGATAGAGCTTCTTAGATGCTCTCCAAGCATTAAAAATGATCTAGATATCTTGTTGGAAGGCAAGGATGGGTTGGTATCCTGGCTTGGATGGTTGATTGGTTATATGGACTCACTGGGCGGCCCTCATAATGGATGGACAAAATTGGTAGATTGGAATCCCAGCTGGGATAATTGGTGTTTCCTTTCCCAGCTGGGAAGATATAATGGTAGTACAGGGGGTGACTGTTGCCCAGAGTCATGTGTTCCTCCAGTCCACCAGGTGGCAGCATCCCTCTGGTGCAGCTTCCTTGTGGTCACCTGCAAGGTTGATTGGAAGTTGTAGATCTGGAGTACGGCCCTGGTTAAGTTCACTGGGGGCTGCTAGAGGGTGTTGTTGGGAGGAGGCTCTCCTATCAGATGGAGGTTCTACTTGACCCAGAAATGCTTCCTTACTACAGTGTTGAAGCCCTGGAAGTACTTATCATTGTGGGTTAAAAGGAGCCCTTCGCCCCACCCAAGTAAGTTGGAGTCGTGAGAGGAGAAGGACAATGCTCGCCTGGGAGGATTGGAGGAGAAAAGAAAGAGAGAAATAAAAAAGTGGAGAGAATTGTTTATTGTGAAAAAGCCTGTATGAAAGGTATGTTGTCAAATAAAAAGAGTTGATTTGAATCTTGGATTTGTGTCTTTATATTTCTGTCAAAGGTTTATGGCTGTACTATACCCACCATTGGTCAGAATGTATATGTATGCAGGGTGTACTGTTAATATCTGAAAAAAGACATGAAGGAAATCCAGTGACAAAACTAGGAAACAAATATGTTTTCAAAAATTGCTGGCGACCACACCAAGATTTTGAAGTCCCAGAGGAGGACTTGGATTCAGTGTAAGAGGTGAACATCAGAAGGAAGAGGTAATTGAGGATATATGGTGCTGTTTCTGAAAAGTGGAAGATGACTTTGTTATAGTGTGAAATTGAAGATCACATAGAGAGAGGAGTTGGTGACAGACTTCCAGCATGTCTCAAAGTCCTGAAATCAATCACCGTAATGGGGGAGACAGTGCATACTCATAAACACCTAGGGGTCTATCTGAGCTGTACTCTGGAATAGGTAGACAAGACTGAGTGCCAGAGCAGGCTATTGTTTCCAAGGGGGCTCCAGTCGTTTAATGTGTGTGACATGATGAGTGAGCATGTTCTGCAATTTCATAGTTGCAAGTGTAGTCTTCTATGCTCTGGTCTGCAGAGGGAGTAACACTGGATCAGTGATGCCAAACACATATATAAACTGATCAGAAAGGCCAGCTGTATTACAGGGCTGACCTTGAACTCACTAGGGACAGCAGCAGAAATAAAGATGATAGCAAAGGTAATGGTCATCGTGACTTTTGGAGTTGGTATTGGGGCTTTTTTTTTTGCATAAAAATTGGAGGCTTAGGAGGAGAGAGCTCAGCTGACATCACCAGGACACACTCCATTTGCAGTGCCATCTGTGGACAAGCGTAGGGGATCTCCTATGGCTGAGTGTTAAAAGGAGCTGCTTCTCAGTGCCTTTGTATTTCAGATTTTGCGGGTTTGTGGCTGGACAACCGAAGTTAAAACCATGCAAATATCTGGACTGAGATGGATTGTGGTTTGATTCAAAGACAAAATATTTGGCCAAGATGACAGAATTTGCACTTTGTATAGACAGAGTGTAGTGGTCGTGCAGCACAGAATTTGGGAGCTGAATGCACTGAGAGAAAGAGCTCAGTTGACTTCCCCAGGAAGCACTTAGCTGACAATTCTAGTAATTCTTCTATTGCCCTCGCTGTAAACGAACTGCTTCTGTGGGCCTTTGCAATCCAGACATCATGGGTTCATGGCTGTTGTCTGGTAGTTACTGCAGTGCGAACTGGGGTGGATTGTGGTACAATTTCACAACAAAACAATTGGTATAGTCGGCAGGATTTGCACTGTGGCTGGGTGGAGAGAGTTCAGGTGACGTCATCAGGAAGTGGTACACTTGCAGTGCTTAGAGGCAGTCCATGCATGCAGGAGTGTAAGGCTTGTCCTATTGCTCAGCCTAAAAAGGAGCTACTTCTCAGGGACTTTATAATCCAGATGTCACAGGTTTGTGGCTCCCACCAATGTGATTCCATAACAAAACAGCTATTAAACTCTAAAATACTCCTTTCATCATGCCCATCTTCACCTTAGACACTTATAATAATATAATATAATAATAGCATAGGGACAGTATTTTTTTATATCATTTTATCTTTATTATTATATTATGTGTATAAGCAAGAACCTTCTTTTTTACATTTTTACACTATACTTTATATTTCTAGTGGAGCAACTGAATTTTGTTTTTGGTGATCAGTTAAATACTATCTGTGAAAGTTAGAAGGAAAGACTAGAGAGAGGAATGTACAAAACAAAACAAAAAAGCATTGACCGCCATTCTCAAAGAACAATGTGCTAGGTTAACTGGTGATTTAAATTAGGCCCCATGTGGCAGTCTATTGGTGCCCAGTCCAGGGCATGTTTCTACCTTTTGTCCTATGCTGCTAGAATAGGCTCCAGTAAACTAAGACCCTCAACTCGATTAAGTAGATTTTTGAATTATTTTCTGTTAAAACTGACACAATAAATGAACTGAGCTTTACAGAACATCATGACCTTGGCATCATCATCACACAAAGCGGTAGTTGGTATTGTTTAATTTTCCTTTAGATTTATTCCTATTCTCTCAGCACTCTATGTGTGTGTGAGATTTTTTGGTTCACACCATTCAAAAATAAATCCATTCCTGAGGGTGTCATTAACACTTCCTATCATGAACCTAAGAATGTGCTAGACATACGAAAATGTGAATGTCATAGCCAATCAAATCAGACAGTGCAGCTGGTAATTGCAAACCCTTTATTGTAACTCTTGGAATGTATAGGGGGAAAAATCATGACAGTAAAGGCACCTCTTGAACAAAGTTTCTGTAAGTCTCTGCTTTTCTTTCCATCCATCCATTATTCAAACAACTAAATCCTAACTACAGAGTCACGGGGGTCTGCTGGAACCAATCCCAGCCAACACAGGGTGCAAGGCAGGAAACAAACCCCAGGCAGGGTGTCAGCCCACCGCAGTGCTTTTCCTCTTTTATTTTTTTTTCTACTTGAAAAACATCCATGGGAAAAAGAGAAAAAATTTTCAAAAAACCTCATGCTACTCATGTCACATAATCCGCGTGTCATTTATTTTGTCACATTCATTTTTTGCTAAAATATTGTTAAATAGAGACTTCTGGAAAAATCAGTTTACATCATAAACAGGAAATGTAAGCCCCCTTGGGATTGCCTTTTTTGGCTGAAGATAAGACTCTCATGCAAAGAATGAGGCAAGGAGAGGCAGATCTTCAGTTTGAAAAGGCAACCCCAAGGTCACTTAACTTTCTTGTTTATCATAAGCGCTGATTTTTCTGGAATTATCTGTTTTAACAATATTTTAGGAAAAGTGCTGGTGTTTTGCACATTTTGAGCAAATGACTGGATAACAAACGTGTATTATGCAACACGAATAACGTGAGATTTTTTTTTTCCCATGGACATTATTCATTATTCAGCATTGGTCACCTTTGGATCATACAGTATTATATTATAAATCTCTTTACCTCCATTCTGGATGAAAACATGAGATGAAAAACTTTTCTCAGCCATAACTACAAACTACATCAAGTAAGTAACACATTTTGTGCCGTGCCCCCACTACACTCCACCCATTCATAGTACAAATCCTGCTGACTACGCCAAGTGTTTTTCCATTGACTAGCACCATGATTTGTGGTAACCGTTGGAAAACAGCCATGAACCCATAATGTCTGGATTAATTTATTACTTTAAATAAGGGTAATAGAATTGTTTGTGTAGTTATGTGGTGATATTGGGCACTAGGATGATGCTATTGCCCCTAAATCTTCATGCAGTCTGCTTACAGGGTGATGATGTTAACTGTGCTACCTTGCGGATGCTAGAGGGATTCCATGACCTGCACAGCTCTACACAGTCTGCAGGGACAAGGCTTACAACATCATCTGAGCAGTTCTATTCAGCCTTGGAGCATTAGATTGATGGCAGCTTTTGTAATTTATTGCAGTGTGATGGCAGTAAGGTGATGCCACTGTCTGTGCAGATCGGCACAGTCTGCAGCCTTTCAGACACAAGGACAATGCCAGTTTCCATGCAAGACTGCAGGCATCAGGGTGATGGCATCACCTCCATATCTTTTTGCGATGTGCTGACGCTAAGATGATGACACTGTTTTTGCAACACTATGTCATTTTGTCACGGTGTTATTGATAATGATGCTATGGTCAGTACAGCTCTGTGCAGTCTGCTGACACTCTCTCCATCTGCACATTTTGGACCATCTGCCTGAAAGTGTCATCCGGGTGCTGGAGGATGACTGTCCCATCTGTGCAGTGTTTTTCAATAGTGTGATGATCGCAGTCACAGCCTATTACATTGACACTGTCATGTGCACAGCTCAGAACAGAACACTGACAGTCTCAGTTCGACTTCACTAAGGTGATCTCACTGTCTGGGTGGTCTGCTGACAAACTCTGGTGGGCGGATTTGTCACCGTCAGTGCATCTCTACAAAGCACTCTGCACTATTCAAAGTGCAATTATGGTCAAACTCTGTTAGGAATTATACTAACCAGATGTACAGATTATAACAATCATGAAAACAGAGAGTAGTGGTTATTAGGAGGGGAGGGAAAAGGTCAGGAATAAAGCATCCATCAGAGATCACAGCCACCTTACTAAGGAACAGGAATGATTTGTTCATTCAGGTAGAAGAGTGTTTGCATGAAACAGGGCAATGCAGCTCATGCATGAATGGCCACGGTAGCTGCAGGCTTTCATCTCCTAATTACTTACTGGCTGTAACTGGCCTCCACTCATGGTCAGACTTATTGACATCTTGCTTTTTAAATCAGTCAGGGAATTTACAAATAAATAGATTAGAGAAACTTGGGAAAACTGTGTATTGATGTTAAGAAAGGTTGGTCCTTAAGATTTCAGTTATGTGCTATTTGTGCCAGTTTTAATGGCGATCATAACATTTTGATCTTGTATTTATTTGTATCACTTGTTGTCATTTTAATATCTGTCACACACATGCGATTAGGAGACAACTAAAGGCTCCAAATAACAGTAATTCCATGCCTGACCAGGGGGCGGCAGGGTGCACTACTTGTCTCTCTCATTCTCTTACAGACAATTCTTGGGAAATCCCGCCCGGTTCCGGTGTCACTGATGACGTCCCTTCCAGTTCCAGCGTTGCCAATGAGCATCACTTCTGGTTCCGGCCCTGATTAAATCACTTCCTATGCTTGTATTTAAAAGCCGCCATTTTAGGGCAGTGATTCAGTTCTGTTTTGGACTTGTACATTTGAACATGTCTGTTCAAATTAACCAATTTTGCAGCCAGGAAATATTATACGGGTTGCTGCCCCAAACCTTTGCAATGACTCTTTGTTGTGCTTGTAACACATCACATGATGAGGATATTCTTGTTTTCCAATTCTGGATTATTGGTTGATTCGATACAAGAGTTTCAATGAAGCGTGTCCTGTGTGCATGCATGTGAGATTATAGGATCATGGTCGCAAAGTTTTGCCAAAATGCACGCAAGGCCTTTTGCTATAGAAATAAATGTTGTTGTTCTTCTTGCAAAAACATCTTGTATCTGAAGTTGACTCATGTTGTGCCTCATTAGCATTTAGTGACCTAACATCGCTTGGCAAGTTATTTGCTCGGGTTGCGCATTACTAGTATTTAATGACCCAACATCAGCCAGTAAGTTATTCAGATTGTTGTCAATGTAATTCACCATTTAATTCTCACAATCAAGAATTGAACCCTGCATCCTTAAACTATTGAATCATCATCCCTACCACAGAGCATACCTAAATGAAATCTGACCAATCAGGTCAAAGCCAAGCTGACCGATCAGATTGCTCGAAGGGACCAGATACACACACACACACACACACACAGAGTAGTGTTTTATTATATTGTAGATATTTATGAATGAGCCACATACACATTTACTGTCTGCACTTTGCTTCTAAGAAATATCTTGTTCTAGTAAGAGAAAGTTACTTCTCCCTGGCTTTGGTTTTGGATCATAAATATAGAGAGAAGTGTTTATTAGGAGTGGAAGGAAAGGGGCAGGAATAAAGCATTGCAGCCACCTTACCAAGTGTTGTGGGGTACAAAATCTGTACATTTTGGTTTATATTTCCATTATATTTTCTTCAAGACAAAACAACAGATGAACTACATTCAGGACAAATCAAAGCATGTCTTCTTCCCAGTTATATCTCACTTTCAAAACAGCTGTTCCAACAAAGAAAGGAAGACATGCTGTTGGCTCAGACTATTAATTACTTTATAACCTGAGAAAGGATGGACATCTAATTATTTTACAGCCTGGGAAAGGAAGACCTGCCGATAACCTCAGAGAACATCAAAAAAGTTTTATTGTTTGGGAAAACTGACAGTGAATCAATTCATCATATTGACAGCCAGTCAATCAGAATATCTAACAATCACATCTTGCAAAACCCTCAAGTAGAATTTTGAATAAATATGCCTTGTCTGAGGAGTGAGGTATAGTAAAGAAGGAGGAAGATGAAGGGACGAAGATGTCAGGATAAGGGAACAGAGAGACATCAGAAGACGTGCCAGCAACATGTGGCTGTTTCCATCTGACTATCAGAAAAGCTTGTCATGAACAGCTACGTATGCTAGATCACAAGCCACCTGTGACATTCATCCTTGTCATCTTTACTTTTTCGTAAGCTTCTTCTAAAGACTATATATATCCAGACTTTACTATCAGTCCTATTTTCTATTATTCTTTGTTCCAGTGGTATTATTTTTATTCCGGTAATAAATACCATGCTGCTTTTAACTTTCTATGCTTTGTCTTAATGTATAGGAGTGATTGAAGTAATAAGGTAGATTTCTTTGAGCACCTGGTGCGGCTGGAGGTTTGCCATTACCTCTGTGGTGCGAGGTTTATTAAGGCTGCGGGTGAGAGCTCCACCCAAAAGTAGGGAACAGTACGTAAAGTAAGGCATTCTTGGCTGATAAATGGCCTGTAGTCAAGAGTGCTGAGCCTTTGTATGTTTAAATGTATTCTTGTAGACCAAAAGTAATATTTAGGTCTGAGATATCATTAAAACATTGTATGTTGCTCGTGCCGATAATAAGTAAGTCTCTTGAAGTGCTGAGAGAGTGACGGGCTGTGTTATTCCTAAGGCACTTGTGTGGTTTAAAGTGCCAGAGGTTAACACAGCTTTGTGTTTGTCATTCATGGGGCACTGTTGTGATTAGGGTCTGTGTGTATGTAAGTCTAATGAAGTGCTAGAAGAGTGACAAAGTTGTGTTATTCATAAGACACTTGTGTGGTTTAAAGTGCTAGTGTTTAAGTTGCTGTGTGTTTGTCATTCATAGGGCACTGTTGAGTTTCTGTGTGTATGCATATAGATATGTATGCGTGTGTTAAGGTGCAACAGCAGATCAACCCGGTAACGAATCTGATGAGTATACTTACTCCTAGGTAAAGGGTAAGTAGAGGGGAATATCACGATAACACACCAAGAAACAGGGATGATTTTTTCATTCAGGTAGAAGATTTCTTGCCTAAAACAGGAAAACTCAGCTCATACATGAATGGCCACAGTAGCTGCAGGCTTTCATCTGTTACTTAAATAGAGTTTTCAAGCCCGTCCATTCAGTCTGGTTTGTTACTAAATCATTTTGTCTTTTAGTGTTTTGACTTCCATTCTGTCCAGACTATGGTTCCGATCTTTTGTCCTAAAGTATCTCCATGTCACTCTCTAATTCTCCTAATCTTGCTGATCCAATCTGTACTGTAAAATTGAAATGGCTATGGCACTAATGTGTTTCATTAGTACTTTGTTATTCCTCTTCTCTTAGACATGCACGCTCTTGATCGCGTATATAGCAGAACCTCTGTAGCACTAGATGCTTGGTTTATTGCAAGGCTCTGTGTTGTGCTATTGTGAATATCACATGTGCATACTGACAGTGGCTGAAGTCAGCCAGTACTCAGCATTATGCAGTAACGACACTTCTGTTTTAATTGGCTCCTAACTCCTGGGAAATGTAGTGAGGGGATCCTGCCGGTCTTCTAGTATGAAGCATTATCTATCTATCCTAATAGTTATATACGCAGTCACATAGGATGGTGTGCCTTACTTTTAAAGTTGTTTAACAGGTACATCAGATACACTTCTCTGTATAACATTAGAACTGAGACGTCCTAAATGTTGTATTATAACATGGTATAAAGTGGGAGCTCATTCCGATCGTGTAGTTTAAAGCCCCTCTCCTTTTCCCCCCGGAGGCAGTAGTGGAAATCAAGACAAAGAACTCACAGCTACTTTGGTCTCGAAGACCAAAGCTTTATTAAACTGATAATGGACTTCATATCCGCAATTCAGATTATTGATCCTGGTTTCCATTCTATTCAGATAAGAACAACAACCATTGAATATGAGACAGTCAATGTGCTTTTAAGAGATGTCTGGTTGTATTTTTAGCATGTAATTCCTAAAGGAGGTTAAAGCATTACTTGTGAGCATTTTTTAGTACTATTCGTGATTTTTTTTTCTCATTTAATACCACTCCTCCATGAGAAGACTTTATAGAATCAATCCAAATGAAACTGAACTTTAATTAGCTGAAAAAAGAAGATGGGCTGACTGGAGGGATCTTTAAATAGACAAGCAGGTCTACTAAGGCACTTAATGGGCACAGTGCCTACCTTAAACTTGATAACTTCTTATTTTGGCAATACACACTGTCAGAATTCTATGAGTGTCATGGGGATAATTCAGTAGCTTCATAAAGATGCATCTAGAAACAGATTTTTGTACAGTACCCCATCATCCCCTGCTGCATTCTTACATAGTATCAAATATAAAATAATGTTTAAACATGGGGAGGTGAAGCCAACTCCTGGCTAAGGACACTCACATATAAAGTATCAGCTTAAACATCCCAGGTAAAGTAGTGGGGAAATCACCGTGATTTTCACAAAGAGGTCGAGACAAGGAAAGAACTAGACTATTGCAGTGCTGTGTTTGTTGCAGAATGCTGCCGCTAGACTTCTTACAAGGTCTAAACGTCATGATTATATTTTTCCAATGTTAGCAGCGCTCCACTGGCTTCCACTTCAATATAGAGTTAATTTTACAATTTTATGGATCACTTTTAAGGCCTTACATGGTTCTGTTCTTGAATATGTTACAGAATTGCTGAAACTTAACCTTAAGGTTGTCAAACCAAAGCCTACTTGCTGTTCCAATGTCTAGATTAAAGACTAAAAGTGACAAAACACTTTCTGTGATGGCTCCTAAACTTTGGAGCAGCTTATCTTCAAGCATTAGATTGGCTGATTCTGTAGCAATTTTTAAGTCCTTAATATACAAGCTTCTTAATTTGTATCTGGTTGGTGGATGACTTATTAGTAGTTTACACTTTTTTGTGATGTTATTTTATTTTTTATTCATTTTACTTGCTTTTTGTCATTTAATTTTATTTCTACTTATTTCCTTTGCTGGAGTTTTTATTTTTTATTTGTTACAGATATAATTATTATTTATTCTTATGATTATTCATTTTATTATGGTGTTTTTTTCTTACCTTTTCTATTTTATACCTATTCTGTATTTTCCATGTTCTATGTGAAAAGTGTTTTGGCTTGAAAAGTGCTATATAAATAAATTATTATTATTATGCAAACTCAACATGAATTTATATGTAAAAATCTTTTGAACTTTGCAATTTGGTAACTCTTTGAGTACAGCCTGGGCTCTTTTCTGTGTAGTGTTTTGAAGTTCTGAGTTTTCTGTCACAATCCAGTGACCTTTTCTCAGATGAACTGAAAGACAAGGTGAACCTCACAGATGAGGATGTGGACTTGAACAGCAAATTCACCAATTCAAATCCCATTCCATGACAAGAAAAAAAGAGTAAAAAATGAATGTATAAAATCTGCCAAAGATAAGTTAAACATAGGAAACAATGAAAAGCTGCTGTCAGGTTCAGAAAGTGAATAGATGAATTCATGAAAATTGTCCAGGATTTTAAAAATATTTTCCTTAATTAATATTATACCACACACCATTTATGTTTGACTGAAATGGACTGGCACCTTCGATTTCTTACTCTGCTTTCACTTTTCCCTGAACTGGATAGAGAGGTTTAGAGAAAATGAATGGTTGTTTAAGTGACATCATTTGCCAAACCATTATGTTCTGATGATAGAATCTGCCACTCAAAATTATGAAGCCAATGCGTCTTACATTTATCATAAAGTGTTCTCCTCAGAGTGCTTGTTATGGGGCTGGAAAAAATTGAAAATCACCAACTGCCAAAGTGGACCTGTGAACAGGGTGCTTCGATACTCAGAGATCTTCCTGGGTTCAGCCTTCTGTGCTGGCACCCTGTGACACTGCTTTTAATGACATGATGATAGGTGCTACAAAATGAAAGACTGACGGACATCTGGGAAAGTCAAATTGCCTTGCTCTACACCAGGCTTTCATGTGCAAACAGGAGTGACAGACATCCCATTAGGATGATTTGTGGCTAAGTGAACCTATAAATGAGGGACAAAGCAGAAATGCCATGGTTTTAATCTATAAAGGGCTCTCATTTTCTACAAAGTTGCTGTTTCAGCATTAATAAAAAATTGAGTTTCTAACATTATTAAAGGATGTTATTTCCTTCTTCAGAGAGTCACGCATACAGTAGACCTTGTTGGTCTTGTAATGATTTTGCAATTCGATAGATAGATGGATATGATAGCTTGGATAATAAGAGAGCTGCTACTGTCAGTAGCAGGATTGTAGGTAGCAGTAAAGTGAGGTCAGTCCTGCCCTGTTGTACCTCAGGTTTACATTGTAAGGCCTTAACGTCTAGATGGAGCAAGTCCAGTTTGTTGTGGCCACAAATTGAACTTGCTGATAGATGTTTGTCCCGTCCAAAGTTCCCTGGTTGAAGTCACCAGCATTGTATGGTCAGAATGGTTCGTCAACAGAGTGTTGGTAACAAGGTAAATTATTTTGGTTTCTAAGGTTAATTAATATTAACCAGGATGACGTAAATTATCTCCCTAGGTGGTATCGTGAATGAATTCAGTCAGCATTTCAATGTTGTATCATACATTTCCATTTTAATGATACTTTTTAACTTTTTGCCATTGATCATTCACATAAATTACCAGGTCCCTTCCTGCCTTTTCCACTCCATCTGACTATATCAGATGAAATAGCATTTGAAACAAGAAGTAGAAGCCAATCCTCTGCAGTACCGAAAGTACCACAGTACGTAATCTGTTCATGACATGCCATGAGATGTCACAGTTCATTCAACTTATTTAAAAGCAGTCCAACATTTTTCATTATACAGTATGGAGGCAGGCCAGTTCTGAAATCTTGTTTTGATTTTTAGTTGTTCTCTTATTTTGTCCATCACATGACTACACACATAACTTTTAATTCAGTCTCTGTATGTGTGTGTGTGTGTGTGCAAATGACAGGGTTGCGTCCTGCCCTGAGCCAAGTGCCGCCAAAATAAAAGGCTTAGAAATGGATAACATAGGCTTGACAAAGTTATGTATGCATACATTTTTTAAGCAGTGTTATTTAATAGTTACAGTAGTTTTTTGTCATTAGCTGTTTACCCCATATTATGTATGATCTGTGAGTAGTTTTTCCATTTAGGTTATATAAGCAAATGTACAATGCATATAAAAGTTTTCACCCCTTGGAAATGTTTATTGCTATACAATGCAGAATCATTTTGGATTTATTAGGCATTTTTTAAACTGATCAACAGAAAAAGACTCTTTAATGTCAAAGTGAAAACAGATCTCTGCAAAGTGGTCTAAATTAATAACAAATATAAAGCACAAAATAATCGATTACATAAGCCAATTAAACAAATCATGGCCAAAATATCAATTCTACTACTAGGGCCTACTTGAATAAGAAACTAATTACCACTAAAGAGTACACAGATGTCGTACAGTGAATCCTCAATTTTTGTAGGGATTACGTTCCTAGGAAATAACGTGAAAGTCGAAAACGCAAAAGTTAGTACAGTGAACCGATGGGAAATAGGGGGTTAGGTTCCTGCAACCACTAAAGACTGTAATTTTTTGCAAGGCTGCTCAAAATATACTTTTCTGCATAAAAATCTTTTTAATATGCACTTTTCATAGCACAGTAACCAAAAATAATTCATAAAATGCAGTACACAAAATACAATTAGTAACATGTAAAACATTTTTTCTCAATAGTCCCTTCCTAGAATTCTGTGAGCTTTTATTCTAACATCTCAATGAAAAAATAAAAGAAAATGTTTCGACTGGCAAGGTCTCAACATTCTCTGTTTTCAGTTTTTCTTTTTTAATAAATCTGCAACAATTTCAAAAATTCTTTTTTTTGTCTGTCAATATGGGGTGCTGTGTGTACATTAATGAGGGAAAAAATTAATTTAAATGATTTTCGCAAATGGCTGCAATATAACAAAGAGTGAAAAATTGAAGGGGGTCTGAATACTTTCCGTACCCACTGTATATATAAAGATGAAAACAAGCAAAAACATGCATATAACAAACGCTAATTATAAGAGTGACTTGGAGTGCAGAGTCTTGGGCAAGAGCTTGACTAAATGGTGAAAGTGACATGAGAGAGGAGTGTTTGTGCAGTTGTGTGGTCAGGACCAGACCAGCCACCACAGTAAATAGACTGGGGAGCTGGCCTGTTTCGGCAGGCCTAGAGGGGTAACAGATTTGCTCTTTTTCCTGTATTCATTTGTAGTTTTGGTTACTTTCTCTGTTAATGCATCTCTTGAGTATGTAATTGCAAGATAAAGGGTCTTATTTGTAGGTCTTCGGCCTCTTAGGTTTTATTGTATGCAGTACATATGTACATATATTCCCAAATTCTCTTAATCCAGTCGTTCAGGGTTGTGGTGGCAAAGCCTGTCCTGGCACACTGGGTGCAAGGCAGTAAACAACTCTGAACCACGTACCAATCCATTGCAGAGCCTTTGGCTTTTTACTCTGTTGATCGATCATACCTGAGTTAAAGTTAACACCTAATTTATTAAATAACACCCCGCTTCCTATGTTCTTGTAATTCGGAATTTAATGACAAATTATTCAGGTCTTCACAAGTTGCAAGACCACCCTCAAAAGTAAATAAAACGTTCTTATTTTTAGGTTTGATTTGTATTTGTGTATTTATGAAGAGAACCCGGGGCTGAGTTTATATTACCTGTAGATTTGTCTTTTTCTTTCAGTAGCAGATTGTCCGTGTCCTATTCCAGAAATGCATGCAAGTCTGTCATAAAATGTTGGCAGGCATGTGAAAACAAAAGTCAAATTTGCCCAAAGAGGAGTGAACCAGTCCCCAGACTCCATCTGTGCAAAAGAGCAGAATAGCAGAGAATCATCTTTTCTCAGGCAGACACTCTTTTTTTTTTCCCTAATGATATGCTTGGCAAGTTAACAATTGAAATTCGGGCTCCTTACTAATCCACCTAATTATTCATCAGAAATGGGCTCCAGTGAGATTGGCTTTAACAAGTGAAATTCCGTATGTTCAGCACAATTTCTCCTGTAGCACATGATCAGTTTTAAAATTAAAATTGAAAGGCTCTGTGGACACTGAACCTTATCTGTCTTGAGGTCTGTGGAGGACGTCTCTAACTAAGCACAGGAATGACAGCCGTGACTTGTTAGACATTGACAGACAAGGACCCCTCTTATCTTTCCTCCACTTTGAAGCTCTTTGTGGAAACCACTGTTGTAGGAAGGTGGCTTAAAGCAGGACTGTAAGCAAGGAGCACCAATAATCCTACATTCTTGTAGATTAAAAGATACGAAGGATGAACTGAATTTGAATAGCCAGGAGTGTTTGTTGTTAGAAACATTGTTAATTTTTCTGGTGGGTTACTTTCTATGTATGTTCCTACATGCGGTTTAAGAGCTGATTACCCACCATAGAGCCTGTACAGTATGTATGCACGAGTCTGCAGTAGGATGGGCGAATGTCCTGAGCTTGTCTTCTGGCTTTCTGGGTGGCAGAGTCTCCAATAAAAGGTGATGAGATTCTGTGACTTAGTGAGGTGATGTTACCAAGTAAAGCCAAAAAAACAGTGACGTCTCTACACATAGGGCATCTGTTAAGAGGCTAAGCATTAAAAGTGGTCATTGGGGGAATTACTTTTTTGCTTTCTGGTAAATATGCTTTTTTGTGTGTGATTATTTTATTAAAGATGTTTTAATCATTGATCAAATCAGTTTTTCAAAATAAATAAGAACTTATTAGAAGGCATGTTTGTTTGAGATGAACACACCACATAGAACTGATTGATCAGTGGTGGAGTTCTGTTCCAAATGGAAAGGATTGGAAAACTCAAAATGTTTGAGATCTTTTAAACTGTTGCTCTATTCATGTTAATAAAGGCTTGGGCTCAATTTATTCCAATGAACAGACTTGATAATTGCACTGAACAACAAAGCTTTTCAAAAATTTTTATCCCTGAATAATTTTTGGTGATTATGATACATAATCACTAAATAATATATCTAATGGGCGGCACGATGACACAGTAAGAGATGTGTCCCATGGTCCTCCTTGCATGGAGTTTGCATGTTCATCCCGTGTTTGCGTGGGTTCCCCCCCCCCATCATCCAAAGACATGCAGGTTAGGTTAAAGCAAAAAACTGCAGCCACCAGGACCATAACTGAGTTTCCCTGCTCTAGTTGATAGTAGGAGAAGCAGCCCCCATGATTTCTGTACCTTCTTGATCCCCCGGTACCCATCGCTATGTTTGATAACAAGTGTTTGGCTAAATCATTTTTTGAAAACACCAAATGTTCAAAGTTCATCTTTGCCTGAAGGGATTTTAGTTTTAATGAGTCCAAAATCTCAAGATGTAGCAAACAGATAGAAGATTCTACATCTTTATTACCGTCCATTGTTATTTAAAAGTGTTCAACACACACTGACTGGTGAAGATTTTCAACATTACTAGCCAAAGCAGATGAATTATTGCATATTACTAGAGAGCAATGGCTTACAAGGAGACCTCTCATATGGTGATGAGTATGTTATTTAAAAAAATCGGGCGTGGTCTCCCTTAGACTTTCTCGTATACTCAGATATGGGGATGGATATTTGAGGAGTAAACTGCAAGACAATGATTATAGTTTTATATTATGTACTTTAAAGAACCATCAACAACAAATCAAATTAATAATATACTGAACAATTATTATAAAAGTAAAGTTGAATAAATTGGACTCTGTAGGTGCATGAATAAAACGTAAAGTACCACTTCCGGTTAGTGGAAATAGCTGAAAAGTTGATAGAAATCTATGTTTTGTCCCTAATACTTGAATGCAAAGTTTGGTTGACCTAACTGAAAGCATACTCAAGTAATTGTGTATACACATACACACACACAGACAGAGACATAATTCCAAAAATGGTATTTTTGGACTCAGGGAGGTCTAAAACTTCGAGATTCGTTAAAATCGCAAAATGAAATTTTTGGATGATTACAATACTGTCTTTACAAAGGAAAGTAAATCGGACTCAGGGAGGTCTAAAATGTCGAGATTCATCAAAATCTCAAGGTCGAATTTTTTGTTCGATTACAATACTTTCCCTATACTTTGTATACGTGAAAGTAGAAAAGCAAAATTTTAAACATTGTTGATTGCTCCTCATATATTGGCTGAGATTACTTTAAAGATACAAATCCAGGACTGCTGGAGTCTATCTTCATGACAGAGACATCTGTTATTATTTCAAGTAATTTTTAAAATTTGTCACATGATTGATGGCCTCCAGTATTTGACTGCTTACATTCATTACAGGTCATATAGCCTGAGATGAAGCCAGTTTAATCCGATGTCCATCCACCAATTTTCTGTTGGTTGTTTACACCTACTAGTTTCGAGCCAGGACATTCCTTGGCTTGTTTTTATATGTATTTTGTTCATATTATTTGTTACTACCGTTGATTATTTAGTTTCTCTATGCCAATGAGTATTGTGTTGAGTTCCTAGTGTTTTGTGAGTGGCTCCCCAAGAGGCGGGGCCACCTGCCCATCACAACAAGGTACTGCCTATAAAGGTGGAGGGTATCCCACTGTACCTTGCAGTTCATTCAAATGCACTAGGGACTCGATGAGTTCACTTGTATTTTTTTGTTGTGCTTGTGCTTTTTGTGATGTCACTGGCTTTTTTTGCCCTTCTGCTCTGTTTTTTGGTCTCTTTGTATAATGTATTAGGACTTTGTTGCCTTATTGTTGTCATGATCAGGTTCATGTGATTTTATTTTGTAAATTCTAATGTCTTGGCTGCTATTTTCAGGTCCTTCTATTGACGCCAGTTTTGCGAGATGTCATTAGCGCTGCATCCTGCATTTCTAGTGGTGTGGCTTCATTGGTCGTGACCCACAGGTAATTGGTGCAATAAGATAAAAGGTTGGCCGGAAGCTTCTTTCATTATCCGAACTGTGGGTACAACCTCTTTGAAGAAGAAGAAAAAAAAGAAGAATTCTTTGCTTTTCTGCGTCTGAAGAGTTTCATTCGCTTTGACCTCTTTGCCTGTTTTCTTTATTTCGGTTCTTGTCTGTCTTTAGGATTTGGTAGCTAAGTTTATTTTTATTAACTTTGCTTTCATTTTTTACTTGTGCTTCTCCTGGTTGGCTCATTAAAGAAATCACCTGTCTGTTCCTTCTTGTTTTGGCCAACTCCGTTTGCCTTTGTACTCCATTGAGTTTCATTGTTGTTGAAGAGCATTTGTAAAGAATCAATCTTTTAATTTTATTAAGGACTTGTGTTTGCCGTTATGTCTAACCAGGATTTGACAGTATATCCCTCTCTGATGGACATTTTGGAGAACTGTGGGACTCTCTTTGTGTTTTGGGACTCTCATTTCATAAAAACACCTGTTCAGCATAGTAAATGGCGGAGATCTTTCGTGACAGTATGGGTCACAACATAACACAAACCTGGAAGAGGCACTACTTACACACAGACACTCTCTCTCTCACACACACACACATATGCATACACTTCACATGGCCATTTGATGTCAGCCTTGATCTAACCTGCATGTATGTTGGATGTAAGAAGAACCCGTGGAGACAAAGGGAAAACATACAACCTTCCACACAGACTGTGGCCAGGCGGGGAATTCTCGAGTTGAGACGCAGCAGCACTATCCACTGTGTTGTTTTTTTAATTCTTCTAAAACAACACACTTTTAAATTCTCTATAACCTTTTGGTGTTTTTTGTTTCTAAAATGTTTTTACTGCTGATCCTTTTTCTAAAATTCTCTTTTTTGGAACTTTATCTAATCCTTCCTAATCTGTTTTATGGATACTCTTGACTCCTCTCATTTCATGTTTTCTTTCAGACTGATTATTTTCCTGCAGCTAGTTTTGCACTTTCTTAAATTAATGGTTCACTAATTCAAAAATTACAAAAAAGGCTATTGACAACTATAAAGAATTTCCTGTGTTGTCAAGTAATATGCAACATGCATTATCATAGACATCCATCCATTCATTTTCCAAATATCTACAGTGCATTTTGTGTTAAAAGTAAACTACATTTGATTCTTTATAGGATATATAAGAAACCTGTAAGCTTTATGACCCTATAATGAGATGCAGATGAATGTTTTATATCATAATAAAAATCTGAGTTCTGTTTTTGCCATTTTGTAATTTTTTTCCATATCTACTGACAAATGTAATTAGGGTTAAAATGTAACATCATTTTAACCTTTTTTAGTTTCTATCCATCCTGCAAGGAGTCTTAGAAGATAATAAAAATTAGGAATTGTTAAATAAAGCAATGCGGAAAACCAATCACGCTTTAGTATTGAATGTGGAGTGCATTACTTTACTGACGTTCCAAAGGTGAATCATCCGAGAATTTGTGTTATCATTTTATTATAATTACCAGATGTGATTTTTTTAACAAAGAGCTATGAAGTTATTATATGCTATAATTACTGCCTGATTGGTATTAAAGAGGCACACAAGTCAATTTTTGATCAGCACACTCACGTGTCATTGTGAACCTCAAAGAAGATGTACACCAGCCATTAGCAATTTATTTTCTGAGCAAAATCATAAGGAAATAAAGGGCTAACCCAGGAACATGGGTGGGGAACCCAACCCTGGATGGGGTGCCACTCATCCATCCATGCATCCAATTAAGTTAGTGAACCTACGTAATCGTATCACAGGTGGCCAAGCTCTATCCTGGCAGCATCAAGCACAGCATACGAATCATTCCTGAGTGGAGTGCTGGACATCCATTTATTCTATCAATTTGCTAAATTCATTTTTAAGGTCATGGAGAACTGAAGTCCATGCCAGCAAATTCGGAAACAAGCCAAGAATCCACCTTAGATAAACTGCTTACTGGAACTTCTAAGCCTTCTTAAATCCAATTTCAGGGTAACAGGGTAACAATGCTTCTCCTGGCAGAATTAGGTGCCAGGCAAGAATCAGACTGGACGAAACACTAGACATCCACCCATCTCTTTACTCTTCTTCTTCTTATTGTTTGCTTTGCTTCTGTTCAGGTTTCATTTATATGCATGCCAATCTTTTTACAAACTGAGGTGTCTTCAGATGCAGCTTTGACTATTCTTGCATGTTTTCTTTGAGCCAATCAAGACATTGTTTCTTTGGTTCCCCACATAATCGCTTTCCTCTAGGACTGTGGCATAGGGGCTTTTTTCACTACTACATTCCACATGACTATGCCACCTAAAGTCAAGCTTTGGGCATCTTCTTAGTGACTGCAATGATCTTTTCAAGGCCTTCATGCATGATGTGGTTGAGACAGGTCCAGCTATCCACCAATTTACTGATTTACTGAGCCCATCCAGAATCATGAAGAAATGGATGGAATGAACACCCAATATGCATTCATCCATTCATTTACTAAGCTTCCTTAATGCAATTTCAGAGTCATGAACAGTTGAAATCTATCTTGGTGCATTTAGATACAAGACAATGATGAACTGTGTCTAGGAATAAGAAACATGAACATGAAGAGTACAGATACAGTGTAATCTAAAAAGGTATGGAAGTTTAAATACATTCAAGTGTACAACAAGAACAAAAGCTACTTAACCATCAACACAAATTCTGCTTTAATACATCACTGGGAAAAATAATAAATGAAGTTCTCAAGCTAAATATAATTTCTGGATGAACACTTGGGCAGAATACAGTGGGTGCACCATAGCATAGTGGGAATTCTTTAATGTATTTTGGTTACCCCCGCAACAACCTCAGGACATGCATATTTGGCTCTTATTTTATGCTTTGTGGGTGTGTCTGTGTAAGCATGCCTGACTCCTCAATTAAGGTTGGCTCATGGCTCATCACCAGTGGGCCCAGCATCCATATGAACCAGGACTGGATTAAGCAGGCTTGATAGGGAATATATATATATATATATATATATATATATATATATATATATATATTGTCGTGGATGCCAGGGGTGATGACCCGGCCGGGATGCCTTGGAAGACCGGAAGTGGGCGTGCGCCCATCTGGGACCATGTGTGGGTTGCCTTCCTGGTTGCTTTGGGGGCCACAGGTACAGGGCATGGAAGCCCCACCCTGTAGGGGCCCGTGGTCACCGCCAGGAGGCGCCCCAGTGCCTTGGGGACCTGTTGCCCCAGCACTTCCGCCACACCAGGAAGTGCTGGGGGGGAAGACTTTGGGGGACACCCGGAGAGCTGCCGGGAGGACAGCCGGCACTTCCGCCACGCTGGGGCGTGGCCAAGTGGGGAATGCCGGGAACACCTGGTGCTCATCCGGGGACTGCATAAAAGGGGCCGTCTCCATTCATTCAGGGCTGGAGTCGGGAGGAGGAAGGACGAAGCACAGAGGAGGTGTGGAGGCGGCCCGAAGAAAGGCATTTGTGGCCAGGACTTTGTATTGGGGTTTTGTGCACGTGACTAGGTCTGAGTGACCATTGACTGGGGTCTGTGTGACCTATTTAATTGTAAATATTGTAAATAAATGTGTGGTGGTTGAGAAACAACATGTCCGCCTGTCAATTGTTAGCGGAAACCGCAAATATCCTCCACAATTTTTTATGGCTTTTTTCATGGCAATACTGTACTGTAGAAAGAACAGGAAGCAACCGCAGAGGAAAAATGTGGCTTGGGATGGTGAAAGTAGCCAATCCGAGAGCGTACTCTACTAGAATTTGAAACTGTAACTCCCAGCAGTCCCTGCAGTGGCTTTGGTTGGTCTTCTGCTGAGGGTGCAGGGGCTGTTGGGGTCAAAGGATGTCAGCACGGCTTTTAAAAAGGGGGCCAGTGACCAAAAAGAAAAAAAAAGTATTTGTAATTTATGTTTCAAGTTCCTGTCTTTCTGCCTGCCTTCTGTTGGGTTACCTGTACTTATTCGTTTTGTTCTGGAATGTTTCGTGGTTGGGGTCTGGATTGTCTGCCATCTGCCTATGTACATGAGGACTGTAAGTGGATTCATTGCCATCCTGCGAAGAAAGGAGAGCTCCTGAACGCATCCACCCATCTTCACCATTTCAGGAACTATTGGTAGGACTATTTTTACATTCCCATTCAACATGCGGATCTCTGGACTATCTGTTTTCATCATTACACTTCATCCATTGCCGTTTATCATGGACTTTACAGTGTGTGTTTTGTTTGTGCTTTGTTGTATTTAATGTGTAATTGCAGTAAGGGGAATGGGGTGGTATTGTTGTTTTCATTTGTTTTCATTACATTCTTTATTTGCTGTTTGATTACCGGTTTGCTTTGTTTTTGTCTCTGTTTGTGAGTGTGTGCGGGTCGGGTCAAGGCTGGGTGCATCCCTGGAATCTCCACCATAGAAATAAATAAATCACCGTCTTCTCTACAGTGTAAATCTTAGCGGCACCGGAACACTATAGTGTTATTCATTTCTCCTTGCTGCTGATTGACTGCTGCCCTGTGACGCATCTCCAGCCGAGTGTTCTCGTGTTTCCCGTTTTGTTCTTCTTAATCCTTAAACCGCCGCAACTGGCTATAGTCGTTTCCCAGTGCCATTTGCCAGCACGTAGGAGCCACGTATATTCGGCAGCGTACGTTCATTGAACGCCGCAACCGGCTATTGTCGGTTCCCAGTGCAATTTACCAGCTGCTAGCTCATGACCACTGCCAGCCCCTGCAAAACTGCAGCCTCACTGTCTCTGGGATTCATTGACCCCCAAGTATGTGGCAGTTTAAGGGTTAAAGCCCCAAGATGCCATCGAAACGGCCTGCACCTTTTAAGGCTTCTGGCAATGAAAACGCACTTGCATGAATTATAGCACATATAGCAGTAACATCAATATTTTACATTCTAGCACTGTGGGAGACATAGCAGTACAGTACTGTACAGTATACGGGTTTACTTTTTCATTCTTTTATTTAGGCAATGTATTAAGCCGGGGTTGAAATGAAATTAAAGTGTTTTGGGGGCATTTTTAGGGTTTAAACTACAAAAATAGGCATTTTTTTAACCACATCCATAATTTGCAGTTTTTTACAATTTGTGGGCGCTCTAGAAACATAACCCCCGCGAATTTCGGGGGTGTACTGTATATATATATATATATATACACAGCCTCTTCTTGCCACCAGTCCTTCCACCTCCACTCCTCTTCAGGCTTTGTCCTCTTCCTCCTGACTCTGGCCTTTGAGTGGTGGTGACTGGCTCCCTTTATAGGACCCTGAAAATGTCCATGCGCCTCTTGGCTGTGGCCACTGGAAACCAAGGGGGCTGCCCTCTGTTGACAAGGGGGAGAAACTGTCCTGAAAATACTGTCTCCCCCTGTCCTTCAACACTCAGGGGTAAGGATTCCAGTCGCCCGCTACTATATATATATACTATATATATATATATATATATATATATATATATATATATATATATATATATATATATATATATATATATATATTTGTGAAACAGGACAGTAAGGAGGGCCCTGTCCAGCTCCCTATACCTGACGTCACTCTTCCCTCCCTTTGGCCCGCAACGTGTCTTTCGGATTCGTGCAAATAAATCGGTACCAGAAGTGAATGAGAAAAATCACATAATCAACCAGAACGTTCAAGTAAATTATAGAAAAATACCAGATCTAAATCCATTATGTAGTTCTCTCATGAGAAGCAGACAGACAAACAGACAGACATTGGATTTTATATATTTTTTTCCATTTTTTTTAGATGTTGCTGAAGTTTTCCCCAGGATCTCTAATTTCCTTTAATGATTGAAGTTCACTTCCAAATTATGTTGACAGAAAATGAGACACAACAGCACAATGAATAAAAGAATAAAAACAATAAAAGCAGACTGGTGAACAATTCTATCTATCTATCTATCTATCTATCTATCTATCTATCTATCTATCTATCTATCTATCTATCT
>JANRMT010062840.1:9968048-9984186 GCA_026402145.1 Polypterus bichir lapradei | reverse complement strand
CTATCTATCTATCTATCTATCTATCTATCTATCTATCTATCTATCTATCTATCTATCTATCTATCTGTGAAGACCGTGCCCTCTTCAGTTTCTGTTCAAACCTTTGGTTAGATTTGTTTGTGGTTATAAGCTTGTAGCAGGACTACATAAAATGTCAATTGTGTTTGTTCACTTTTTGAAAGTGTTGTGTTTGTCTGACGTTTTTCTTGAATATTTGGGGAAAAAAAATACCTGAAGAAGAGCTTCCCTCTGCAACTCACAAGGACATCACCAATCACAGCACTTCTTTCAGTAAGGGGGACTTTCCTGTTAGGTTCCAGGTTGCAAAAATTAATGAAAGGATCATGCATTTCAAAAAGAAAAGGAGAAGAAGAAGCATCAGAAAAGACTGAGATTTCTCATAACAAACGCTGCTGTAATTTCAATGAGAGGAGCAACAGATCATCACTTTTCGTCAGGCAGTAAGGTGTTTTGGACTTTTCACCATCCACTACTCACGGCTCTCTGGACTCACTGGTGAGACTGGTTTAGTTTATGTTTTGGAATGGCCTTGTTTGAATTGTGTTTCTGTTGTTATTTCATCATTTGGAACTTCCGATCTATTTCTTTGCAGTTACCGTGTTTTCACATTGGACTTTGTGTGTAAATGGATGTTTGATCTGGGTTATGTAATTTCATGTGTTTCATGGTTAAGACACTGGAGGTTGGGGTCCTTTTTTTCTTTTCGATCACTGTAAATATTTCCATCTTCACCGCAATCCGGAAAGGCAGTGTGTGTGATATTTAATCTTTTTCTTATATATTCATTTTACATTTCCTTATCTTTTATCTTTGATTCGTTTATCTATTTCTGTCCATCTCCAACTGGGGAGCTTGAGTGCAGGGTGAGTAAGAAACTGAAGGGTAAGTACGGTTTGGCGTGGTTGAGTCCGGACTTCACTCCAGCACAGCCGCAGTGTGTAACTTGACGCCTTCCGAGCTCGTTTTTTATAAGCTGTTGCCACAATGAGAGTGAGCTCCCAACTCTTATGTTGATTTTTCAATCCAAAGTGATACATAGTATTCTTTGAAGAGAAAACAGATAAAGTTAGATTGTAAAAATCAATGTGGGCTTTTATGTTGTCACTATATCATGAATGCTCACTCAAGACTCAACAAATCTTTTCTTGTGGAAGAACATCAGACGAGTTCAAGTATCTTCATTAAGGGTTTATTTGGCAATGTGTGAGCAACATGGAGAATCACTCTTTGGAAGTTACCATTGGCTCCACTGTACAATGGCCACATACGCAAATGTTTCTACAGTTCCAGACTAGGCCCTGTGGACAACATCACCACATCCTTTCCTTCACTTTTTGTTTAAGTCATAAGTCTGTTGAAACAGACACCTAGTTAGTCTGGAAAAAGATTTTGAACTACCGAATGCCCAAGAACAGAGCAATGTGTAAGACCTGGCTATGTACATCTGTAGCCGTATGGGTCCATACTGTGTCCACACTGCTTTTGGCTTCATGAACTCGGGTTGGCTCACATCACTAAGTTGACTGGTCCTCATTTAAACAAAGTAACAATTTGCGTTCAAAAATGGCAACTCACTCCCAGATCGGAAGGCAAGTGTTAGATGAGGTTATGCCATAGCAGCTGTTATCCAGCTGAAGTTACACCACACATTACTCCAAAACAGCAGAGTCAATGTTCATGAAATCGTACATGTATATTACAGTTAACCCAACTTAACAAATGGACTTTATAGAATTTCAAGTATTATTATGTACATTGGTTCAGTAAAAGGAACCTCCCAAAAAACTGTAATGCCCAGCTTACATGCCATGTCAAAAATTCAATTTGAATGTTGGGTTAAGTATCTATTTGTAGAACTAGAACATACAAAGAAGTAGCGCTTATGCTTCCATTCCAGTAAGGAGTTACCACAATTATGGAATCAGTCATACACAAAAACAACAAATTCTCGACTTGTCAAAGCGGACAAGTTGATAGAGAGGCAGTGTAGGTAGTTGGGCCTTACATTTTTGAAGAGGGTGGAGTCACAGTCACTGTGAATTCCAATCGATACTGCGACATGTTGGAGAATTTTCTGCGCCCGAAAATTGAAGAGTATGGGGAAAAACACAACCTAGAGGACTTCTGGTTCCAACAGGATGGAGCTACAGCCCATACAGCATGTCATCTGCGTGAAATTTTGCAGGAAATGTTCCCGGGTCGAGTGGTCTCCTTACGCGAGGCAGTTCCGTGGCCACCGCGCTCACCTGATTTAAGTCCCTGTGACTTTTTTCTGTGGGAGTAACTCAAGGCCGAGGTTTTCAAACATCGTGCTCGATCCTTGGACCAACTAAAGGAGGCCATTCAAGAAGAAATTGAAGGAATTTCGCCCGACATGCTAGTGAGAGTGATGGAAAACTTCCAAGAACGGCTCCAAATGTGTATCAGCCGTCAAGGCCACCATTTGGACGATATAATTATTAAAACTTAAAGTAAAAAAACTTTTTTATATCTACATTTGGGAAATAAAAAGTTTTTGGTGATACTTCGTACCATTTTTTTTTCAATCCCCCTTTGAAATATGGGAGTTATTTCTGCTGCACCCTGTACAAATATACCTGGGCAAAGGCTGTGTACTCTGACTGGTAAACAGTATAATTGGGAAAGCAAAGCACCACCAGTGTGCCCTTACACACAAGATGTTCGAACTGGAAAGAATAAAGCTGCCAATTCAAGCCCTGTCAATTTCTCACTGTGTGACCCTGAATGAGTCACTTAAACATATGAGAAGTGTCATGGAAGAAGGGTTCAAAATGGAAAGCAGTTCTACAAAAAAAAAAAGTTTAAATAAATATGTCATCTGTTAGCCTACAGATGGGCTTCTGAAGTCTTTGTGCAATTAATTTAATTCAGATGGAGGTGATGCTTGTAGCAGCCACCTTTGCTACTCAGACTGCAAAATAACACGTTCTAAAAATAAACACCTTGAACATCGCAAATGATCGTGTAATAGCAATCCAGGCAATTTGAGTAATGAAATGCACTGAATAATTCATGCTAGTAATCATCACAGGAGTAAAAATGATCAGACTTGGTATTTCTGACTCTTGCATTTTGACAATTTAGAGCACATTAGCTTCATGAATTTTCCAGCTGACATGACCCAAATTATGGTATGTAGGTAAAAAGAAAACAAGTCTGTAGGAAGGAAGCCATAGTCAAAAACAGGCAGATCTCCCGGGGTGTGTGTGAAAGCCGAATCTCTCATCACTCTGACCCCTTTCCTTTACAAGGGTTTAGGGAGCTGAAGAATTACTATTGAGCACAAGGCAATAAACAGCCCTTCATGTGACGCCAGTAGTAACTTAAGATGAGCCAAGGAGTATTTGTACAGTTATTTTGTGAGAGTGTGTTCAAACCTGGCACATGCTGGAACTGCCTGAGTTCAAATCCTAACATGGATGCCCTACAGTCTATCTACTTTATATTCTGCTTTCTATTCTATGCCCAAGTTGTCCCAGTTTCCTCCAGTGTAAGTCTGACTGGTGACTCTACATTGGCCCTAATTACTAAATGTGACGGACAGACGTCACATCGAGGGTTGGACTCTGACTTCCTGTCAGGATACTCATCTATTTGCCAGTGATAATGAACTGAATTAAGCAGCAGGAAATGGACTGATGGATTTTCAGACCTTGTCTTAGTATTCTTTTTGACAGACAATGTGTACAGAATATAATGAGCCAGGCTGAAATGAATGGCCTGCTCTCAGCCTAACATAACCTAACCTAACAGGTCTGGCTACCTAAACTAGGGTGGTCCAAAAAAAAAAAACAGGTTCAAGTTCTCCTCTATGCTAGTTTTATTCTTAATCATATTTATAACAAACACAAAAACGTTTCGTGAAAATAAACATTTGGAAGTCACTCAATTTGACACTTTTTATGTCATCTGAACTGAATAGCAGACAACTGTTCCACACTTGTTGGTCCACACCATTAGCACTGCCTTTGATGGAGATGCAAAATTCTTTTGATGGTTTGTGAACACTTGAAGAATAAACTTTTCCTGTTCTTTGTCCTTTGTCGGTATGTCGTACTTTTCAATGAGACTTATTCAACTGCATCATTCAAGACTGTCATGTGTGCCAGAAGTTCACAAAATTTGTTGAAGAGTTGGATCATCTGTCCACCATTCTGGTGGTTTATTGAGAAATGACTGAGGCCTGTCTGTACCTTTTATCATAAGGACATCAAAAAGGAATGTTGTTCTTTCTGTTACCAGAAGTGTATTGTTATTATTATTATTTTTCCAATTTCAGCTGTTAAGACTTATGTTTCAGCTTAAGATGAAGAAGAATGTCTGGTGGTTACTGCAGGCTTTGCACCATCTATTCTTTTGGTTCTGCTCATTCACTGTCATCAAAAAGGACTGAAATAGAAGCTCCTACTTTTTACTTGAGTGTTCTTGAAACTCCTTTTTAATACTAGAATTTTATGGAAACGTCCACTTACTACTAGAATGTTCTAGGAATTCCAAATTAGTACTACAATGTTCTCATTTTATTTTATTTTATTAATTGTTTACTAATACGCTGGCATCCCTGTCTGGATAGATTCCATTCTCTTACTTGGCCAGGAGGCCATGACACTGAGTGGACACAAAGAAGGGCAAGATGTATTATGCCCTTGCCAGAAGACTGATAAAGCATGTGAAATTACAGGTGGGCATGTTGGCTTCCCGACATTGATGGACTGAATAGCGTTTCCCGGCCGGGAGGGCAGTAGGATGAGAGGATGGGGAGACAACCTGGCAGGGCTATTTACTTTCCCAACATGCTACGTGGCAGCGCAAGCCATGCAGGGAACTGGAGTCGCATAGGGCAACCTTTTCAGGCTTGGTGGGTTTACGTGATTCCTACTCTGTGGGGCTTTCGCTTGACCCTGAAGTGCTTCCAACAGGTTATGTCCTAGCACCTTGACTTGGTCTAAGGTAAAAGAAGTCGCTTGACTTCATACAGACGAGTTGGAGTTGGGTGTCGAAGACAGACAGAGCTTGCCTGGGAGTAGAGGTGGAGAAGAAAGAGAGAAAAAGAATTGAAATTTTGATTGTGTTTATTAAGAAGTCTTTTGTAAGGTACTGTAAGTTATAACAATAAACCTTTTATTTTCACCCGGGACGCTGTACCAGAGTAGGTATGTGATAACAATACAAATAAAATGCACAGAATGGAGAGACCTCTAAATGTTTCGCAATCAGGCTGAAATTTTACAGGTAAGCAAGCTATCCCTAATGGACAAAAATAAGCCTTGTGGAGTCATGATCCTTAAAACATCTATTGTTTGTACTGGTTTGTGGACCACCTTGGTATCTTACCTATCATCATCAATAGCTTTCTGCACAAAGGCTGGCTCAAAAACAGTCCACTGCCCAGTTTTCTCTATCCATGCTGATGATCGAAAGAACACAGGTTAGAGAAGGTGAAAGAAGAAGACGCTGGAAGCTGATCAGAGAAGGCATCTGTGAAGTGAGCCCCAGAGGGGTGTTTGGCCAACACCCGGTGGACAGCACGAAGTGGTTCGCTCCTGCTGAGCACTTTGGAGGAGCAGGAGTGACCGAAAGGTGGTTGGCTCGCCACAATAAGGTAGCGGGAGTCAGGAGGCTTGGGAGGTGGAAGCCTCATTGTGAGCGCCCTGGTTGCTGTGGAATCCAAGTCCGTCTGGAGAGCCCTACGGAGCCAGGGACTGCAAGGCTACAGACTAGAACAAGAAAGTCAGCTGCGGGTGGGACGACTCCCCTGGTCCACGGCCCGGAAGGCCATTAGAAGGCAGCACCAGGTTTTGTTTTTAAAGGACTGCTTCTAGCTATTGTTTTAACCTTGTTTTTAAAAGATTTATTTATTGGATTTTAACCACCACATTCTTCACTGTTTCAATGGATTATTTATTTATTTGACATATTGAAACACTGCACTATTTATTTGAATAGTGTTTGGAATTGTTTTTAATAAAATCACTCTTGTACCTTTTTGCACCATCCCCTTGCTTCGTTGGTGTCCTCACTGTCCAGCTCATCTGGTTACATTACCAACGGTGTCGGGTTCGAGAGGCTTCTTAAAGGGAAGTGGGAGCCATGGAGAAGAACCCGCATCGTCACAACCTCCCTCTCTGATTCTCACCTCATGATTCTGAACCACCTTTTCTATAACTTATGAGTCTATGACATTTTACTGTCAAAGTGAGAGTAACACAATCTCTTTGGATGGCCATTTTAGGAGAAAACTGGGTTTAGTTTTCTAAAACACTCACATAACGCCGTGTTATACGGGATTTTCTTAAACGCATAAGGAGATGAGATTTGTCCTTTACTGTCTAAGAACAAGAATGTGGTGCATTACATTACCAACCTGAGTTTGTTTGCTCAAGCTTAACCATTGCACATGGTGGTCTTCACCCTAATTTATTTTTTTGCTGCTATCAGATTTGTCTTTTCATTTGAAGAATATATGGCTACACTTAGGGGCTGTGATATGAAGGGGCTTTATGGTTTCAAAAGCCCTCTTACAGTAAGTTATACGTTTTCTGCCGTATGGCAGTGATCAGTTGCTTTTGTTTACTGCTGTACAAGCTGGAGTTTATAATTATGGCATAAAGACAATGCTCAAACAAAGCAGTAAGGTGAACCCAAAGACTGATTATAAGTCCTTGAGACTTCGTGGACATCAGACACCTCTCCCCAAACCCCTGTCACTTGCCAGTACCAACCAGCAGACGTGTTCCCTAAAAGTGTCTTATTCAACCAAATACTGATGTTTATTCATAGTTATAGAACACAATCTAATACCTTCATTATTTTAGCTGAGTAGATGGCACATACTGTACTTGATCATTTACACAATTGGAAGCTGGGGAAACATACAATCACCTATAAATACTCACATTCAATGATAAAATTTAAATACAGTAAAACCCTGCAGTAACACGCTCCGATTGGAAAATAACATGGTCATTGTTTATGCTGCCTTCCTTCTCCAGAAACAGTCTTCTAGTTTGCACAAACTGAGTCTGTCCTCCCTAAAACCAAATGAATGGTGCGGCACTGAATTCTGCTGACGCTCACAAGACGCGCTCTGAACATCCAGTGCTGCTGCTGTCAGTGAGGTGTAGCTGACCGATTCTGTAGCAGCTACAAACAATAACTTCACAGCCATCAGCATTATCTCTGTTTAATATCCTACCTTAACCATCCAGTATAATGAAATATCTGTCACCAGGTGTAAATTCAGTACAAAACACGACTTATCACATCAGTTTCCTCACCTTACAGATGCTTCAGTCGTCCTTCTGTCTCTTCCCAAAATCTGACCTTTCCTTGCAGTCACACCGGGATTCAGCTTTTGTGGGAGATTTAGTTGAAGTCATTTTCTCGAGGGACCCCCTAAAGTTCTGTCCCTTTCACCTGGGATCCATGTAATGGTGTACCTAACTGAGTGTAAAAGGCCTGAAGTTCTAAGGAGAGCTCCTGCTTTGATTAGATTCCTCTGAGGCAGTGGCTCTTAACTTCAGTCCTCAGGGCCCCCTATGGCTGCGGGTTTTGGTTCCAACCAGTCCGTCAATCAGTCAGTCATTGTTACCTATTAATTACAATACAATTTATTTTTATATAGCCCAAAATTACACAAGAAGTGCCGCAATGGGCTTTAACAGGCCCAGCTTCTTGACAGCACCCCAGCCTTGACTCTCTAAGAAGACAAGGAAAAACTCCCAAAAAAACTCATTGGGAAAGGCAGTTCAAAGAGAGACCCCTTTACAGGTAGGTTGGGCGTGCAGTGGGTGTCAAAAGAAGGGGGTCAATACAATACAATACAATACACAGAATTGTAACTGATCTCTTTGTTTAATTAGGTGATGCTTTTTTTCCTTTCATTTTGCATTTAGAAAAGAGTATTAGTGCCAGATTCCACATCTTTAAATAATTACTTTGTTTTATTATTTTTAAGTACACTTTTTCTGTTTACTTTATCAATTGGATCCTGAATGCAGACAATTAATGATAAGCTGAGCAGATACCAGCACAAGTCACTATGAATGCAGTAACTACTTCAGTGTTACCCACTTGTGTGCTTATCAAGTAACCAGAACAATAATAAATAAAACAAAGCTTTGAAAGGAAAAAGAATGAAGTGTTACCCATCTAACGATTATACATTCCTACTTCATTCAGTAAAAATACTATATAGCACAACCATTTTGTAATTTCCAGATGGGCGTAAACAACATAAAATATCGGAAAAAAACGGCTTGCTTGGTTAAGGTAGGACAGCAATTAAGAGGGGAAGCGGATTGGGGAAAAAAACTTGCAGCCACAGGGGGGCGCCAGGTCTGAACTTTAGAACCACAGATCTGGAGGAGAGCTGCAGTATCGTAAAAGAGATTCCATGCCTTTTGTTTATGGCAGTAAAGAGCTACAATCATAATACACTAAAGCGGTTTCTGCAACTCCATGAACCCTGCTGATTAAAATTGAAACAACTAACGAACAAACACTGGCGGCTCTCCTGTCTCACAACTGTAGCAGGCAAAGGTTGAACCCCAGCTTACACCCAGAGTGGTTGGTTCTTCAGACCGGTGCTTTGGGGAACCCCTCCACATGAAGGATCCAGAAAGAACCTTTATTTATTTAGATCTGTAACAGGCTCCATGACAAAGAACCAAGAGAATTCTGCTGACGCTCACAAGATGCTCTCTAAACATCCAGTGCCACTGCTATCAGAGAGCTCTACCTGACCAATTCTGTAGAGCTACAAACAATAACTTTACTTATTTAGATCTGTAGCAGACTTCGTACACTGAATAACTTCATACAATGAATAGAGGGTAACAGATTTGTGAAGTACCAATGGCTCATGATTTTTGAAGGACTCCTGCCATGTACAATAACATAGGCTCATTTCAAGTTTTCTTAATCTGTTAGTGCAAAGAACCCTTCACGCAATTAAATGGTGATTTGTCAAGCAACATTTCTATGAACAACCAGTAAAGAACCATAAAGTGTTATCAAATAATCAGGATTTTTAAGAGTATAGTTACTTTCTATGTGAAGTTTGCATGTCCTCTTCATATCTATGCAAGTTTTGAGTGTGAAGTCTATGCACGAGTGTACCCTGTGATATTATTATTATTACCAGTAACGGCGTACTGCACGATAACGTGCAGTGAATACACTTGACTTGAGCATTCCTAGTTTTCATTCTCTTTCTCTGTACATTTAGCGTTTGTTTGCTCAGAGGTTGATGCGCTTGCTGCTTCCTGAGCAACTCCTCTCTTCTCCACCCTAGCAGCCCGCTGCTTCTCTTCTTTCATCGGCATCTTGCCGCACTAAAACCGATTAAGTTAGTTTTTGTGTTGCAATTACTTAGTATGTTTTCTTTAATTTTTCACTTAAGCTGGCACTTAAGTCTTCAATCTGCCTCAAGAATGATTAGCGAAGGTGGTAGGGAATGAGAACGGCGCCCATACGCATGCGCCGCACGGCCGCCCTGCTGCATGCTGACGAGAGTTGATTCTATAATAAAATAAAAATAAAATAAAAACAGTAATAAAAATCATCAGCCCGAAAGCGGGTAGTAGACGTTACGTAGTATATGTGTACAAAATTTCAGGTCAATAGTTCAAACGGTTTCCGAGCTACTTGTGATTTAAAATCCTGAACAGACAAACAGACAGCAATGGTAGCGTATTATATAAGACCAGTAACGGCGCACTGTACGATAACGTGCAGTGAATACACTTGACTTGAGCAGTCCTAGTTTTCATCCTCTTTCTCTGTACATTAAGTGTTTGTTTGCTCAGAGGTTGATGCTCTTGCTGCTTCCTGAGCAACTCTTCTTTTCTCCATCCTAGCGGCCCGCTGCTTCTGTTCTTTCGTCAGCATCTTTTTGCATTAAAACTGATTAAGTCAGTGTTTGTGTTGCATTTACTTAGTACGTTTTCCTTAATTTGTCACTTAAGCTGGCACTTAAGTCTTCAATTTGCCTCAAGAATAATTTAAGGTATGAAGAGATAGGGGAAGGGACGTTGAAGGTGGTAGAGATGAGAACGGCGCCAGTACACATGCGCCACACAGCCGCTCCGCTGGCCGCTGCCGAGAGTTGATTCTACAATAAAATAAAATAAAAATAAAAAGAGGAATAACCTTGGAGGTCAATCATCACCCTGAAAGCGGATAGTAGACGTCACATAGTGTACGTGTACCAAATTTCAAGTCAATAGGTGAAACGGTTTTCGAGCTACAAGTGATTTAAATTCTTGGACAGACAAACGAACAGCCATGGTAGCGTATTATATAAGAAGATTAGTGCACACTACGTTGACGCCTTTATGTAAAGCACCCTTCAATATGCATTATTAGCCCTAAATTGGGACCACTGTCCCATAGTGGAAACCTGCTTTAGGCCATATATCGTGAGATGCCATGGTTTTCTGAGATCAGACTCATCCTCCACATGAAGTCCTTTAACTAATCTTTAATCTAGAGAACTGTGACTCTTTACAATTTGAGAATGGGCAAGTTTGGTGATTTTCTTTGGGTCACGTGTACACATTTTATTGAACCAGGCACCACAATCCTCAGCTTTTTCCAGTTACGACGGCAATCTTGGTAATCACAATCATAAAGATGCGTCAGAGTCAGAAAATAAACTTGAAGGTGCACATTGCTTGGAGAGTGAAGAACCTCAACTACTTGTGCAGGAATCAAGAAACAAGAATGGGCTGTTAGTAGGCAATGATAGGTGGGATTCATGTGTAGTCAGATTTTCCTGTGAAGAAAACACAGTAAAGTGCACGATGGTGCAATTTAGTCCATCTTTGTTTGGAAATTATTCAGCATGTCTCTGCAGAGATGTGGACAAGAGGCATGAATAGAATTGAATTTACTGGTGGCTGATAGATTACAAGCTTTATGTAGCTGAGAAAATGAACAAAGGTAAACAGAGTACAAACGTGAACGTGTATATGAATTGACCAGGCCTGTTTCGCTCATCATTAGAGTCCATCCCTTGCTCTTGAATTATTGGTTTAATTACTTTGTGAGGCATTTTATAACACATTTGACTGCAGAGATCGACATGAAACTAACAATCCTAAAGTGGAATTCCATGATGGGTGGTAATGTGAAATGGCTGATGTGCAAAAACCGTTGGGATATTGCAATATCAAAGATGCTGCTCATGGAAATAAAAACACTTATAAACATCAAAAAAGGAAATAAGTATAATAGTAGTAACTAAATAAATTAACAAATTAATAGGCAAGAATATCAATCAATTACTGGTTAATGTGACAGAGGGTAAAAGTGTGCTGTCTCATGGTCTGGCATCGATTAAAACATTTGTGACTTGTCTTCTACCCACTTTTTTGTGTTAAGCTCTGGCAAAAATAGGATTAGTAAATAGCCAGTTTGGAAAGACGCCCGGAACGCAGACAGACGGACTGAGAATGTCCACAACACACACATTTATTATGTTCTGCTCCTTCTTTACAGCACAACACAGCCACAATAAACTCACAAGGCTCAGTCCTTCTCCCCTTCTCTTTTACTTCACTGCCTCCACTCCACTCCTCTCTCGCAAGCTCTGTCCTCTGCCACCCAACTCCAGCTCCTCGAATGGAGTGAGGCGGCCCCTTTTATAACGCACCCGGATTTGCTCCACGTGCTTCCTGATGACCTTCCTGCAGAACTTCCTGGTGTGGCGGAAGTGCTGCATTCCAGGGTTTCTGAACCATCTAGGTGCCCCCTGGCGGTGGTGATGGTTGAGCTTCCCATCTCCGTGGCTCCCATGAAATCCAGGACGGCTGCCCTCTTGTGTACCGGGGAATGAATTGTCCCGGCTTTTTCAGGCCTCCCGGTGGGGCAAGGTCCCCGGCCGTCTATCACACTGCCCCTCCCACCGCTGAAGCCCATAGGGTGAAGCGGCCTGTCCCGTAAGGGCTAGTTCTCTCCGTGAGATGGTGCCGGCATACCGCAGTCCATGGTCTCCTCCTACACCAGATTGTTGCCTGGCTGGATGGATCAAAAAATAAACTGGACCTCTATGTTGCCCTGAGGTGAACTTCTGTATTTGCGAGTGTTAATACATTTTCCTGTGAAATGCCATCCCATTTCAGACGGTTTCTTGTAAAAGAATTAACTAAGCCAGGCTGATGAGCCACATTAGTTGGTTTACATTAATCAGCTAACGCAATTCAGTCTAAATGGTGAATTGAGGATTTAATTATCCTGGTAAATGGATCCAGACATAAATCCTCCTGTTGAGCACTCAGTTTACTTCAACAGAGGACAGTCCTGCACTCTGATACCGCTAGTGTATCTTCAGAAGGCGATAATGGCACATGCTGAACATGAACATGCATGTTGACTTTATTTCTTTGTTGGTAAGTGAATGCATTGAGATTGCACAGATGCTTACTGCAGATCTGCATGACTTTTCTGCGGGTTGATGAAGAAAGACATTTATATGCCCGTGCTGGAATGAGCCTATGCTTTGCTCTAAACATTTTCTTGAGATTGTTTTCACATTTTAGGGGTCCAGATTGTCTTTTGATTGGCACTGGCTTGTTTGTGCCTCCAGTGCTTTAGTAATCCATTTCTTAACTGTCAGTCATTGAGGCAATCAGAATAGCTGATTTTTGTCAGGAAATGGCTTCAGTGATGGCATAGCCTCATTTTATTATCTCCCAAGTCTATGATGTGATAAATATGTTTGCACCTGGGTATTGGATTCTACTTTAGACTAATAGGGGTGACTGACTGGCTGCATTATTCTAGAAGTCAGAGGAAGGTTGAATGTTAAAACAGAAAATGAAGACTGACATCAATCATAAGAATAGTGCAGAGCACAAGGTAGGATGTGTGCCATCTTTGCCTTTGAATTTGTGTACAGAAATAGAGGGTCAAAGATGGTCACTTACACGCATTAGCTGATCATTTTACTTGCAGACACATTTTCAATAAGAGAACGCATATTGGCTTGAAGCAAATTCCTTACTTAATTAGCTATTTTTCTTCAGCTCAAATTTTTCTTTCATTTCACGTCAATAAATTTTTTTTTACTCACATTTGAGAAAGTCAAAAATGAAATGAATGCCAAAATCACTTCATCAAAAATAGCAAACAAAATATTTTGTCATCCACTTCCCCTTTCTTGCCGTCAGTGTTTTTAATAGTTTGCTTTCAGCCTTGTCTTATGTAGCCAAATGAAAACTTTAATGTTGCAAATTACACATCCTTTGTTAGCTGTAAGAATGTCACAGTTAGCAACAGAATCAAATAAAATTAGTGAAACTCTGTGAGTTATAGGCACATTAGTCATCACACTATCATTTAAGTGTTTTACAGTGTCTGCCTCCATCCATTATTCCAATTTAAACGCATCTCAAGTCTTTAACCAATGGCTCTTAAGCCTTAACAGGTAGCTGCACTTTAGGCCCTTTTTCGTATTGTACTTCTGGATGAGCATTCAATGGCTGTCAGAACCCATCCACATGACTATAAAAACTAAATCTTGTTGGAGCGAGTTGTATCTAGTTGGAGGGAGTTGCTGAGTACGTCACACTTAAGTGTGTTGACGACTGTCTCTGACTCGCTAGTATTATCTACATGAACGCTACAACTGACGATGGATGGAAAAGTTGTCTAAAGTGACTTGACCTCTATGCTAATTAATTGGTGAGTGTTCTGGATATAGACTGGTAGAGCAATTTAAAAACTTTGATGGACAATAATGATAAGACATAACACATAACATTCTCAAATCCAATAATGAAGTTCAGGATCACAAGGTGTCTGAGCCTAACATTACAACATTACAATGAATATTAGAACAATATAGAGCACAGCAGGCCCTTCAGCCCAACACAGTCCTATCCACTTATTTCCTCCAAAATAACATCAAGTTGAGTTTTGAAGGTCCCTAAAGTCTCACTGTCTACAACAATACTTGGTCACTTAGTCAACGTGTCTGTGGTTCTCTGTGTGAAGAAAAACTTTCCAATGTTTGTGCAAAATTTACCCTTAACAAGTTTCCAACTGTGTCCCTGTGTTCTTGATGAACTCATTTTAAAATAACAGGCTTGATCCACTGTAATGATTCCCTTCATAATTTTCAACATTTCAATCAGGTCTCCTCTTATTCTTCTTTTGCTTAAACTGTAAAGGCTCAGCTCTTTTAATCTTTCAACAACAACATTTATTTATATAGCACATTTTCCTCATAATTCATCCCCTGTAGCCCTGGAATCAGCCGAGTCGCTCTTCTCTGGACTTTTTCCAGCACTGCTATGTCCTTTTTGTAGCATGGAGATAAAAACTGTACACAGTACTCCAGATGAGGCCTCACCAGTGTGTTATAAAGCTTTCCTTGCACCATCAGGCGCAAAATCAGAACCAATTGTAGCTTTGGAGCCAGTTGGACCCACGGCCCACTCACATACGCACTCCTACACATCACCAATTTAGAATTCCAAGTTAACCTAACTCATAGAGTACATATAATAATAATAATAATAATAATAATAATAATAATTCCACTTCAGTGTTGTTAGGTATGAACAGATGCACCAGTGCTAGATGGGATGGCAGTTGATCACAAGAAGAGATGCATAAATCATAAAATTTTAACAGCATCAACAGGGTGTTGAGATTGCAAATGTCTTGACTACCAGTTACAATAAAAACAGAATGAAGCGAATGTGGAAAACAAGCCCCATTGGTATACAGTACTTTGTAGACTGAGGTATTGACAAACTGTATTTCAGGAAGAGTTCCCGTTGGCATGTGCAGAGGAAAATGAGCTAAAACTAGGGTACACATAAATAAAATCAGCAAATCTTTCTGTGTTTGTGTATTTGCTTTAGAACTTGTCGGATTATAAAGAGGTTGTGGTTTTAAGTGGATTATCTCTACTTATGCAGGAAATGCCAGATCACGCCTAGGAGTGCTTAGGAGATGCTGCTCATGTTCCTGTTTGTTCTTTATTTTAGGGCAAGAGTGATTAAAATGTCTTGGTTTTATATTTCTGAATATTAAACATTTTCCTAATCCTATTAGGAGAGTTTCAGGGGGGTTGAGGGAAGTGTAATTATTGCATTTTATATATGGCTGTACTGTGGTGGTAATCACTCCATCTTGTAATCCTCTCAGCTGTGGATTTTATTGTTAATGCCACTTTCCCTTCTACCCCTACAAAAAGTGTGACTGCTTCATATTTTCTTCAAAATTAACTGTTGGTCCACATTTACATCTTGACAAGCCATACCAATTAAAATTAGTTGCTGATAGAGCATTAATAGAATGGACAGCAGGGAATTGGGGGTTCATTGAAAACATACTGCAATTTCTGATAATCATGTATGTACAGAGTAACATTCAGGTGTGTTTAGGGAGCTCTGTTGATAATTCACAGTGTCAAAGAAACATTCAATGATTATGTTATGCAAGGTGTTTTATAAAAATATATATATATACCTGTATATCTACTCTATATATATAAAATCCTAAGCCTAAAAGTGCAATGATTTTGTGCAACAATTTTATGTGACGTTTTTTGTCACGCTTTAAATCGGGCTTATTTTAAAACCTACATATATATGTTTGGTATCATTCTTTTTAGAACTTTAATGTGATGTTGTTAGGTTTTCAGATTCTTATTCCATTTTTAAATATTAAGAACTCACGTCCCGTGAGATGAGACTTTGTGCCAAGAGATTCAACCACGCCTGGGGCCGGAAATAAAAGACAAAGAGTAGGACAGCTGCTGTACAGGCTTTTAAATGTTTGGGCGAGATGAAGATCACGTGGCAAGCCAGCAGCTGATCGAGCAAAGAGGAGGTAAAAAAAAAAAACTGTATTTGTTTCCTATTGTATCACCGTTTAAGAGGGGGTTTTAGAGAAGTGACTATGTCTCCTTGGGGTGCGTTCAGCCCCCCTCTTCACAACACAAGCGGGAGAGATGCAAAGTGGCTATTGAGTAACACAGGCTGGTATGTCAAGCAAAGCAAGCAGGGGACGAACCCCCTAATATATATATATATATATATTATATATATTGTGTTGTGAAGAGGGGGGCTGAACGCACCCC